>CM040240.1:78847297-79188322 GCA_022545495.1 Chrysanthemum lavandulifolium
AACAGGAGATGCAAAGAGTAGCAAAACCAACTAATGTTCCCATTCCTCTACAGAGTAATCGGTGACATTAAAGCGATCGGTCAAAGTCTCAAGACAATACAAGGAATGATAGGACCTCAAGCTAAGAATGTGCATTGGAGAGAGTAAGACCAACCTAGGAACTTTAAGCTTGAGTCGAATAAAACGAATCGTGTTGATTCTAGTATTAGCCATAGGCGATCGTAATTAATTCAATTCGATACTATTTGCAAACCTTGTAATGATGTCTCGCTTGAATTCTATTTCTAATCATGAATGTGGTGTGAATGTTTTGTCTAATGTTGTCATAACCCCGCTAATATTGCTAATGCAAAAATCATGTTAAAAGGCTAAAAGGCAGAGGCGAAGAGAGTTAGAAAACAAGTGGAAACCCACAGAAGAACATTTAGTAAGATAGGTTATCAATGGATACCTTTTGGCTATAAGGTTAATGAGTCAATGCCCACTAGAAAATGGATGCCTCACGGTAGAACTATTCCCTTAAGAAGTGAACATACTTTGAATAGGGCAAATACGGACACTAGTATCGCATCTATTCATAATGATTCCATTGCCTCAATTTCGATATGAATGTTTCTATTTCGATGTGGGTGTTCCAATCATTGTTACTAACCAAATGGAACCCATTCTTGCATGGGATCCCAATTATCCGCTTATCCATTCTTGTCTCGTGTTCAACTGCAGATCGCTCAAATCGCTACGTGGTACCGGACTCGAGTTGTTCTAAGCATATGACTTATGACCGGTCGCGCTCATGAACTTCGTGAATAAATTCATCGGACGCTTAGATTCGGAACGACCATTTTGGAGCTATTATGGGTTATGGAGATTATGTGGTTGGTAAAAGTGTAATTTGTGGTATATTATGTGGAAGGTCTTGGTCATAATTTGTTCTCTGTTGGTCAATTCGTGATTCCGATCTAGAAGTAGCTTTGGAAAACATACTTGTTTCGTTAGAGAACTTGATGGTGTAGAGTTGTTAAGAGGTACCCGAGGTTCAAACCTATACACCATATCTATCGATGACATGATGAAGTCCTCTCAATCGCTTGTTGTCAAAGGCTTCTAAAACAAAGTCTTGGTTATGGCATCGCTGCCTCAATCACTTGAACTTTGGTACCATAAACAACCTTTCCGTAAAGGATCTAGTCGAGGCTTACCTCATTAAAATATGAAAAGATCATCTTTGCTCGACTTGTCAATTGGGAAAAAGCACGAAATATGCCCACAAACCAAAACCCACAAACTCAGAATGGAAGTTCTTCATACCCTTCATATGGATCTGCGGCGGTCCAATGAGAGTGCAAACTATTAATGGGAAGAGATATGTGTTAGTAGTGGTTGATGACTACTCCCGATTCACTTGGGTTAAGTTTTGAGGACAAAGGACGAAACTCAGATGTCATCATTAAACTCATTAAACAACTTCAAATCGACTTAACAAAACAGTTAATCGTCCGAACCGACAATGGAACCGAGTTTGTTAATAAAGTGCTCAATGAATTTTATGAAAATGTTGGAATCGGTCCTCAAAGAAGTGTTCTCGAACTCCTCAACGAACGGTGTAGTTGAAAGACGAAACCGAACTCTTGTAGAAGCCGCAAGGACAATGTTGATCTACTCAAAGGTTCCAATGTTTCTATGGGTCAAGCTATTGCCACCGCTTGTTACACTCAAAATAGATCTCTAATTCACACATCTCATGGAAAGACTCCATATGAACTTGTCCAAAATCGAAAACCGATCTATCATACCTTCGTGTGTTTGGTGCTTTATGTTATCCAACTAATGATGGTCAAGATTTAGAAAACCGAGAGCCAAAGGACATTGGAGTATTTGTAGGCTATGCACCAAATAGAAAAGGTTACCGAATCTACAATAAGAGAACCCAAGATATCATGGAAACAATTCACGTTACGCTTGATGAGTTGACGTCAAATAGCTCTGGACAATCCAGCCAGACCCGACTTCAAAACAAATCCCATTGGTTCATCCCTTATACCAAATTCTTCTCCAAAGAACTCTATATGTACCTCCATCCAAGATGATTTAAAGAAATTATTTGACCCTATGTTTGATTAACTCTATGAGCCAAGTGCTAATGAATCACAATTCCCACAACAGTAGGTCGCTCATATTCCCGAGAATGAAGTCAATCCTTCGGCCTCAATGTCATTAAGTCAAGCGGCGCTGCTGATAACTCGCCTCATCAACAAGTCATCAATCTTCGAATGTACATCATGGAACCGCTCGCATTAATGATGAAGTTAATCCTTTGCTACCCTCAAGATGCTCCATTTGAAAACATATTTGCTCACCGAATCATCATCGAACCATCTTCTTCAGAGACATCGACTCTGCTACCTCGGCCCTCAACAACCGCCACATGAACACCTTAGAAAATAGACTCACGATCATCCACTAGACAACATCATTAGAAATCCTCTCATCCAAAGATCAACACGGAAACAACTTGCAACCGATGCCTTATGGTGCTTCTTCAACTCCGTACTCTCTAAGATCGAACCAAAAGATGTTAAACCGCCATAAATGAAGATAGCGGTTCAATGCCATGCAAGATGAAATTCATGAGTTTGATCGACTTGATGTATGGGAGTTAGTACCGCCCAGATTGTGCTATGATTATTGCTCTAAAATGGATCTTCAAAGTGAAACTTGATGAGCATGGTGATGTGTTGAAGAACAAGGCTCGATTAGTTGCTAAAGGATACCGTCAAGAGGAGGGTATTGACTTTGAAGAATCTTTTGCTCTGCTGCTCGAATCGAGGCAATCGTAATCTTTTGGCTAATGCTTGCTAGTAAGAACATGGTAGTCTATCGATGGATGTAAAGACGGCATTTACGAATGGAGATCTTAAAGAAGTCGCTCTCGCCACCAACCGGAAGGATTTGTGAATCAAGAGCATCCTACTCACGCTTATCGTTTGAAGAAGGCTCTTTACGGTTTAAAGCAAGCTCCAAGGGCATGGTACGATACGCTATCAAAGTTTCTTCTATCTACCGGATTTAGCAAAGGAGCAGCTTGATCCGACATTGTTCACCGAAGTCGTCAGCAAACATTTAATTCATGTTCAAATTTATGTTGATGATATCATCTTTGCCTCGACTGACCCCAATGAGTGTGACCTTTTTTCAAATGAAATGGGTTCTAAATTTCAAATGTCAATGATGGGACAAATGTCATTTTTCTTAGGACTACAGATTTCACAAAGTCCCGGAGGCATTTTCATAAATCAATCTAAATATCAAATGAGATTTTAAAGAAATTTGGATTTGATTCAAGTGACCCTGTTGACCCTCCCATGATTGAACGTACCAAACTATATGAGCACCACTCGTGGATCATGGTAGACCAAACGAAATATCGTAGTATGATTGGATCCTCGATGTACCTCACGCCTAGTAGACCGTACATCTTGTTCATTGCTTGCATGTGTGCTAGATACCGTGCTAAGCCTACTAAAAGCACCTTGAAGCGGTTAAACGGGTCTTCGGTATCTACAAGGAACCATCAATATGGGACTTTGGTACCAAGGTCACCGGTATGTCACTAACGACCTATGCAGATGCCGATCATGCGGGATGTCAAGATACTCGTCAAGTACGTCCTGAGGTGCACAGTTTTGGGTGATAAGCTTGTGAGTGGTCTTCAAAGAAGCAAATGAGTACTTTATTTCCTATACAGAGGTGAATACATAGCCATGTCATCTTGTTGTGCTCAAATCCTATGGATGAGATCTCAATTATCCGACTATGTCTTTGAATTTAACAAAATCCCTCCGCATCGTGATAATAAAAGTGCTATTGCTCTCTCATGCAACAACGTACAACACTCAAGAGCAAAGCACATCGACATTCGACATCATTTCATTAGGGAACAAGTGGAAAACGGTGTGGTGGAACTTTACTTTGTGAGGACTGAATACCAATTAGCAGACATCTTCACCAAAGCTCTTCCTAGAGAACGTTTTGAGTTTATTCTTCCACGACTTGGCCTTAAAATCCTTCAACCAGAAACACTCAAACGTCTTCAAGAGGAAGAAGAGGAGTAAAAGGTTTCTTTTATCTATCTCTTGTATATATCTATTTGAAAAACAAATTACAAAATTATAAAACCTTCAAAAATCAAATAGAAAAATATAAAACTTTCAAAATCCATAAAAATTTGAAAAATTCAAAAAATCCTCAAAAAATAGTCATTTTGTCATGTTTTTCTCGATTCGATTATATCTACGGTCTTGATGCTGTCATTCAAAGAATGATACGGGACTTTAGATGTTGTTCGAATTTTCAAAAAAAAAAAAATAAAAATAAATAAAAAAATCAAAAAAATATTTTGGGAGAAAGAGAAAAATGGTTTATTGTCATTTCATACAGTAACCCGCTTTTTAAAGATAGAACAGAGCCATACTTTATCATGTTTTCAAAAAAAATCCATGCTCTAATTCTATTAACATTTATCTGCTGAAAACTAACTGTTTTGAAAAATAACTCGGACTATATTTTTGATAATCATCTGGACTTATTCGTCAAAAATATCTATCTCTCAATCAACAACCTATTTCATTGATTGAGGGAGAATGATTTCAATTAAATTAAAAGGTTATTTGTCATTCAATTGTTTTCAAAAGATAATCATGCATGTTTAATTCAATGGAGTTTAAAGTCTTAAAATCCGATCCTTATCGCTAAAACGCTTTCATAATCAAGTCACAATTCTCCTTAAAAGCATTCAAAATCAATTTAAATCTACAGTGATCACAAATCTCAATGATTTGATACTTGTGATCGGGGAGAATTTGTGATTTAAATTGGTTTAAACCGATAATTGGTAAATGGTTTTATAAGGTTGTACAAGCTCTCCTTCCCACATGTGCCAAACGATTTCAAATTTTCCATGCACATGTTGAGGGGAGCATCTATCTTAAACCACAATGATTTGAAACGTGATCATTTATCTCAATGCGGGTTCCTCTAGTATGTGCAAAACTCTTTTCAAACCTCGAGGCACATTTTGAGGGGAGCAAAACTTTGAAAACCTCATCCTTCCCAAAATGCTTTATCTACTTGATTTGATTAGGAAGTGATGTTGATATCTTTAGAAAATGGAATTCAAAGAAGTTAACTCTTTCTCTTGCCTCCATGTGCAAAACGATTTCAAACACTTGATGTACATGTTGAGGGGAGCACTTGTTCTAAAAATATCAAAACAATTCGTACAAAATGCTTTGATAATATATCACAAGTATCCGGATTGATTTTCAAATGGTTTTCAATTGGTTCCAATGGCGTATGAACAATACCAAATAGACCGACCAACTTTACTTTATGTATGGTGATATAAGGATGATAAGGTTAGGTATTTGTTCCCATGATCCGCCGTAACCGGAGGGATCTACCCAGGGACAATCCACTAGTTAGTGTAGAAGTCGTTAGGTATGATGATAAAAGGAGAAAAATAAGATATGGGAAGAGTGCGGATCGAGACCGAGCTAGTACCGAATAAACCCAACAAGGTTCTAGCTATGAAGTCTCGTAAGCACCAAGGGGTTGAAGAATTAAAAGAATTGAATGAGAAAAGGGTGAAAACAAATAGCCCTCCATTTATTCAACCTTAGGGCGTATACCGGGTTCAATTCATATACTACCGATGGTTACCAAGGTAACATCGGTATTGAAGACAAGACGTCATGGACCCAAAGGACGATCGCACTTCAATTTCCCAAACCACTCAAGTTCCTCTTAAAAGGACTTGTTTCATTCTCACGGGAACCGACATTATCTATCAACTTTCTTAGAGATTGTTGATATTGAAGAAGGAGACCCTCTCCTAGTCTCCCAAGACAGATCCAAATATGCACAAATTGAGTCTAGAGCCACGAGATCATCCATAAATCTCATTAGGACACATGCAATGAAGACTCTCTTTCACACAATGTGGAAAGAGAGATTATATCTTGAGTCCCACGATTATCCTTGTGATATTGCGTAACATCCGAGTGATATGCAAACATATTCACAATGAAGATGGAAAGCCTTCGAGCCAACATCAAACAAGCTCCGGTAGGTGGCATGTGAGATCTATTCAATAGATCAACCATGTGACAACCGAATGTAAACAATGGGGTGATTCAATCCTTTGAATCAATCCCGTTCGAGTTATGGATTGACGGATACCTTTGAAAACCGGTCTTTGTGCTTAAAACTCTTTTCTTTAGCACTTCGACCGTGTACAAATATTTCAAATCAAAAGGTGTTTATGATTGATAATTGATTTTCATTAAAACCTTCGTTGTATTGCAAAACAATTTCTATTGTGCGATACACGATTGTTTTTCAAATCTCTTTTCATCAATCGGTGAATCTCTATTCGGGGGTTCACTCACCCGTGTTGTCTTCTTTGAGACGTTCCGGTTTGAGAACAAATAGAGCAACCGCGAAACCTCGTCAAGGAAATTCTTCGAATTATACCCGATCACAGTGCGATTTGTACCGATCAACGGGAACCGTGGGCGTGTACTCAATTCAACGAAGTGATCAAAGACACTTTCGTGCGCTTTATTGCTAATCGCTTTATGCGGTCGCCCACGCTTGCAATGATCGTAATGATGCGGTCAATCCATAACCGCATGCTCACACTACACATTCATCTCGAAGAAATAATGATTAGTGCATCAATGACTCGATATTTTCACTCCATGCTTCGCTATCACTGCGCTAATATCATGAATCAACAAAAGCTTCCGCTACTTTGATGAGAATATTTCATGATCCGTAATGTGAGCATGTCGGTCCGAAAGTCACAACATCACATAATACCAACACCACAATGGATGTCTCGTAGATTTTGTTAGCCGATGATCTCAAAGGTGGCTCAAAATTATTATCACGTGGATCAAGAAAGACCTCTACTGGATTAACCAAACATGCAATGAGAGGAATCAATGACTACTAGCTTTGAGCAAAGTACTACATCAAGAATGCAAGAACAATTGTTAATGTAATATTTGTTTGTATTCAATGTAATTTTAGTATATGTTTGAGGTGACCTCCTTGGGGAGATTGTTAGAATTAGAAATTCCGGTATTAAAGAGTCGGTCACCTCAAGTATATGTAATCGTTAAGCTCGTGAGTCGTAGATCTTTTAAGCTAAGTAATATTTAGTTAAGTAACACCGTGGAGGATGACGGGTCTTTACCCATCGTATGCCCGATCCACACCCGTTGTGTGGCGTTTTATTGTAAGACTATAAATACTCTACCTTCCAAGGTAGAGTTGGAGCTCATAATAAGATCTTTTCCTTCTCTCACTAAGTTCCCTAAACCTCTAACTTTCTCTCTCTAAAAACCTTCTTGTATGCCACTTGTGATTATGGTTTAGTGTGATTGTGAAATCCAATATCTTACAAGTTGGGTCAGTCCAATGCTCATCACCATGAACAACATGTGAGTTTGGCAAAATGGTCACCAACACACTCACAATTGTCTTAATTTAATGGTACTCCCGTACCGTCAACCGACAATGGACAAATTTTGAATGAAGAAAATCATTCATGGATTTAAACATGCAAATATAGAATACAGCTGATATAAATTAAAACGATAATAACCATTACATCAATTCATTATAAAATATAAACCGCTTAGTATTCCAATTATTCAAATACTAAAACAGATATGCATAAGACTACTTATAGGTCGGAAATTGATGTTCCCACCATGATCAAATTATGTTGTACAAGACAACAAGTAGTCATCTGAGTAAACCTTGAGAATACTTGTTTCAATATCCATGAAAGGTATGATGATTGTGCATTCAAGTACAATACGAGTATTGCAAAGAATGCATTCCATAGGGTGTTTGACACTAGCAAAACACCTACTATAGACATTCATCTAAACAGCTTTCAAACCGTAACGTATTCTTATTCTTTTAATGTATAATGCATTAATGCTCTCATCGAGCACATCTAGTCAACAATGTCATCATTCATGATGATATCTTACCATGACTAAGGTTGAGCATCATTTGTGTTAAATAAGCATCAAAGTATGCAAACAAAACAGAGATCCTCAAATATCCGTAAATGTTGAACATATATTTGGTCCTTTGTAGGTCCATTAGAATGTTCGCTTAACAATTACCTAATGACATTCACTTAGATATTTGTTGTTATCAACTCATCTTGCATTCATGCAAATGATATAATTAGTCCAACACACAATACGATATACATAATGAATCCTTTAGTTAAACTTAAGGTTTCTACTCATGCTTTCAATCTCATCAGTAAGATTGATTATTGAGACTCCTCAATAATGTGTCATATTGTGTCGACTTAATAACCGCTTATGTTTATTCAAACAAACATATGTAACAAGGTTGCATGTTTTATTTTCTAAAACTCTCAAGAGAAACTTCATTCCAAACTAAGGAATAAATTCTAGCTTAGATGGAATAATGTTTCTAATATCGTCATCAACATATGAGATTTAAGAAAATAAATACAAGGTTCCACTTGCTCTTAGTGTACTTCTTATCGATCTTATTTTAATCAAAATCAAATTAATGATTTTATGGTAAACTAAAGATCTTAGCTCGAGATGCATGATCTAATCCACACTTGGATTCTTGTATCTTGTAGACATAATAAAGATTATATATATTCACAAACCCTTTTGAATACACATCGTCCTCGCAAATGTATTAAAAAAAAGAGTTTTGAAATCCTATTGTCACATATCATTTACATGAAGATAAGTATGACAATTCATCATCTTTATACATTTAATATTTGCAGGTAGAAAGATTTAATCATAGTCAATTTCTTGAGTATGAGTAACTTATTTCACTACTCGTGAATTAAATGTGTGTACAAGTTTGTCCTTTTGAGTCTTCTCATTGAGAAACTCATTTTTAACCTCACAGTCTAACTGATTGGTAAGAGATTAATCAAGCTTCATGAGTGATCGCCTTCCACGGACCGCATCTTATCATTCATAGTTTTGAGCCATTCATCGGATTCACAACTGATAATGCGACTCTTAGTTAGCGTGTTCACAATGACCTCTAACTTATATCCCTTAGCATTGATATAAGACTATATCATTCAGGTGCAAGAAGTTTCCTTCCGGATCTATGAATGAGAGATATCATACTATGGTTTAACATATGCATGTTCAACCTTAGTGTGACATCAGCAAGTGTACCTAGAAGGTTGTGTATATTAGTTCTTGAACAACTTCAAGATCTAAAGGTGCTCCCACTTGCTTTGTATATAGAGACTAATCTCTAGATATACAACATCTTGAGAAACAATAAATTGTTTTCAATTGGGACATCCAAATACATTAGTAGTTCTTGACTCTGGTTTGTTAATTACTTACTCTAAGGTATTTAACAAATTAAGAACTTCAATCAAGACATAATGGAATTCATCCCATTCCATAACACAATGGCGCCTTAAATACCTTCCGATTGGAACCATATTGAGTGTACCCATGGCACATTCAATTTTCTAACCTTAATAGCTTTGGAGGTAAGAGAGTTTAAGTCATCAAAGATCAAACAATATCAATAGAGTTTGATTTTCCATGTTGGACATACCATAATGATGTGGTATTCCATGAGGATTGATGTTGTGAGACTATCCCACAACTCATTAGATGAACTTATACTCTTTGTCTTACGTATCTGCCAACCAAGTCAAACCAGATGGCATCAATAGTGTTTTCAGCCTATTGCATACTTAATTTATAAGTTGTTGACCAAGTCAATGACTTCATGTGCATGTTTTGACTAGAAAACATAAACATTTAATATTTTACTATACGTCATACGTCATTTACAATTTAATGACTTCATGTACATGTATTTAACAAGAATACATAACAAGTTAACGTCTTACTTTACGTTATAAGTCTTTCAACAATTAACAGACTTGATGTTTAAGTCTTTACAAGAGACCTAAACATATTCAAGTAAAGCAATTTAGAGTGCCGAATCTTGGCCTCAATAGTAATTTCAAGTTAATTTCATACTTCAAGATTATGACTTTACAATAATACATAATCATATTTATGAACAATTCGGTGAATATGTTGAAGTAGCTTTCATATTATCTTGACATTTGTTCTAATTAGGGCAACATACATTTTATGTGTAGAAGTCCTAGCGAATATTAGTTTTCTTACCTTGCGCCAAGAAAACTATTAGTCATATTGTTATATGTTGTATCTTGCACACAATGAAGATTTCTCCCACTGTGCACGGCACAACATCATGCGTAATATGACAAGTGTCACGATATGATTTTAGACAAAATCAAAATATAGATATGTAGAACTTTATTGTTTTAATAATGAATCATGCATAACAATTTATTGATAACATTTCGTGAAGCAACATCGTGAACGCGACAAGTTATCTAATAAAATTCATGCAATGGTTCTTATATAAACTATGATGCTTCACGTGTGGAAAGTAATGTATTATTTCAAGACAATCAAGAAATAATATGGGCAACCCGCAAGGTAATTAAGATTACGGCTCCCATGGATTAGACAACATTACATGTGTTTCATCACCGATTGAAGTCACATAGTTCCCATTGGATTATACAACATTATAAATGTTATGTCACCAAGAGACCGAGTGTCGATTGAATACTTTCCTTCTTTCTTTGAATATCTACATTATTGCTAACGTGATTCACTTGGACTAGTAAACATGTACTTTAGATATTCAATGAAGTGCATCAAGTTCTAACATATAGATGACGGGCTAGCCATCATTGATATTTTAACTTGAAAATAGGCATGCATGACCTCCATAAGGTCTATTTTACCGCAAGGGTGTGTAGTACCTTATTAGGTTTATTGGGTTAAGATAATTGCTAGGTAATCATGCTAGTAATTGTCTTTACCATTTTGCGGTTTATTGATTTTCCATGTTGGACATACCATAATGATGTGGTATTCCATGAGGATTGAATCGAAGAAATAATCAACAAGAATTAAAACCCCGATTGGTACACGAGTAAAATGGATTTAGGTTCTCAAACCTACTGATATTAGACCTTCTAAAAATCATTTTACCACAGAAAATTAAACCTTAGGGGCTGTTTTCAAATCGTTTCAAGAATCGATTAAAACAACGTGATTAAAGCCATTTTTAGCGTACCGAACACATTGTTTAATTAACGTATGCGAAACCAATGGCCATAGGACCAAAAATCACAGATCTTTATATTACTAATAACATTCTTAATCCATGAAAAATGGAGCCCTCGGGGCTGTTTTGAAAGTGTTTACAAAAAACTCTTAAAAACACGCGTTTTGACCATTTTTTCAAGATAATTCGATAATCATATGGCACATATGATTGCTCGTGATACCACTATAGTTGATGATGAATATAATAAACATAAATTAAACATATAAACGCAGCGGAATCATCACCAACAACGGATCCATATAGCCATATGATCGATCAAATAAAACAAACATAAGGTTTATACCTTTGTAGCGTGATTCTGTTACAAGACACCAATCACCACCACGAATGGAACCAAGAAACCAAAAGGACCAATAAGGTTGATCCTTTCCCAATGTGTGAAACACACTACACGTCTAACGATCACCCTTTGATGCTAGTCTTAACCTTTACACCGATCCTTGCACAAGACTACCCTTAGAATTATGAAGGAAGGAAAAACACAAAAAAAACCCACTTTTGGTGTGTGTGTTGTGCCGTACAAAATGAGGGGAGGGGAGGTGATTTTGAAGTTCAAGTTGTAACCTTTCAATCATCATAAATTATCATCAATTAGCTTTAATGCTAATTGATGTCAAATCATAAGTTACACATTAGGCCCTTCAAAGTCCAAAAGCTCCACTTTACACCCTTATGTGACAAAGGTTATTTATAATGTAAATACGATAAATACATTATGATAATGGTGTCTAAGTGTATATGTGTGTGACCCCATAGGCTCACATATGACTAGCCATATAATTATTTATTATGACACGAGCATACTCCAACACTAAAACCATGGGAGACGCGGAGGTAGCATCAACAAGTGGGTCTTGAACCTTAGACTTTAGGCGCATCTCATGAGTAGTTAACAAGGATCTAACCATTTGAAGATCGGGAAAGGATTCCCGGCTTGCAATAACGGTAGAGATGGTCTCGTAGGTGAAAGGTAGACCCTCGAGTGCAAAAGTGACAACATCATCATTGTTAAGAGGGGAACCAAGACCATTAAGAACTGAAACAATAGACTTGATCTTTTGGAAATACCCGTCAATAGTTAAAGTCCCAAGCTTCAAGTTGTGAAGTTCGGCTTTCAAAGCCATAGCACGCGGTCTTTTGTTGTCTTGAAAAATGGCCACAAGGTGAGACCATGCATTCTTGGCAGTTTGAGGATTAAGATCAACTAAATGTTTTCGTAGTGAAGGAGCAAGGGTGGAGAATATCCACGACCGTATGATGAAGTCTATCTTTGTCCATTCCGCATCCTTAGGAGGTGCTTCCGGAGGAGGCGTTGATGTAGAGGCAACCGGATCAATAAGATGATCCAAAATTCCATACCCGTGACACAAGTGAGAAAAGTAATATACCCATGATGAATAGTTCATCGCATCAACATCAAGTTTTTCGGGAACAAAGGTTGTTAAGTGGTTCATGGCCATTAGTTTGTCGGATAGGGTAATGGCCGGTGTGGAGGGGGGAGGTGGGGGAGGTGTACTGTCGTTAGTCATGGTGGGGTATTAAACAAGAGAGTTAAGGAAACAAAAAAAGAAACAAACCGGATTGAAACTTCAATCACAAACAATGGCTAAACTTAGCCAAATAAACCGACTAAACTTAGTCGAAACTACCAACGGTGAAGGGTAAAATGGAACAAAAGATCTACAGAAGGCGGAAGCAGTTTGTTTGGGATCGTGGAGTAAGCTTTGATACCATGTAGAACAATGTAAACTTCTGTATATTGATTCAATGTCAAAAACCCTAGATACGTTAAAGGTTAAATACAGATAATACACAAGACTATAATGGGCCGAGCCTATACAATATAAACATAATACAAAGCCCAAGCTATCCTACAATATAAGCCCGCTAACAGATGACACTAGCCACCATGCTAAGCACTTTGTCTGGACAATAATAACTAACATGGGCTTGTTGTTTAATATTCGAACGTCAACAAACATGTCCATATATTTGAATATATACTACTCCGCAACTCTTAAAGCCCTCATCAGGCATAATGCGATTCATGAGACAATTTATCTCAAGAAAGAAAACATGTGAACCAATATGACTCAATCATAATTACTGCCTACACAATCTAGTTTCAACATTAAATGGCATAAATTTTATTTAGATTGCACAAACAATTGGGTTCGTTTAAAATGCACAATTTCGTACTTAAAAGATTGTTGTATGAGTTAGTAAATCAAATGCATCACTGATCACATGCATAAGTCATAATTCCAAACAAAACATAAGCATTGTACCACATCGTAATATCTAGTTTCGTAACTAAAACAGTTAGAAATGTCGTACTTGTTGTTAAGAGTAACGTATCAGTAACTTGCACCATCAAGAGAACGAAAGGACAACAACGTGACCGATCTCCATAATTTCCTGTGACAACACTAAGAATACAAAACAACGAGTTAAACCGAATCGCATAAGATCGGATTCCACGCCTTTTAAGTACGAACGGCACCCCGTAAAGTTGCTGGAGTCTATGAGCCGGGCACTTCAGGATGTATACAGTTCACATACGCAAACCTTGAGCAGTAACGACACGGGTTTGCAACACAATGGCGGTAGACAGAGAACTTAAATGAAAGTATTTAATGGCAGCAACCATGTTATTTGGTATGTGTATTTTCTTGTGCCTCCATATGTGAGAACCCTCATGGCTTATATACATCATCCGTAAACCAAGATGTAATCACAATCTTGATCCTAAAGTCAAGGGAAAGTCATATCAAATTTGCAAAATTGCGCTTTAGTCCCCAAGTTTCAAAAATTGTCAAAATAGTCCTCGAGCACAAAATTTCAAAGAAAAGTCACCAAAGGTCCTTTTAAATCATAATATGTCAAATTTAGTCCTTTGGTGAAAAATATTAAAAGTTTGAGAAAATTGCAAAATGGTCCTTCAAGTTTGAAAATTGGCAAATTGGCCCTCGAAAATTGGAAATGGCAATTTTGGTCCTTATACTTTTGAGATTGTCATTTTCAGTCCCTTGGAACAACTTTGATGAATTGGCACTTAGGTCCCTTGATTTTCGAATTTACATCTTAAGTCCCTATAAGTTTAAAACCTTTAAACCTCATTTTGACCCCCGCACCAACTTTGGACCTCCGCCTTAATCCCTTTTGGACCCTTTCACCATTTTGAACCCCTTGGATTATTAATACTCCGTCAACCTTCCCAGTCAAACCAACACCACTTGGCGCCATTTTCTTCTCCTCCCAACCACCATGACCGCTCACTCTCCACACTCCCATCCCTCCTCAACCTATCACTCTCCTTGTCCCCCCACCTCACCACAACTCCAAAATCATTAATTGCATCTACCTCATCAACACTCAACCCTCCACCGTTAAAATCCAACTTTGGCGCCAAAATGATCAAATGGCCAAAATTGGCTCAAAACATCCAATGGCCTAAATATTGGTGGAAAGGTTCATCGTAAAGTCTAGAGAAGAAGCAATTTGGTATAAAGAAGGAAGAAAGAAGCATGAGAGGAGTAGTTAGTTTTGTAATTTTTGCTTAATGTCGTTTTTATCTTAAATGTATTAGTTTAGTATAAAATGTTGTAATTTCTTGTTAAATTGTATCATAACTAAGTTGTTTCATTGTAATTGAGTTTTGAAGCAAGAATTTCAAGTTATATTTACAAATTTCAAGTTTCTAGTTCATCGTTGAAAGTTTCAATTTCAAATTTCTTATGTTCAAGCTTTTAAATAGCTTATGTTGTAGCTCATAAGCTTATTTAAGCTTTTTAGAGCTTTTGATAAGCTTTTGGAATAAGTTTTAAGCAATTTTGTAAAAAGTCAACCAAAGTCAACTGTTGATGCTCAAAATGGGATTTGGAAATGGACAATGGTGATGCAGAGGTGATAATGGGTTGAAATGGATTAGTTTAGGTAGTCTTTGGTTTGGTTTTGGCTTACAACACCACCGGACATTTGTGAGTTAACTTTCTCATTTTCCATTTTCTAGTCATATTTGCAATTCATTTTGGTACTTGTATCTCGTGATCTATTAGTTAAACATGTTGTTTGAGTTTTATTTAGGTCATTTAAACTCGTTTGATCATTGGCATTAGCAATATAGCTTAATTTCTTCATTAAAATTTCATATGCTTTAAAGTGGTGTTTGGTTTGGCTTATTAATCGTCCTGAGGTTATGTAATAGTTAAGTTGTTGTTTCATGTTGGTTAAGTCATTTGAGTTCATTTCTGCCTTAACTTGTACCTTATAACATCACCAAAGTCAAAAATCCATCAAATTATCTCTTAGAATACCATCGTTGGAGTTTTATACAAGCCAAATCTTGTTTTGTGTTCAAATTTCATAGAACTAGCTTGATTCGTCTTAATTCATCATAATATACCATTTTCAGTTCACAAATCAAGATCAAAACTCACCATAGTCAACTTTTCACTTTTTCTCAAAAAGTCAAAATGCACAAACTGATTTGAGCCCAACTAGAGAGAATTTTCATTGAGCTCATTTATTGGCCAATTTCAGTGATTCTTGTTGTTTTAAAACTTCAATTGGTCTTAGTCTTATCATGATTTTTATGTATTTTTGTAATTTTTATAAAAGCTTCAAAAAGCTTGTGATTATGGTCCTTAATCCTCGCAGGTAGATCTCATTCATGCCGAGTTTGTCTTAATTTTCGTGCACCTTGCACAGGCTCATTTGAGCTTGTGTAGGTCTGAATTTTGGTTTATGTGTTCTCAGCCAGGTCATCTTTAGGTTCCAATAATTTGTTTCTAGTTTCTAGCTTATTTGATTGCTTATTTTAGCTCAAAGTAGACCCCGATCGCTCGCTTTTTAGCTTAAGCTCAAATCATCAAATCATTGCATCTTGCTAATCAGAGGTTGTAGCTTGTTGTTTTCTGTTCCATTTTGGTTCTTTTAGCTTATTTCATAGCTTCGCTTTCGGTTGGTAGCTTTTGGTTTCCATTTGCTTATTCTAAGTGCTTATTTCAATAAGCTCTTTCCACATCGCTTCTAATTCCTCCACACAAGCCCTTGTTTTTCTATTTTTCCTAGCTTCCTAATATTATTTTAAAGTTTTCCTGAATTTTTCAGATTTTTCCTAGCTTGTTTGCTATTTTTCTTGATTTTAATTAGTTTTTAAGTATTTTAAATAGCTTTTAATACAAAAAATTAAGAAAAGGTTCAAAAAATAATTTTTCAATTTTCTTAAGTTTAGATAAATATAAAAGCTTAAAAGTATTTTTCCATAATTTTCTTAGTTTAAAAAGTATTTTCTAGCATTTTAATTAGTTTTAAATAGTTTTAAATTAGTAATAAATATATAAAAGTCTAAAAATATATTTTCAGTTTTAAAATTAGTTTTATCATATTTTAGATTTTTCTAAGTCTTAATTTTATTTTTCTAGTCTTATTTCATATTTTCTTTTATTTTAGAGTATTATTAAATAGTTTAAATTAGTTTTAATTAATAATAATTAATTAAATAGTTATAAAAATAATTTTCTTTTTCTAATAATTTTCTTATATCATTAGGATTGTAAAATGTATTTTTCATATTTTTAGGATTTATATTGTGTAAGTTTCACGCTTTATTTTGTACGCTTACGTTATTTTTATTTAAACGTAAGTTTTAGGTTTTAAACGCTCATCACTTTAAATATAGTGATAGCGTTTATTTAATATCTTTTATCTTTTAATTTTCTTAATTTGTATTTAAGTCGCTTTAATTTATAAACTTTTTCAAGAGTGTAATATTCAATCTAATCCTTTCTCGATCGCTATCATTAGTGATCATTCTATCGTCTCGAATCATGTGTTTACACACCATTGAGTCTCCGTGGGACATAACGACCCGGAATCCCTCGATTCTCTCGATCTTCATTGCATTTGTGTTTGTCGCTTTTAAGTCCTGTTAGACTTGACGGTTTCCACAGATCAAAATTTTACGCCACCGGGAGGCTTTAGCTGTTTAGCCTTTTTCGCATCCATTCTTGCACATATTCCATCTTTGTAAAAGTTTTTGTAAAGTTATCAAAAATCCAAAAGTTCATTAACACTTTTCCTAAAGTGTTAAAACGCAAAATATTTTCATTCTTTGTTTTATCATCATGTTTATCAAAAATCCAAAAATATTCCTCTTTACCCTCTTACCCTTTTGATTCTTCATTTCTTTTACCCTCTATCCATTTGATTCTTTCTATGTCTCATCCTCACCAATTTGGTTGTGAATGGTGTGGGGACCTCAAATGGTGGAAATTGCCCGGTTGTGGCATTGTGAATCCGGAAACGGGTTTGTCTATGACCAAAATCCCTACAATGAAACAACTAATTTCCTCAACCAACCCCCGCACTATGAGATGGAGACGATTCTTGTGAATTTTGTGGGGTCCTCATTATGATTACCAATGTCAATCATGGAATCAAAATTTCTATGAATCGATCCTTGTTATAACACTCCTTGTTTTGACAATTTCCAACCCCACAATTTTCCGTCATTGAACAATTTCCGTCATTGATCAACATCCTCGTGAGAAAAGTATGCTAGAAGAACTTGTCAAGACCAAACGCCTCGCAACGAAAAATCTATGCTAGAATTACTTGAAGAAGAGGAACGAGCCGCTAAGATTCAAAGATGTCTTGAAGAAATACGAATCGAGGAACGAGCACTTGCAAGACGTGCCCGATGGCTCGCGACTTACATCGACGATGATGATGATAGTGACGATGATGATGAAAGTTTGTCACCGAAACCACACACGAAGAGCCCGTTAACTCTCTAAGTATGGGGACGAGCATCTCAAAGACTATTCCGAAACGGAATCATCGAATGTTGAGAACCTTATCCCGATCCCAAGTGAGTCTCGAGGAATTCTTGACAAAGAGTGTGATGTGTTTTCTCCTCTTACAAATGATCTTGTTGAGACTTTCTCGATTTTGACAAAGGATTATAGTGATGCCGATTCTTTATATTCTAAAGACATAGAATTTATTGATGCATTACTTCCACATTCCGAGATCGTCAACTTAGAAGAGGATGTTGACCATGTTGTTTCCATTAACAATTAATACGACTATCACTAATCCCTTATTCGAATTCGATTCGAATTTACTCTAAATTCGCTTAATCCAATCTTTGATAGTGATGAGTCCGACACGGAGACTATAATGGACGAGGTGCATATTTATAGCCCACGGCACCGCACATGTCCCACCTCCGATATTCTTCATGAGGAGTTCGCCGGTGAACTCACTCATATCATATCTCCACTGAGTATGATTGCTGGATGGCAAAATCATGATCGGGGAGAGAATCTCAATTTGCATAGTTATGACAAATCTTCCCACCCTCCTCACCGAGATGCCTTCCAACCCAAAGAGCTCAACCAATAAAATCCAAATAAGTGCAATTGCACTTAATCCCGAGGAAGAAGATCTAGTTATGATTGTTATCATGATCTTCCTTCTTTCTTCACCTACTCGGTGACTTCTCTCTTCTTCACTCCTTCGGAGTGAGGACACTATCTTTGATCCCGGCATTTTCATTTATCATTTGTGAGCCGTTCTCTCTATCTCATCGGTGTGGAACTTTCACGTGCTTCAAATGTTTGTCCAAACATCTTGAATGAAAGTCCGATGGAGATTGTTTCTTCCACTTTGCTTCCCATGAACCAATGAATTCGGGTCGAGTCAAGCTAGCGACTGAAATCAAAAACAAGAGCACTCACCATATGGGTTTTCACCCATATTTCGACTTCTTACCCTTTCTACCACCTAAGTGTGGGGTGATGCCCACATGTTATATATATAAATTAAAAAAAAAAAAAAAATCTTTCTAAATAATGGCCGTAGTATTTCCCTTTACGTTCTTTGTTTCGCATAACCGCGGTACTTTGAATATTGAGGGCAATATTCATTTCTAAGTGGGGGAATTCTCACGAATTTTATATATTATCTACCCAATTCCCGCTTTTGGCCAAAATTTTTTTGGAGTAAGTGTTTTACACTTACTCATTTGGTTATCATCCGCCATGTTTGATAAACTAAAGGATTGGCTAATCCAGAGCAAACGGCTCTTGGTAAAGATATCTCAAATCCGCTTATATGGCTTGCAATTTGCCCAAAATTGTATGGTTCTCAACTCACCATATCCTAAAAGTGAAGAGTTGGCTAGCCCGCAAGATTATGGCTTGTGGTAAAGGCAAAGGAAAATCCATAATTGGTAATCACCACCAAAGATAATATTGATAATTTATCTAAGAGTTGGCTAGTCCGTATGGTACGGCTTCGTAAAGACAAAATCAAACCGTTGAAAGTCGGTGGTTTGCTCAAAATCACATGGTTATCGATGTACCATGGTTCTTACTTGAATCGAAACATTTGGCTACTCCGTAGTAATGGCTTTTGGTAAAGAGATTAAAATCCATTATGTTTTCTCAAATCATTGCTAGGGACTAGCAATATCTTAGTGGGGATTGATGAGTGTCTAAATACTCATCATTTTGTACTATATAAACCGAAAATCATCCGAAACACTCAAAATGCTTCAAAATGATAAAAATATCACAAATCGTTGTTTTATGTGTTTTAAATGCAAAATATCAAAATCGATGAAAAACATATCAAATTTACAAAATTGCGCTTTAGTCCCCCAAGTTTCAAAAATTGTCAAAAACAGTCCCTGAGCACAAAATTTCAAAAGAAAAGTCACCAAAGGTCCTTTTAAATCATAATATGTCAAATTTAGTCCTTTGGTGAAAAATATTAAAAGTTTGAGAAAATTGCAAAAATGGTCCCTCAAGTTTAAAAGTTGGCAGAATTGGCCCCTGAAAATTGCAAAGTGGCAATTTTGGTCCTTATACTTTTGGAACTTGTCATTTTCAGCCCTTGGAACAAGTTTGATGAATTGGCAGCTTAGATCCCTTGATTTTCAGATTTACACATTAAGCCCCTATAAGTTTAAAACCCTTTACCTAATTTTGGACCCTTTCATAACTTTGGACCCCATCAATCCATTGTGAACCCCTTGGATTATTAATACTTGGGTCAACCTTCCCAACAAACCAACAGGCCTTGGCGCCTTTTTCTTCACCTCCCAACCACCATGAACGCCACTCTATCTCCCATCCCATCCTCAACCTATCACCATCCTTGTCCCCCACCTCAACACAAAACAAAAGCCATTTATTGCCTTCACCCTCCTAAACACTCAAGTCCTCCACCTGTCAAAAACCAACTTTGGCGCCAAAATGATCAAATGGCCAAAATTGGCTCAAAACATCCAATGGACCTAAATATTGGTGGGAACTGCTCAGAAAGAGAGAGAGAAAAAAGTTGGGTATAAAGAAGGAAGAAAGAAGCATAGAGAGGCAGTAGTTAGTTTTGTAATTTTTGCTTAATGTCGTTTTTATCTTAAATTCCTTAATTTAGTATAAAACTTGTAATATCTTGTTAAATTGTATCGCTTTAAAGTGTTTAAGAGTTTTGAGACTTAATGCAAGCAAGAATTTCAGTTATGTTTACAAATGCAACTTTCTAGTTCATGTTGCCTAATTTGCAATTCAAAACTTTATGTTCAATCTTCTAAATAGCTCATGTTGTAGTCAAATAAGCTCATTTAAGCTTTTAGAGCCTTTGGTATGCTTTTGGAATCGCTTTAAGCAATTTAGTAAAAAGTCAACCAAAGTCAACTGTTGATGCTCATTGGGTTTGGTAATGAACAATGGTGATGCAGAGGTGATAATGGGTTGAAATAAGCATAGGTTAGGTTAGTCTTTGGTTTGGTTTAGCTTACAACACCACTGGACATTTGTAAGTAACTTTCTCATTTTCCAATTTCTAGTCAAATTGCAATTTCTTTTGGTACTTGTATCTCGTGATCTAAGGTAGTTCTACCGTTAATATAGTTTTATTATGGTCATTTAAACTCAGTTTCATCATTGGCATTAGCAATATCAGTTGTTTTCTTCATTAAAATTTCATATCAGTTTTAGCAAGGGTGTTTGGTTTTGCTGCATTTTCTGTCCCAGAGGTCTATTTAATAGTTAAGTTCTGTTGGATCATGTTTACTAAGTGAATTTGAGTTAATTTCTGTCTTAACTTTGGTCTGCAACATCACCAAAGTCTAAAATCATCAAATCTGTCCTTAGCAGCTCACTGTTGGAGTTTTAGCAAGTCCAAATCTTGTTTTGTGCATCAAATTTATAGAACTAGCTTGATTCAGTCTTAATTCATCATAATATACCATTTTTAGTTCACAATTCAAGATCAAATCTCACCATAGTCAACTTTTCAGTTTTGATCAAAAAGTCAAAATGTGCAAAACAGATTTGAGCCCATCTAGAGAATTTTTTCGAGCTCATTTATTGGCCAATTTCAGTGATTCTAGTTGTTTTAAAACTTCCCCGGTCTAGTTTATAGTCATGATTTTTATGTATTTTTGTAATTTTTTTAAAAGCTCAAAAGAGCTTGTGATTATGGAGCTTAATCCTGCTTCATGTGAGATCTTGAACTCGCATGAGCTTTTCAGTTTTGCAGACCTTGCAGGGCTCACTGAACTCCTCCGGGTCTGAATTTTGGTTTAAATGTTCTCAGCCAGGTTGTCTTGAGGTTCCAATAATTGCTTTTTAGTTTCTAGCTTATTCAAGCTTATAATCTAGCTCAAAGTAGACCCCTTTATCGCTTTTTTTAGCTTATAGCTCAAATCATCTAATCATTGCATCTTGTAATCCCAGTAGTTGTAGCTTGTTGTTTTCTGTTGCATATTGGTTCTCTTAGCTTATTTTAGCCTTTGTATTCAGCTTGGTAGCTTTTGAAGTCCATTTGCTTAATCTAGTGCTTATTTCAATAAGCTCTTGCTCATCGCTTCAAATCACTCCACACAAGCCCTTGTTTTTCCATTTTCTCATATTCCTAATATTATTTTAAAGTTTTCCTGAATTTTCAGATTTTTCCTAGCTTGTTTAGTATTTTCTTGATTTTAATTAGTTTTTAAGTATTTTTAAATAGCATTTAATACAAAAATTTAAGAAAAGGTTCAAAAAAAATAATTTTTCAATTTTCTTAAGTTTAGATAAATGTAAAAAGCTTAAAAAGTATTTTTCTATAATTTTCTTAGTTTAAAAAGTATTTTCTGGCATTTTAATTAGTTTTAAATAGTTTTAAATTAGTAATAAATACATAAAAAGTCTAAAAAATATATTTTCAGTTTTAAAATTAGTTTTATCATATTTTAGATTTTTCTAAATCTTAATTTTATTTTTCTAGTCTTATTTCATATTTTCTTTTATTTTAGAGTATTATTAAATAGTTTAAATTAGTTTTTAATTAATAATAATTAATTAATTAGTTATAAAAATAATTTTCTTTTCTAATAATTTTCTTATATCATTAGGATTATAAAATGTATTTTTCATATTTTTAGGATTTATATTGTGTAAGTTTCACGCTTTATTTGTACGCGTTTACGTTATTTAAACGTAAGTTTTAGGTTTTAAACGCTCATCACTTTAAAAATAGTGATAGCGCTTATTTAATAGATTTTATCTTTTAATTTTCTTAATTTGTATTTAAGTCGCTTTAATTTATAAACTTTTCAAGAGTGTAATATTCAATCTAATCCTTCTCGATCGCTATCATTAGTGATCATTCTATCGTCTCGAATCAAGTGTTGTACACACCATTGAGTCTCCGTGGACATAACGACCCGGAATCCCTCAGATTCTCTCGATCTTCATTGCATTTGTGTTTAAGCTGTTTTAAGTCTGTTTGACTTGACGGTTTCACAGATCAAAATTTTATGGCACACACGGGAGGCTTTAGCGTGTGTTTAGCCTTTTCGATCCATTCTTGCACATATTCCATCTTTTGTAAAAGTTTTTGTAAAGTTTTCAGAAAATCCAAAGTTCATTAACACTTTTCCTAAAGTGTTAAAAACGCCAAAAATATTTTCATTCTTTGTTTTTATCATCATGTTTTCCAAAAACACCAAAAATATTCCTCTTTACCCTCTTACCCTTTTGATTCTTCATTTCTTTTACCCTCTATCCATTTGATTCTTTCTATGTCTCATCCTCACCAATTTGGTTGTGAATGGTGTGGGGGACCTCAAAATGGTGGAAATTGCCCCGGTTGTGGCATTGTGAATCCGGGAAACGGGTTTGTCTATGACCAAAATCCCTACAATGAAACAACTAATTTCCTCAACCAAACCCCGTGACTATGAGATGGAGACGATTTCTTGTGAATTTTGTGGGGTCCTCATTATGATTACCAATGTCAATCATGGAATCAAAATTTCTATGAATCGATCCTTGTTATAACACTCCTTGTTTTGACAATTTCCAACCCCACAATTTTCCGTCATTGAACAATTTCCGTCATTGATCAACATCCTCGTGAGAAAAGTATGCTAGAAGAACTTGTCAAGACCAAACGCCTCGCAACGAAAATCTATGCTAGAATTACTTGAAGAAGAGGAACGAGCCGCTAAGATTCAAAGATGTCTTGAAGAAATACGAATCGAGGAACGAGCACTTGCAAGACGTGCCCGATGGCTCGCGACTTACATCGACGATGATGATGATAGTGACGATGATGATGAAAGTTTGTCACCGAAACCACACACGAAGAGCCCGTTAACTCTCTAAGTATGGGGACGAGCATCTCAAAGACTATTCCGAAACGGAATCATCGAATGTTGAGAACCTTATCCCGATCCCAAGTGAGTCCGAGGAATTCTCGACAATGAGTGTGATGTGTTTTCTCCTCTTACAAATGATCTTGTTGAGACTTTCTCGATTTTAACAAAGGATTATAGTGATGCCGATTCTTTATATTCTAAAGACATAGAATTTATTGATGCATTACTTCCACATTCCGAGATCGTCAACTTAGAAGAGGATGTTGACCATGTTGTTTCCACAACGCTTAATACGACTATCACTAATCCCTTATTCGAATTCGATTCCAATTTACTCTAAATTCGCTTAATCCAATCTTTGATAGTGATGAGTCCGACACGGAGACCATAATGGACGAGGTGCATATTTATAGCCCACGGCACCGCACATGTCCCACCTCCGTATATTCTTCATGAGGAGTTCGCCGGTGAACTCACTCATATCATATCTCCGCGGAGTATGATTGCGTGGATGGCAAAATCATGATCGGGGAGAATCTCAATTTGCATAGTTATGACAAATCTTCCCACCTTCCTCCCGAGATGCCTTCCAACCCTAAGAGCTCAACCAATAAAATCCAAATAAGTGCAATCGCACTTAATCCCGAGGAAGAAGATCTAGTTATGATTGTTATCATGATCTTCCTTCTTTTCTTCACCTACTCGGTGACTTCCTCTCTTCTTCACTCGCTCGGGAGTGAGGACACTATCTTTGACCCGGCATTTTCGTTTATCATTTGTGAGCGGTTCTCTATATCTCATCGGTGTGGAACTTTCACGTGCTTCAATGTTTATCCAAACATCTTGAATGAAAGTCCGATGGAGATTGTTTCTTCCACTTTGCTTCCCATGAACCAATGAATTGGGTCGAGTCAAGCTAGCGACTGAAAATCAAAAACAAGAGCACTCACCATATGGGTTTTCACCCATATTTCGACTTCTTACCCCTTTCTACCACTAAGTGTGGGGTAATGCCCACATGTTAAAAAAAAAAAAAAAAAAAAAAAAAAATCTTTCTAAATAATGGTCGTAGTATTTCCCTTTACGTTCTCGTTTCGCATAATAGTTTGCTTTGAATATTGAGGGCAATATTCATTTCTAAGTGTGGGGAATTCTCACGAATTTTATCATATAATTATACCAATTCCCGCTTTTGGCCAAAATTTTTTTTTGGAGTAAGTGTTTACACTTACTCAATTGGTTATCATCCGCCATGTCTCAGAAGACAAAAGGATTGGCTAATCCAGAGCAAACGGCTCTTGGTAAAGATTTCTCAAACCGCTTATATGGCTTGCAATTTGCCCAAAATTGTATGGTATTCACCACCATATCCTAAAAAGTGAAGAGTTGGCTAGCCCAAGATTATGGCTTGTGGTAAAGGCGATGGAAAAACCATAATTGGTAATCACCACCAAAGATAATATTGATAATTTATCTAAGAGTTGGCTAGTCCGTAAGGGTACGGCTTCGGTAAAGACAAAATCAAATCCGTTGAAAGTCGGTGGTTTGCTCAAAATCACATGGTTATCGATGTACCATGGTTCTTACTTGAACTCAAACATTTGGCTACTCCGTAAGTAATGGCTTTTGGTAAAGAGATTAAAATCCATTATGTTTTCTCAAATCATTGCTAGGGACTAGCAATATCTTAGTGTGGGGATTGATGAGTGTCTAAATACTCATCATTTTGTACTATATAAACCTGAAATCATCCGAAAACACTCAAAATGCTTCAAATGATAAAAATATCACAAATCGTTGTTTTATGTGTTTTAAATGCAAAATATCAAAATCGATGAAAACATATCAAATTTACAAAATTGCGCTTTAGTCCCCAAGTTTCAAAAATTGTCAAAAAGCAGTCCCCGAGCACAAAATTTCAAAAGAAAAGTCACCAAAGGTCCTTTTAAATCATAATTTGTCAAATTTAGTCCTTTGGTGAAAAATATTAAAAGTTTGAGAAAATTGCAAAATGGTCCTCAAGTTTAAAAGTTGGCGATTGGCCTAAAAATTGCAAAGTGGCAATTTTGGTCCTTATACTTTTGGAACTTGTCATTTTCAGCCCTTGGAACAAGTTTGATGAATTGGCAGCTTAGATCCCTTGATTTTCAGATTTACACATTAAGCCCCTATAAGTTTAAAACCCTTTACCTAATTTTGGACCCCTTTCATAACTTTGGACCCCTGTCAATCTGAATTGTGAACCCCCCTTGGATTATTAATACTTGGGTCAACCTTCCCAGTCAAACCAACAGGGCCTTGGCGCCTTTTTCTTCACCCTCCCAACCACCATGACTGCTCACTCTATCTCCCATCCCCCCTCCTCAACCTATCACCATCCTTGTCCCCCCACCTCAACACAAAACAAAAGCCATTTATTGCCTTCACCCTCCTAAACACTCAAGTCCTCCACCTGTCAAAAACCAACTTCGGCGCCAAAATGATCAAACGGCCAAAATTGGCTCAAAACATCCAATGGACCTAAATATTGGTGGAACGCTTTCGAGAAGAGAGAGAAAAAGTTGGGTATAAAGAAGGAAGAAAGAAGCATAGAGAGGCGTGAGTTAGTTTTGTAATTTTTGTTAATGTCGCTTTTATCTTAAATTCCTTAATTTAGTATAAAACTTGTAATATCTTGTTAAATTGTATCAGTTTAAAGTGTTTAAGAGTTTTGAGACTTAATGCAAGCAAGAATTTCAGTTATGTTTACAAATGCAACTTTCTAGTTCACTGTCTAATTTGCAGTTTCAAAACTTTATGTTCAATCTTCTAAATAGCTCATGTTGTAGTCAAATAAGCTCATTTAAGCTTTTTAGAGCCTTTGGTATGCTTTTGGAATCAGTTTAAGCAATTTAGTAAAAAGTCAACCAAAGTCAACTGTTGATGCTCATTGGGTTTGGTAATGAACAATGGTGATGCAGAGGTGATAATGGGTTGAAATAAGCATAGGTTAGGTTAGTCTTTGGTTTGGTTTAGCTTACAACACAGTTGGACATTTGTAAGTAACTTTCTCATTTTCCAATTTCTAGTCAAATTGCAATTTCTTTTGGTACTTGTATCGTGATCTAAGGTAGTTCTACCACGTTAATATAGTTTTATTATGGTCATTTAAACTCGGTTTCATCATTGGCATTAGCAATATCGGTTGTTTTCTTCATTAAAATTTCATATCGGTTTAGCGAGGTGTTTGGTTTTGTTGCATTTTACATCCTAGAGGTCTATTTAATAGTTAAGTTACATTGGATCATGTTTACTAAGTGAATTTGAGTTAATTTCTGTCTTAACTTTGGTCCTGCAACATCACCAAAGTCTAAAATCATCAAATCGTCCCAGCGACTCACCGTTGGAGTTTTAGCAAGTCCAAATCTTGTTTTGTGCATCAAATTTATAGAACTAGCTTGATTCAGTCTTAATTCATCATAATATACCATTTTTAGTTCACAATTCAAGATCAAATCTCACCATAGTCAACTTTTCAGTTTTGATCAAAAAGTCAAAATGTGCAAAAGCAGATTTGAGCCCATCTAGAGAGAATTTTCTTGAGCTCATTTATTGGCCAATTTCAGTGATTCTAGTTGTTTTTAAAACTTCCCCTGGTCTAGTTTATAGTCATGATTTTTATGTATTTTTGTAATTTTTTCTAAAAGCTCAAAAGAGCTTGTGATTATGGAGCTTAATCCACAATGCGAGATCTTGTTGCTGCTGTGGCAGGTTTGTCTGAGGTTTTGCGACCTTGCAGGGGCTCACTTGAACTCCTCCGGGTCTCAATTTTGGTTTAAATGTTCTTAGCCAGGTTGTCTTGAGGTTCCAATAATTGCTTCCTAGTTTCTAGCTTATTCAAGGCTTATAATCTAGCTCAAAGTAGACCCCACTTTCTTGTTTTTTTTAGCTTATAGCTCAAATCATCTAATCATTGCATCTTGTAATCCATGTAGTTGTAGCTTGTTGTTTTACGTTGCATATTGGTTCTCTTAGCTTATTTTAGCCTTTGTATTCGAGTTGGTAGCTTTTGAAGTCCATTTGCTTAATCTAGTGCTTATTTCAATAAGCTCTTGCTCATCGATTTCAAATCACTCCACACAAGCTCCTGTTTTCCATTTTCTCATATTCCTAATATTATTTTAAAGTTTTCCTGAATTTTTCAGATTTTTCCTAGCTTGTTTAGTATTTTTCTTGATTTTAATTAGTTTTTAAGTATTTTTAAATAGCATTTAATACAAAAATTTAAGAAAAGGTTCAAAAAAAATAATTTTTCAATTTTCTTAAGTTTAGATAAATGTAAAAAGCTTAAAAGTATTTTTCTATAATTTTATTAGTTTAAAAAGTATTTTCGGCATTTTAATTAGTTTTAAATAGTTTTAAATTAGTAATAAATACATAAAAGTCTAAAAAATATATTTTCAGTTTTAAAATTAGTTTTATCATATTTTAGATTTTTCTAAATCTTAATTTTATTTTTCTAGTCTTATTTCATATTTTCTTTTATTTTAGAGTATTATTAAATAGTTTAAATTAGTTTTTAATTAATAATAATTAATTAATTAGTTATAAAAATAATTTTCTTTTTCTAATAATTTTCTTATATCATTAGGATTATAAAAATGTATTTTTCATATTTTTAGGATTTATATTGTGTAAGTTTCACGTTTTTATTTGTACGTTTACGTTATTTAAACGTAAGTTTTAGGTTTTAAACGTTCATCACTTTAAAAATAGTGATAGCGTTTATTTAATAGATTTTATCTTTTATTTTCTTAATTTGTATTTAAGTCGCTTTAATTTATAAACTTTTTCAGTAGTGTAATATTCAATCTAATCCTTTCTGATCGCTATCATTAGTGATCATTCTATCGTCTGAATCGTGTTGTACACACCATTGAGTCTCCGTGGACATAACGACCGGAATCCCAGATTCTCGATCTTCATTGCATTTGTGTTTAAAATTGTTTTAAGTCTGTTTGACTTGACGGTTTCTTGTGAGATCGATCGTATATAGTTAACAAACCGCCCCACTTTCCTTTTACCGTTCTTTACATACCAAGTCAAATATGTGGTATTAGATCCTTCATCAACTTGCACCTTGTTTTGTGCCATGTACAATTAGTTGATGCATTAACTAGTTGTACCTCTCTTTGTCATACGAGCAATAAACTTCCAAGCTCAAAATTTCCAACAATAAATGGGTATGAGGAAAGAGTGGGTGTAAGTTGTCGATAAAGAAACAAATGGAGAAGAGTGTGGAAACAAGTGGGTATAGGTTGACATTAGTTGGGTCGATGGAAGGTATGGTTAATCACTCAACATCTATTATGCACGCATAAGGAAAGAAATTTGGAGGTGTAAGCGCTTGCTTACTATTACATCTTGACTTGTCATTTTAGATGTTTTGTACATCTTGACTTGTCATTTTAGATGCCTTGTACATCTTGACTTGTCATTTTAGAAGCCTTGAAGCCTTGAGCAGGAAAACAAGGGTTTCATTTATATAATAGGTAGATATGAGGTGATTTATTTTAAAGGGAATTGATATTTACACCACATCTTTTGATATTTACACCATCTTTTGATGCATGCATTATAATTTGTGCATTATAGTTTGTACTGCATAATCTTGTAATACACAAATTGTCGTCATGCATCAAAAGATGTGAAAGTAATATCACCCTCTTATTTTAAAAGCCAACTTAAGTGACTACATTAATGTTTTGAAACCTGTTTTGATTTGGCCGGTTTAACTGGTCGAATCGGGTCTGGCAAAAAAACGAATAAAAAACAGGGTTTTTAAAACGGGTTAATCGGTTAAACCGTCGGGTTTTAAGTGATCCGGTTAACCCGGTTTTCAAAACCCGACCGGATTTGGTTTTTTTTTTAATTTTTTTAATGAAAAACCAGGTTGATTCGATGATTGAACCGGTTGAAAAAATAGGTTTTTTAATAGAAAACCGGATTGACCCAGCGATCGAACCGATAACCCGGTGACCTGATGACCCTACCAGATCGATTAAAAACCCAATATTTAAAACATTGCTAACCATTCATTTTTAACTACAATAAAACAAATACTTTCCTCACCTCACATCTCTCTCTCTCTTTTTAACTTAAACCAACTTTCAACATTTTAAAAAAAAATAATATATTTTAAAAGCGTTAATCATTATAATGAAACAAATTACATAATTACGACAAGCATTCATTTATCTTTTTATGAGGGCATTTTCATATACTTTTGACAATTTTTTTTTTTTTTTTTTTTTTTTTGATATTTTCTTTGGTTTTTTCAAGAGGGATTTTGCATGATATATCACATATGATATAACACTAATATGTAAGTTTGAACACTTAACATGTTGTTATAAAATGAGCATAAATATTTGTGTAAAACTCCAAAGATTTATCATTTTTTTGCATTTAAAAATACAAATCCTTAACTTTCCAACCATATACCACAAATAAATATTTAACTTTTAAATTAATAATGTTTATTCTTAAAAGTTGAAGAAAATCTCTTTCCTTTTTCTCTTTATATATATATATATATATATATATATATATATATATATATATATATATATATATATATATCTATACTATCTAAAATGAAAAAAAGAGTCAAAGGAAAATGTGAAAATCAAAATTGAAATTGAAAGTCAAATGAGAGAAAAAACCTACACACAAATAAACACACACGGATATCACATACTCCTTTCTAACCTAAAACACACGATCTCTCTCCTAAACCACCAAGATGCCCGCCATCATAACCTTATCTCGACCACCATCTCGCCGAAATTGCCACCACCTTCGATGGTTTAGGTAGTTTGAGGTAGTCGGTGAGGTTTTGTTGTTATTAGTGGTTGCGGTTCTCCATGACACCTACAAACTAAATTCGGTGACTGCTTTTGCGACTTGATAGTTTTTGCGAGGGGTTAATAATTCAAGGTGCGGTTTTTAGTGTAGTGAAATTCTTTTATAATTTATGTTATTCACAACATGTCTAATTTTGCAGTGCATATTTTTATGATTGTGCCCTATTTACATTAGATTTCGCAAAGATGCGTAAGTTTCAAGTATTCAAAGAGTTCTTGTGGATCATTGTTGTGATTGTTTGATTGATACGAGTAGATCAAAGTTAGGAGTATTTATATACGCATTTTCAATGTGATAATTGGTTATTACATTCTTGCCATATTGCTTGAATCCACGATAAATACTTTATATGCATATTCAAAAGCCCTTAGTTGCGAGATATAATCACTATGTGAATTGATACTTACACCACATATTTTAATGCATGCATAAATTTGTGCATTACAGTTTGTATTAGTACAATCGTAATGCACAAATTGTGATGCATGCATCAAAAGATGGTGTGAATATCACCCCTAATTTAAAATGAGCGGTGACCTATGTACCCATTGTAAAGTTAATAAAAGTTAATGGTATATTTTTGAAAGAAAAAAGTTAGTGGTAATCTGTGGCATTGGTTTGACTTTAAGTGACCGTGATCTACCCCTATATGCTTTTCAATAAGTTGCGTATAATTGATGTTTAGACATAGTTAATGTTTTGTTCCTAGTATATAGTCAACTCCGTTTGGTTTCTCATTCTGTTTGTAATATCTTTTTTCCCGTTTCCTACCATTTTCGGGTTAGTTGGGAAGAATTTGCAAATTAGTTGGATGTGGCTTTCTTTGTACCCACTCTTGAGATTTCTAATGATGATCTTTCCGAGATTGTTGAGACAAGCGATGAATGGATATCTGTTAGAACTGAATCAGAATCAAGAGTGCTAACAGTTGGTTTGCACTTAAGATATGTTGCTCAACAATTGGAAACTTATTAAGCAAACTTATGAGTATATGTGTTCATACATGTTCTTAAATGTTGGTAATTTGCTTGTGTCCATGCATTTTTTCTTCTTCCATTAATCACAATACAAATAAGCGTGTGAGAATGAATCTAGGTGACAAATAGAATGAGTGTAGTTCATCCGCGGAAAATGATATTGTCGAAATTTATAATCTGGATTATCCTAACTTATTTTTGGGAAGTGATGGTATTTTTATTCTTTGCAACACTTGTCGAGAAATCTCAATTAGCCATTAATTGCAAAGATGTCTTTGCAATTCCCAATAAAAATGACAACTAGAAATAGTTTATACTTTATATCTTGATAGGACTTTAATTTCTATTATCATTCGCGGGGAAGGATTGAATGACATGATTGGTCGCTGAGGCACTTCGAAAGCCCTGAGATGGCGAGGTTGATCCAAGTGACGTGGATCTCGTACTATTATGCACATCAACCCAGATGATCTATTTGGTAGTGCTCCTCGGTATTGCTTCCGACGGTGACGACGGTGATTTTAGATTGAAAACACGCCAAAGAAGAATTTATTTAGTTTCAACGGGATATCATAAATTTCAATTTCTTACTCTTCTTGTTATATCTAAAACTTATGTAGTAATTCCAATAACTTTTATAAGGTTTTAGATGCTTTTTGTCTTCAAAGGTTAGATTATGATACAAACTCCTCAAGTTATTACTAAAGCTTTAGGTTTGTGTTCATTCGAGGTTAAAACTCAGTAGGGTTACTTTACGGGTCAAATTGTGTAATTTTTAGGTCGCAAACCCTTTGTGTCCAAAGCTTTTTATAAACAGTTAGTATGTCACGAGATGATTACACAAATTAAGCAATTTTAATAATACTTTAATTTCTGAATAGACGAACTTAGGAGGGTCTTTGCATTTAGGGGTGTTATCGGGTCGGGTTGAGTCGGGCTTTAAATTTTAAAATGACCTAAACCCGACCCGATTAAGAATCGGGTTATCGGGTTCGTGTGAATCGGGTCGGGTTTTGTCGGGTCGGGTGAATCGGGTTATCGGTAACACATTAACATATCACATTTATGAATAATCATATGTAAGTGATAGTGTTTAGCTCGAGTAAAAATTTATCAAGATTTAAAATAAATGGTAAGTTATGATAATGAAAATTACATGTTGATTAAACTTGAAATGAACATACTAAGCTGTAACGAGACATCGAGAGGGGAAAAAGTAATGTAAGTTACATTTATCTTGGGAGTGATCGTATCCTATCGAGAGTTAGGAGCAGTTGTTCAAGAAGTCTTGCCAATCGTGAAGCTTAGTAAGGTTAATGGTCTATTTATTGTTTTGATTTGCAGACGAAGCAAAGAGGTGACTGAAATCTGCATGGTATTGACAAATATTCTAAAGGAAAACTTGGAATTCGAGCACAGTGAACAATTAACTTTTCTTTCGTACTGATTTTGGCTATTATGATGCCCTGTAATACCCTACAAGTTATGCGATTCGTTGGTCTCTAATCAAAATTTAGTCATACTAGCAAGAGTGCCAAGCTTCTTTTGGTATCGTTCATCGTGCTGATTGGAATGACAATGTAAGTAACATACCTTTTGATGTTACCACTACAATTTGGGTGTGACATTTATTGGTTAATTAAATGCAAAAGTTGTTGCTCAAGTACTTTGAATGATGTATGTGGGAATATTTTCGACCATAGTTGACTTAAATTGTAGTCTGTTAATGATGAGATTAAATATACATTTTCATAAGTCCATTTTATTGACAACGCTTAACGTTATGTACTAGGAAAAACATTAACATTATTGTTCTATGCATCAACACGGTGACCTCAAGCAACGCAGCGGTTCACTTGCTCGCTTATATACTATATAGAATATGGTCATTTACATATTTCAAGTTGTTCAAGTGGTGTTAGTGCTACGACTATGATTGTATTAAAATTTTAATATTTGAATGATAACCATTTAGCAATATTGCTAATGAACTAGAATAGCCTAAATTGCGACGATAGTAGCGACTAAGTTAGCGACTTTTATTGAAAATAGCGACGTGCTTAGCGACTTAGATAGCGACTACTCTTAAAAATAGCGACAAGAATGGCGACTAGAAATAGATAAGTCGCAATTATTTAGCGATGTATAATACGAAACACTTACTATAATATCGCTTATCGTTAATTGTCTGCCGCTAAAACCACGGCCAGGCTGGCACTCGCCAAGTATATATATATATATATAGGTTTGGGTTATTATGAAAGTTTTATAATGAAAAGAATGAGAATGCATGTGAAGATGACATGTCACCTTTTCCACATCATCATGCCACATCACCATACCCCACCCCCCCCGCCCCCCTACCCCACCCCCACCCATGAAAAAAAATTTTCCGCTAAAAAAAATTTTTTTTGGGCAAATTTTTTTTTCTCGCCAAAATTTCCGCCAAATTTTTTCTTGCATCACAATTATGAATTTAGTGCATCAAGGTTATAAATTATCACGGTTATAAAGTTCATCACAATCATGATTTTAGTGCATTAATGTTATAACCTTGATTTTAGTGCATCATAGTTGATGCACTTAACTATTAACTATGATGCAAGAACTTATAATAAAGATGCACCAAAACTTATTAGTGCATTAAGGTTATAAGTTATTGCGTCACAATTATGATTTTAGTGCATTAAGGTTACAAATTATCGCATTACGCTTATAAAGTTATCGCATCACAATCATGATTTTAGTGCATTTAAGGTTATAACCTTGATTTTAGTGCATCATAGTTGATGCACCGAACTATTAACTATGATGCAATGAATCTTACCAATGGAGCATTAGTCCAATGGTTGGAGCACTTGTGCTTGAGTCAATTGACCCAAGTTCAAGTCTCATCCTTGGCATTGCTTCATATAGTACCCACCTCCGAAAACACAATGGGCACACTAGAGACTTTGTGGAATAAGAGCTTGGGGTCCGAGTCTTGGCTCGTGCTCACTCCAGTTGGTGCCCACTGGGCGGGAGAGTTGCTTGAGCTATTCCTTGTGGGTGGACAATGGTGGTGCCAAAAGGCACCGGGTCGTCGGTGTTCCCGCCAATCTACACCTTTTGTAGAATGATGCAAGAACTTATAATAAAGATGCACCAAAACTTATTAGTGCATTAAGGTTATAAGTTCTTGCATCACTGTTATAAATTCTTGCATCATAATCATGATTTTAGTGCATTAAGGTTATAAATCTGCATCACAATTATGGTTGTGATGCAAGATTTTATAACCGTGATGCGATAATAAATTTTAGGAAATTTTTTTTTTTTTTCAAAAAAAATTTTTTAAGGGAAAAAATTTTTTTTGGCGGGGGGTAGGTGGGTGGGTGGGGTGGGGTGGGGTGACACGTGGCATGGTGATGTGGCAAAGGTGACACATGTCACCTCCATACGCCTTCTCATTCTTTTCATTATAAACTTTTCATTTTAACCACTATATATATATATATATATATATATATATATATATATATATATATATATATATATATATATATATATATATATATATATATATATATTTACTAAACAGTATATTACATATGATAAAACAATAATTTAGATTCGAATAATGAACATGTTGTTGTAAAATAGATGTAAGTGTTATTTTCGATGTAAAAAGGGTAAATATTTTGGAGTTGTATACAAATACTTATGCTCATTTTACGACAACATGTTAAGTATTCAAACTTATATATTAGTATTATATCACGTGTGATATGTGTTTATGTATGGTAAGTAAAGCAAGAATTTGGGTAAATCAATTGTGTGAGATGAGTGTGATCGTATGTTCGGTTTCCCGCGTTCGGTAAGGGCTCGGGGATAAGAACGTTATCTTGAGTTGGGATAACACTCACATACGATAAGGATTTGGTGTGTGAAATATGGATAAGATAACTTGGTTCTTGTCACTAAATGATTCGATGTTATAGGGATGCATTTGGGGTTGCGTCGACACGTGGATGTGATCCAACAATCCTAGATGGTACGCGTGGTGGGCATCTATTGAGGAGACAAGAATGACACGTGGCGTGACATCATTGGCTCATATAGTTATGGGAATCTTCGGCATGATCTGCACAAACTAGCAAAATACCTGCGGTATTACCTCTACACGAATGAGGTAGCTACACCTGGTGTTAAAGGGTAACAATTTTGAGGATAAGTTGTCAGGCCCGTTCTTGCCCTGGCTTGGTTTATCAAGCAAGAATGCTTTGTGTCCGCCTAATGTTTTCTCGGGAATGTTGATTTCCCATGCGATGTTTGTTAGACTTCTAGCCTTGTGGGCTTTGGTTATGATCGTATGAGCTTTAGTCATTTGGGCTAAAAGCTGCTACGCTATTAATATGTTAAGCGAGTTTGAATATAAACCTTTATTTATTTTTTCAACTTCTAAAATAAACCGTATTGATTTAAAGGTTCAAATATTATATGTGATATATAGTTGGAAAGCTAAGAATATGTATTTTTCAATGCAAAAATGTTGAATCTTTTTGGAGTTTTATACAAATACTTATGCTCATTTTCGATAACATATTGGGTGTTCGAATTTACAAATTAGTGATATATCATATGTGATACATCAAGCGAGTCTAAAAAAATATTTTATTTCTTTCAAGATCTATTGATTTGGAGGTTCAAAAATTATGTGCGATATATGGTTGGAAAGCTAAGGATAGGTATTTTTCAATGCCAAAAACGATGAATTATTTTGAGTTCCATATAAATACTTATGCTCATTTTACGACAACATGTTGAGTGTTTGAACTTACAGATTGATGTTATATCACATATGATATATCAAGCAAAATATTATACCGAAAAAAGAAAAAAAAAATAGCAAAAGTATATGAAAGTAGCCATTCATTAAAAGATAACTAAATGCTCCTCATGATGGTGTAATGCAGTTTAACGGTTTCTGGTTATTGAGATATGTGATATATAAAAAAAAAGTGAAAGTGATTTTTAATTATAAATGTCAATTAATCCCCTCATTTATTTATTTATTTATTTTTTGAAATAAGCGGCTAAAATTTATCCCCCACTAAAAATTATCGAAAGTATATGAAATTAGCCATTCATTAAAAGATAACTAAATACTCGTTATGATGTCATAATTTACGTAGGTTAACGATTTACGATTATTGAGATATGTAACATAGAAGAAAAAAAAAGTGAAAGAAGTTTTAATTATAAGTATCAATTAATCCCCTTATTTTACTTCTTTTAAAAAAAATTAGCAATTTTTATTTTAATAAATTGAGCAGCTAATATTATCCCCCGCTATGCATGAAAATATTGAAATTTGAAACCATGATGTTATCTCTCCATTTTGGGGGTTTATGCTTAGGCTTATTTTGTTGCTTACGAGCTTATATGATTTCAGCTTACGGCTTTATGTTTCATAAGCCAATTTTTTTTGTTTTATTTTGCAACTTAGGGGCTTGTATAAGCTTGTTATGACTAATAAAACTTTATCTTGAGGCGAAAAGATCCGTCTTGTAATAACGGGATTTTTAGCGACATATCGTTTAGTGTTAAAAAAGTTTATGAGTTATAAACGAAAATAATAAAAGTTTGAAGATTTGGGAATTAAACATAATGTTTTGAAATCCGTGACGACCGGGTGGTTCAACCGTTGAACCGTTCAAGATGGGTCAACCCGACGGGTTGGGTCGAAGACGGTCAAATTAAACCGGTCAACCCGTGTTTGAGCGTCCGGGTCAACCGGCTTTTCAATGTGTATTAATAGTTTTCTTTTGAAATATATGTTTTCAACATTTCTATTTTAGTTTCAACTTTTTACTTTTTACTTTTCACTTTTGTTTTTCCTTTATATATAGTATCTGCGGTAACATGTGACGATTAATCAAGAAAGATCTTGATGAGGCTGATTTACTGGGTTTGTATCGGTTTCAACGGTCATCTCGCTCGTTTTCGGATGGATTTTATTGGTTATCCGAACCGGTGGCGACACCAGTTCCCGGTTGAACACGTTCGTCCGGTCTGGTTTTCAAAACTATATGTATCATCACCTTGTTAGCTTGTACGAAACTTTGTGTGTTTAATTAATTTGTATAATGTGTATAATAACATATACTTTTTATTTTAAGGTGTTTTAAAAATAACATTTATTAGTGCGTTTAATTATATTATATTCGGGATTATGTTGTACCTTGTTTAAATTGTATATTGTGAAATTTTTTAGTAAGAGATGTTTTAATTCTTTGTATTTAATTTGGTAGATATGATTTTAGTTGGTTGTATAATATGAATAAATCATTGTACTTTTAAATAATGAGCTGTTTTAATAAAAGTATTAATTACACAATATATTTTTTTCACCTTTGACTAATTTTCAACATTCAACAATTCAACAATTCCACTTTGATCATACACTCTTTAATAAAGAGTGTAAGTATAGATATGCCAAAAATTTACAAAATAAGCTTAAACAAACACCCCATCGACCTTGTTATAACTCACACACATATTAGTCACCATTACTTGAATGGACATGTTTGCTACAGAAACTGCTTTTGTTCTAATGAAGAACCATAGCATGGCCGGATACAAATTAAATCAAACTATTGAACTGTAGTGTGTTACATCGATATTTTACCTGCTCTACAATTTAAATTGTGTGAAATAAAAAGAATGGATACACGATTAGATATTGTAAAACCTTGTATGTAGCTATACCATACATCATCTATACAGAAGAGACCATCATAGAATTGACTTGGCGTTCTTTGACTTTCATGTACAAACCCTGCAAAACCATAACATTGAGTTTATTTGTGCGACATACAACAAGCTAAACGCAAAAAGAAAGAAAGAAAGAAAAAGAAAACTCATACTCTTAGGTTCAAAAGAATATATTCATTTGGAATTTTTTTTGTTATATTTCTGGCTGGAAAACAAGTTATTTAAGGATTTTAGTAATCAAATAGAACTTTTCTTTGACAAAGTTGGCCTTTATGACCAAAAATCGCGATCACTAGGAGGAAATATTTTTTCCTAGAATACCAACGTATTTTTACATTTTTCCTATTTAGTTGTTTTGTGTATAAAAATGTAAGATATGTACAAAATGTTAGATTTTTTTAGAAAGGCATGCGTTAAATTTCACATAAAAATTAAAGATTGCAGATTACACTTACAAATAACCGAAACAGGACCAAAGTCATGTTTTAATGACTCGGATGTACAAACTTAAGTACAATGACATGTGACGAAAACCTTATATAGGTCATTGGTTAAAACTTATGTGGTTGGGTAGGAAAAGGACCAACAACTAGTAAATTAATAAACATATGATAAAAGATTTGTGTGAGAAAATTACGCTTGTTGTGTGAATGGTGGCGCCCGTTGTCATGTTAATTTTTTGATCAGGAACCAACTCGAACTCCATTTTCTGTAAAAATATTGCAAGAGCAACAATCGCTTCCATCATAGCGAACTGATCACCTACACATTTCCGTGGGCCACCACTGAACGGTATGTACCTACAATGAAATCTTTCCATGTTAGGACTTTGACTTTCCAGGTCAAACAACCCAAATGTTGACTTTAAACTCGATACAAGTTATTTATGCTTTTGGAAAAAGTTTGACAGCTAAATTTTGGATTATGCAGTTAATGATATATAGAAATGGTTGATGCTAAAATTATGACATAACAATTCTGTACTTAGAAAGTAATATGAAATTACTTGTAATCGGTGTTGGCTTCGTTTGGCACAGGCCCATCCAAGTCAAATCTTTCAGGTATGAATTCTTCTGCTCTTTCCCATACCTTTTCAAATACCAAAGTATAATTCAAAATCACGTCAAGGTTTGACTTATGCAAATTAATTGATAAAAGATAGATAAAGTAACAAAAAATTTATCTGCAGATATAGTTATGTAACATAAATCTGAAATGTCAATATCGACCCTTAAACTTCTGAATGGTTCAGTTGGGCTGGGTTATTCATATCTCTAATGGGTCCAAACGGGTAAAAAATGACTTAAAACTGTATTTTAATCATAAAACCTCCCGAACATTCTGCTAAAAAGATAATCATGAATATTTAGAAATTTGCAAGTTATCGTAAAATAATACCTGGGAAGAATGATGGATGTTATACACCGATATCATAATATCTTGACCCGGATTGACCTTATAATTTCCTGGAAGCTCATCCGCGACTATAGCTCTTCTTATTAATACCTAATGAAGATAATGTCAGAAAACTTTTGGAACAATTAAGCAAACATAATATACAAAAAAAAAAAGGATATTTTGCCAACCGGAGGATGTGGGTAGAGACGCATTGACTCATTTATGCATCGGGTTATAAACTTGAGGCTCTTTATGTCTTCGTATGTTGGCGGTCGGCCTTGTAACACTCTGTCAACTTCTTCTTGAGCCTTCACTAAAGAAGATGGATCCTGCAAAATTTATAGAATATGCTACATTTATGTCTTCATATGTAACTATAAAATTGTTACATTTATGTATAATTTCAAAGTTATAGAAAAAACACCAAACGGGACACAAGATAATCCTTTAATGATTTGGACGTTCATAAAAATGTAGACATTCTATTTTGATCAATTAATAAAACATAAGATATTAATTAAAAGTTTCACGAATCAGTAAAAGTACCTTACTTAAAAGATATGCAGTCCAAGTTAACACGGAACCAGTGGTTTCATGTCCAGCAACCAACATTGACAAAAGGTCATCAAGAAGCTGTTGACTCGTTACCTAACCATTAGGGGAGAAAAAAGAGAAAAACCTGAAAATAATAACCAAATTATATAAAATGTGTTAAAAATATTTTCAGACCTCTTCTCTGCTAGCAAGCAAGAATCGAAGGATGCTTGGATCGGCATCATTCACATAATCTTCATCATCAATTTTTTCCTTCTTTTTCAACCATCTCCTTGCATTTCAATATAAGTTCTTCAACAGTTTCTCTAATTATAGTAACTGCTTGTTGGGCTTTTATTTGTCTTGGGATGATTTTGCATAATGCATCAATCTGCATATAAGAAAAAGATCAGTCAAAATTGTTTCTTTTTCTTTCTTAATTACTCCTACATCAAAACAAGTGGTAAATTTGGACTAATGACGTTAACCTTTTACTTTCAAAATCAAGAACTGGCATTCATCTTGTCATGAAGACAGTAGAAACCACAACATTCTTAGTTTGACTCGACACAAGTTGTAAAACATATAAAAATTTATCAAAAACTTAAGTTTAATTTGCATAAAGGGTAAAAGCCATAAAATAACAACGTACTTTCTCAAATTTACCGAGTTGAAACACATACTTTTTTATCAACATATATACCCACGTACTTTCGAATTTTGTTCTGACTTCACCCATATGACCGATTTATATTAATATAATATTATATTAAATAATATTATTTAATTACAATATGGGTAAAGTCGGAACAACATTTGAAAGTACATGGGTATATATGTTGATAAAAAAGTATGTGTTTCAACTCGGTAAATTTGAGAAAGTACGTTGTTATTTTATGGCTTTTACCCTTGCATAAAATACCAACGAATTTTTCATTTGGCATGTTTTGGTCATTGTACTTCCTTCATTCCTTGTGTACATTCGATATTTGAGTTTGTGTCCCGTTTGGGCTATTTTGTATACATACGCCTTAAACAGCCGATTTTCAGAAATAGTGAATTTAGTATATGCTGTTAAGATTTACAAAACGACGCAGACAGGACACAATTAGTACCCCTATAACTATAATATAAAAACGTTAAGATTAAGGTTAATTTGCATAAAAGCTTTGTTGGAAATTCATGCAAAAAACCTTATGAATAATGACCCTTAGTTAGTTTGACCTTAAAAGTTAACCTATCCCTCTACTTTGCAGTAAATAAAAAAGGTGGCAGCAACCTGCCTTCCAATAAGGTAACAGATCAGTTGAACGAGCTTCAGCTTCTTTTAGTGCGGTGTAAACAGATTCAATCACAGGACTATCAGACGTGAGTGAATCAAAATTGTAGTTAAATACCGCCAAACCAATAACATCAAGCGTTAACTGAGAAAATTGTTCCTCCATGTTGACAGCAGTGCCATTGAGTGCATACGTTTTGAGCTTGTCCACAAATCTTTCGGAGCATTTGCAAAATACACGATCAACTATTACTGATAGGTATTTCTTGTGAAGCGATGGAACCACAGCCCTGCGCCTTGCCTATAAACAAATAAGTTGTTCTTTAGTTTCCGTTCGGAAAAAACACTACCACTTAGGTGGTTTCATATCTACTTCAATAATCAACTTCTCTACAAAATACTTTGTAGGTTATCAAAATAATATGTTTGATCACACATTATAAACACCCTTTAAACCAAACAGCATTCTAAGATCAATAGACCATGAGTTATGGCATTTTGTCTTGAAGGTGATAATCTGATTACTATGTTTCAAGCCACAGATTATCAGTTTTTACTGTTCGGAAATAGTGAGCTTATTCTGGTTATATGGTTATATAGGGGTCTCCGAACAAAGAATTTTATGAAATCAACTTAAAAGCAGGCAACAAACTTGATTATGGGTTAGATTAGGTCACTATACATGCAAACCCGTGAAACAGAATTAGAGATTGTGAAGCACCCAAACAACTGATCATCTAATTATCAAAACTTCGAACAGAAGCACATCCAGATATCCAAACATTATATTCAACACCAACTACTCACTTTCAAATGAAATAGGCATTTCAACAAAGATTGATTAATTGGCATATCTCTTTGATTTCACTTATTTCGAGTTTGGGTACCCTACTAATTTACATACAATGAGGTCACGAAACAGAGAGCTGACTAGTTAATTTAATCAGTCACCTACTACATGTATAGTGACGGATTTCCATCACTAAACATAAGCTAAAACACTTTTTTAACCGGTTAACCTCCATTTCTTAACTACATTGTATATTAAATAGTAGATAACCGAGCTGAAAGAAAAGCTAAAAGCAAAGCAAAAAAGTACTCGTATATGTTAGACAATCACATCCACACACCATACCCTACACCAACTAATCCTTTTAAAACGCAACGCTGAATACCCTTTTAAAAACATATGAATGTATGATGAGTAGTTTAAGAATTGAGGAAGCATAATGAGTTATATAGGGGTAGTACTCATGGGCGGAGACAGCAGGGGGCACATGCCCCTACCGAAAAAATTGTAGTATAAATTTTCTAAAATATTTGGCTTAATTTATAAAAGTGTGCCCCTCGAGCAAAACTTTCTGGCTCCGCCCCGGTACTAGTACATCTGTACATAGAGTATTTTTGGCTTTTACCCTGTAAACAAACTACGGTATACTCATAAACATATATTAAAAAACCATCACATAAATATACATTAATAGTAATAATAAAGTTACCGTCCAAAGAGAACCTTCAGCAATAGCAAAACCGGAACCAAACAAGAACTCAGAAACCTCAGCAACAAGACCTTTAGCATATATAGTACCATAGTTTCTCAAAACATGTTTAGCAATTAATGGGTCACTAACAATAACAAAGTTTCTTGGACCAGCTGCTAATCTATAAATAGGTCCATAATCATTCATCCATTTAAACAAAGGTAAAAAAAGGGCCCCACCTAAAAGATCAGACACATCTTCTAGTTTAGCTTCTGCTATTGGTATATTTGAGTTGTCTTTTTTTGTGAAGGTTAGTGACCTTGTTAGTGATGTTAGCCAGTCTGGGCTGACCCATGAACCATTTTTTGACTTGGGTTTTGGTTTGTTTTCTAGTGAGCATTTGATGGTGAGGTGGGGTAGGTATTTGGGTGGTTTTATGGTGGTGATATGGTGATTGTTGTGGTGGTGTGTGGTGGTTATGAGGGGTGAGAGTGAGTGTAGTATGGTTGGCATGCTTGTTTTGTGAGGGTGAAACTGAAACTGGTTGTGTTCTTTAACATGTTTGGCTGTTTGGATATTTGTGTTTGGTTTGAGTGAAGTTCAAGATTGGCCCTTCAAGTTTTTTTTTAGCGGAATGTTGTTGGCATGTTCGAGCTAAGCAAATAAACTACTTTTCTTCTTCACGACAACTCAATTTGTCCGGAAAACTACTAGGGGCTCGTGGTCAAAGGGAGAGCTTATGTTCCTCTCTCCAAGAGATACGATTCGGTATCTGAATCGGCTGAAGGATAGTGAAAGTTCGAAGTTGTCGGTAGCTTTATGTATTGTCGTCCATTTCACATAAGCATGGCATTGAAAATAATATTGAATCAGATTTTACCAGCATTTGTAACACTGAATCATATTTTACCAACATTTGTAACGATCAAAATTGGACTTACTAAAACACATACTAAAAGTATCTTCATTAGAATGACATTACCCTTTTACATCGAGTATGACTTCGAGAGAGGTGTGAGGCGACATCCAGTGTCATCCAATGACACTATGATACTAAGAATGACGCTTCATACATAGAGCTCTTATTAATTGTTTTTGACTTTGATGAAATGTTATTATGTTCGTCGATTGTTCTTAGCTGACAAATAATAAGTGTCTTTAAACATAGTTCACGATTATGATATGAAACTTTTTATCGTTCTTTAACTTATCATCCGCATCGATCACAAAAGATATAAGGATCAAAAGCTAAACGGTATGGTTTTCATGATGAACATGTTATGTCACCAACCTAGAATTTGCTTTAGCGGGAAAAGGTCATTTTAGCTAGCTTAGAACGATTAACGTTAGTAGAATAAGTAATGTGTTAGTACTCAGGTTCTAATTCCAACATTGAGTACTAATTACTAAAAGCAAATAGGAATACATGGGCAAAACTGTAGAGATATGCGAGAACTAGAGCAAATGTTTAAGCATCTTTTAATTTTGATCATTATTTACCATCTCCATTATATTGTATGCTTTTATGCTAGTGAGGTTAGGCATATATAAAAACGTATACCTAAGGAAACATTAATTGTAGACTAAGGTCATCGATTGAGTCATATACCTAAAATTTCGGTAAAAGTTGATACATATGGCCATTAGAAAAAGGCCATATAAATACAGTTATTAAAGTCATTACTATTTTTATCATTTTCAACTACCAGTACTACGATTCAATAAATCAATAGTTCAGTAATCCTGATTTTTTTTTCTTTTTTTTTCTTCGTATATTACATTTTTAGTCCGAAATAATTATTTTTCGAATATTGCCACAATCTTTTCATGACCACCTTAATTACAGCCTAAATATATTATTATCTCCTTAATAACAATACTCACAAAACATGAATGAAGCATGGGCAACAGTGTTCGTTATCTTAAACAAAATGCATAAGATTCCACTTAAACAAACTCTTGAAGCCACATATACAGGTTGTATATTCGAACCCTACATATACTTACAGACATCGTGATTTACTTATGTCAGTACTAAGTGTAGAGTGTAGCTTTAAGTTAGATTTGAAATGTGTTGAGTTATCATGTGAGAAAAATCATATTGTTTTACTTACATTAGGCGAAAAAGTGAAAAAGTTTTACGTTTGGATAAAAACCATCTTGGATTTAATACGGTAGCTACTTTTTTTTTGGCTCATGTTGAAATACAAGTATCATGACACAACTTGACAAGTTTTGTCGGAAGGGCCAAACTGTAATTTTTTGTTTTAGGGGAGCCGGTTTACATTTTCATTAAGCAATCGTACTAATAATGTCTGCCACTACAAAATGCAAGAGTTAAAAATATACTTGTGGCTAAAAAATTGAGTAAGCCACGCCACAACCCTTCGCCCTATTTCTAAAGTTTATGTCCCCGAGTATCGAGGTTAAAAACCGAAGGCCACAATCTTTCCCGACCTCACTAAGTTCCGTCCATGAGTATCAAAGTTATACACTCACAAATATTCATTTTCTTAGAAACAACAATAACCTCATACTCATATTGCAAACTGTATGACAAGTTAAAATGACCATAATGGTCAATCTTTCTAGCATAGCCGTCTCAGAAAACTTTTACGCGGGAATGGAGTGAGAGTGCTGGCTCAAGGAGGTTTTGCTAAAAACATTACACGCAAAAAAACATGGGAAGGCTCATGTGGATAGACTTCACGGATCAGGGAGCATTTTTTGGGGGTATGCTCAAATGGAGTGGTGTTCTCGCTCGAGAACACATGACACGTCAAATAAATTTGCATGGAGGTTGTACAGCCTTATCACTTACATTGATGAAATCAGTCGAAATCACTCTGTATATTTGAATTCCTACAAGGCTACAACCTCACAGATTGATTGATTTTACGTTAATATTCGCCATGCTCTATGGGTCATTATTTGTATATTCTTATACTTATACCCGTAATATATATATTTCAGTTATCAACAGATTAATAATAGATGTCTGATAAATGAGTGATAATTGTTAATACATTCCTAAATGGCTCTCTTTACGAAGCCCAACATAAACTCTTAGCCTACTCAATCTCATTGGTTTAAGGCTTTAAGCAGAAGGCCCAGTTACAAATTAAACTATTATAAAGGTTAATCGGTTAATCCTATTTCAGATTCGTAGTACTTTAGCTAAAGTAACTTTTATTATCCGGTAACTTAAGGTCAAATAATTATTTCGAAAGCAACAGTAAGTCAGCAACAAACCCATAGGACACTTGGGGTCATATTACGTTACATGCAGTTCCTTAAATATAAACTCAGATTTGTCAAGCATTTTCAAAACCAATGCTTAACACACATTTGAACCTGTCACGCATAGTCAATAATGGTATCCAACATAACTCTTTACGTATTATCATAAGTCTTTACCATACGAATAACTTCTTGTTAAAGATCAAAAACTAAAAAAAAGGGTATCCCAGAAGAGGACCTATCAATCTATCATCATCAGTTTATTCATGTATCCCTAGTAATCCAACAAGTGATGCCACACATATAATCGAACTACCAAATTAATGTTAAAAAAAAAAAAAAAAAAAAAGCATGATTTCCGACATTTTGTTGACTAATCCACGATGTCATGTTAACTAAAGGGTCATCAAGCTTGTTCATATAAAGCAAAATCCCATGACATTATACAACTCTAAATACTACATAAATTTGAATGTGAAAAAAAAAATCAATATGGAAGAATGGCACTATCTTGTCCTTGTCCTACACACATTCGAGAAATTGACTCTCTCACTTTGGATGATACGCGTTGAATTTGCCTAATCGATTGATCTCTAAACGATGAATAGTACGTGTAATCATTATCCATATTCTCAATATTTATGTCAATGGTTACACAAGTACTTTGCCCCATTGATAAAGATCTTTTCAACTCCATTCCCGTAAATCTACCCTTCTTTTCTCCTGGCAAAACCAACGAATGGCAATGCCTAAGCATGATTCGCCGCCTAGATGTAAATTCACTAGCATTATCAACCTCAATTCGTTCATTGGAATGAGAGGATATACAATCATCACTCGTAGGGCCCATAGACCTACAAACCGGGCACCCACGAATCTCGTCATCAGGTCCCATAACTGGGACCCTACATACGGGACAACTAGTATGTCCCGCAAACCATTCATCAATACATTTCATATGAAACAAATGTTTACATACTGGTAACAATCTAACCATATCACCATCCTCCAAATCCCCTAAACAAACCGCGCATTCATTTTCACATTGATTATCATTCCCTTTATATGCTATAATTGGGATTGTTTTAAGCGTTTTTTCATCTACGCCAGCCGGTACTTCCTCGTTGGCGTAGTTACGTAATGCTGCCATTCTAGCAGCATGACGTCTCATACAATATTTAACAAGTAAAAGATGGTATACAAGTATAGCTAAAGCAACGGTGCCAATTCCCATTATGGAAATTAGTAAAGGAGTGAAAAAAGAATTTGTTGAAAAAGTTTCTGATGATGTGTTTGACGACAATGATGAGGATGTTGATGAAGATGATGATGATCCTAGATTTTCCATAGCCATATAGCATGTGAAACAACAAAGTGAAAGGTATTGGTTACTTTTTTTTGGACTATGTTGGTTTGTTTAAAGGTATTGTTTCTTTTTGGAAATGTGTATTATATAGGTGGCTATTTTTAAGGTTAAATAGGTGTGTTTATGTTGGTGGGACAATGTCAAAGTAGGTGAACACTTGTCGAATGATTAGTCATATGGGTGCATCTTGCGGTGTTGAATTAGCCATGTGTGATTGTGTGAATAGATTGCTGATTTATCGTTGGTTTTATGGCTCATAAAAAAATATACTGTAAACAAGTAGCTATGACATGTATGTAGCAAAAATAAATTAGTAGTTATGATATGTGATTTGGCGGTCGATTTTGTATATATTTATTAGAGAAATGATATAGATGACTAACTCATATGACTAATATTATGTCTAATTCACTCATTGTTTCTCTCTTTTCAAACACACCATTGATCTCGATGTCTGATGATTTTTTTAAGCGTAAAATTATCGACGTGTCAATTGCGTCGCCAATCACTACTCTATTTATTAATGAGTTTGAAAGTCTATGTATTATTGTTGTGTGTTTGATAGAAGGAGAAAAAAGAAATGAGAGGTTTAGATGATGTAAGAGTAATTAGTTTTATGTGTTCCTCAAAAATGAGTTGTGTTACCTAAGAATGTTTTGGGGTCAACTTTAGTTATTTTTTTCTTTGGTTTTAAACAAGTGTCAGCTTTACAAATATCTTATCTAACACGTAGTATGATAAGATAGCTTATCTAAATTATCACACCGATTATATAGCTTATCTAATACGTAGTACAGTATGATATAATTTGGATGACTTTAACCTTGCTTGATGTAGTGACACGTATTGAAGTTAAACTAATTACAGTAATTAATAACTCGTGCTAAACCTACATAAAGAAAAAAAAAAAAAAAACCGCTAATGTGAGGGTAATTGATGATTTTTGTCCGCTTTTTCTTTTCACGATTACACCAATCACCTTACGATACGTGTTAATGAAATTCTTTTATGAATGGTTTATGTGGGTCTAGCATGGCTCTTAACAAATAGCTTGGTTTTATTAAATCAAAGGCCCATTTGGTTTGTAAGTGGGATTGGAATTAGATTCAGATTTGAAATAAGTTTGAAAGAAAATAAAAAGAGAAAAAATTAATTTATATATATGTTTAATAGGTTTTGATTGGCCTCTTTCATCAAAAGCCACCCACGTACGGTGGTATGAAAATTTGAAATCATAATCACGTGTCTTAAATAAAAAGGTATACTAAACAAAGTATTGAAAGAATCTTTCATTCTATATCCGGTTACACCTTTGTACCAAACGGCCCTAACATTTACAAATATTGGAATTAGGGTCATTAATGAACAGGGTTTTTGCACTCACAAGTGATTGTACTTTTAAAAAATGTTCATATAAGCTACTCTACAAATTTTTTGTTTATCCAAATTATTATACTTCCATTTATTTTTAAAAAGATAACTTAACATCCTAATGTATTCAACTCATTTCTTTTATTTGCTAACAATTTCAACTCCATGTAATTTCCACCTCAAGCTCCAAATCAAAATATGATCAACCAAATGCTTTTTAAATTCCACATGTACATGCATACATGGAGTTTCAATGTTTCATATAGTTTTAACAATTGCTAATTAGTATATATAATATTTTTTTGTTAATTTTAAACTTATTTTTGGCTATCACTCATCATGTTTAATTATCGTCAAATTACACTAACCCTCATCCAACATCATCAAAACCATTACGAAATATACAAATAAATCATAGAATCACTATATAGCGTGATATGAACTTTGGATCCAACCGCCAGCGCCTGTAATGTGATGGTTTCCTATCTGGAGTTTGAACGTAACTTGTGGTAAAAGTGTAAGTAGTATGATGGGAAGTTTGGACGGAAGTGGTTGTGATAGTTTTGGCCGGAATTTGTAGAGGTGGTAGCGGTGGGAAAGGCCAACAACAGTGGTGGTTGTGATGTAGCAGTAGTAGCAACTGTGGAGGTGCTGGTTATGTCGACGTTGGTTGCAGAAGCAGTGGCGCTGCGGTGGCTATGGTGTGTGGAGGGGAGATGAAAATATATACTCGTAGTACAATGTATGAGATAAAATAGATTATGTATCTAATTTTTTGTTTTAAAGTGTTAAAATGTTGCCATATAGATAACTAGTTATAATACCCGTGCACACACGAGGTTTTGACAATAAAATTATTCTGTATTAATACTAAATATTGTGTCTTTAAAGGTAATTTCATATAATTATATAGTTATAAGTTTCGTGCACACACGAAGTTTACATATAAATAAAAATTTATTTTAACATTTTAGATCAGTATATACACATGTAAAAATTTGCCCATGAAAATTGTGATATAAGTACAACTAATACTTATGCATGGGTTTTTCATTGTGCATTAATATCTATTAAAATTTGGTGAAATATTTGTAAAAATTTATGTTGGGTAACTCAAGATTTAATTTTATTTAGATGACAAAGATGTTAATGTTGTTATTCAAATTTCACTACTGATATTATGTTGTACACATGATGCAAGTTTAATAACACATATAAGTGTTGATAAGTTAAAGTATACTCCCTTAAAGTTTTTTAAAAATGTTTTCTAGTTATCCTTATATAAATAAATAAAATTATATGAGTCGTCATTATAAGTCTGATCACAGATATTTATTTTTATATTAAAGTAACCCGCTTATAATTTGATAATTATATTTCGCTTTCGATAATTTAGCCGTATTTAAAATGTAAACTCGTGTCCACAAAGGTTAAACTTTTAAAATGAAAGAAATGAGTCCTTATTGAGCGATATATAAAAATATTGATACTTATAATCTTATAAAATTTATATGTTGTTATTTTAAACAACATATACATTGTATTTTTAAGATATAAAGTATAAAGAGTATAAAGTATAAGGGGTATTTGTTTATAATCCAAAGTTATTAAAAACATTGAGCTTATAATATTACACTTAACTCTATATAATTTTTAAAATTCAACCACTAAAGTTTTATTAATTACCTCATCTTTTTAAAGTTTTGTTTTCACCAATTGACACCTATATTTTATGTGTTTTTAATCAACAAAATTCTCCACCAAATTTATTAAAGTTTATTAAAATCAATTTAATTTTGACTTTTATTAACCAATCATATCACACGTTTTTGCTTACGTGGTGAAATCGTGCTCTCCTATTGGCCCAATTATTTTTTCAATAAAAATAAATTGACAAAATCACTCCAAAATAATATAATTCCTATATTATATAAAAGATTATAGGCCATGTCAACAGATTATAACTAGAGAAACTAGTACAATGACCTCAATAAAAAGTTTTCGTAGTTAAATGACTTGAATAATAGTGACTCATATGAACATTTTTCAAAAGTAGAGTGAGTTGAGGGTGCATTAACCTTTAATGAACAACACGAAAATCGACCCAAAAGTTTTTTATTTCATTTATTATTTGGTTATTCTTAAATACTTCATCCGCTTCAAAATAGTTGTCTTCTGACCAAAAAAACATACAATTTAAGAAAAACATAATTATTATTGTTTTATCTATCTTACTTTTTGTAGAATAACAGCTTTACCTTAACTAATTAATTAATCTCTTTTTTAAAGTTTGTAATAATAATTTCAAACAACAGTAATATTGTTAACTCGATCAAACTTGCCTGTCTATATTTAGTAGTGGACAACTAAAGTGGGACATAAAAAAACGTAAATTATTAAATGGAACGGAAGAAGTAATACTCCAAATATCTGACAAAGAGTAAAACTTAGTATGAAACTACTCATTTCTTTAACCAAATAGGTAAACTTAGTCTATTGTAGTAGACGACCAAACTCAACACCATCACGTTAACTCTAAATCAACATTCTCTTTTTTTGAAAACAATCATCAAGAGTAAATTGCAAAAATCATCCCTGTGGTTTGTGTATTTTCGCAAGAATCATCCCTATCTCAAACCTTCAGCATTAAACATCCCCAAGTCCACAAACCTTTAGCAATAATCATGAGCACTAACGTCGTTAGTTTTACCCGTTAAGTGTTAAATAATATTTTCCCGTTAGTCCATCCGTTAATATTTTTTGCACCGTTAATCCTTATTTTACGTTTTCGTCCGTTTTACTGGTTTTCGTCCGTTTTTATATGTTTCGTCCGTTTTTTATCTGTTTTAGTCCGTTTTTTATATGTATTCGTCCATTTTTTTACGTTGTCGTCCGTTTTTTTACGCTTTCGTCCGTTTTTTTTACGTTTTTGTCCGTTTTAAATCGTTTTCGTCCATTTTGATATGTTTCGCTCGCTTTGTCCGTTTTTACGCCGTAAATACTGCTTTTTGAGTTTTTATCCGCTTTATACGATTTCGTCCATTTTTAATGTTTTTGTCTGCTTTTACGTTCTCATCCGCTTTTACGTTTCGTCCGCTTTTAGCTCTTTCGCTCGCCCATTTTTTACGTTTTATGCATTTTTACGTTTCGTCCGTTATTTTACGTTTTGTTCGCTTTTGCATCCTCGTCCTTTTTTTTACGTGTTCTTCCGCTTTTATGTTTATGTCCGTTTTACTCGTTTTTCGTTTTATATGTTTCGTCCGCTTTCTATTCATTTTTTTTGTTTTCGTCCATATTTTCACGTAAAAAAACAGACAAGAACGTAAAATGCATAAAACGAAACAACAGCGAAAACGTAAAAAGCGGACGAGAACGTAAAATGGACAAAACGTAAAATGACAAAACGATATAAACGGACGACAACGTAAAACGAATAAAAAGCGGACGAAAACCAAGAAACGAACAAAACGTAAAAACATACGAAACGTAAAAACATACGAAAACGTAAAAACGGACGAGAACGTACAAAAAACCGGACGAATACATATAAAAAACGGACAAAAACGGATAAAAAGCGAAAGAAAACGGTTAAAAAGCGGACGAAACATATTAAAACGGATAAAAGCGAGTAAAACGGACAAAAACGTAAAAAAGACGGACGAAAACGTAAAAAAACGGACGAATACATACAAAAAACGGACAAAAACGGATAAAAAACGTGCGAAACATATAAAAACGGACAAAACGGTAAAACGGACAAAACGTAAAAACCGATTAAAACGTAAAATGAGGACTAACGGTGCAAAAATATTAACGGAGAGACTAACGAGAAATATTATTTAACACTTAATAAAACTAACGACGTTAGTGCTCGGGGATGATTATTGCTAAAGGTTTGTAGACTGGGATGTTTAATTGAAAAGGTTGCCAGATAGTACGATTCTCATGAAATACACAAACCATACTGGATGATTTTGAGCTTACTCAATCATCGATGAACAAGTGGTGACCACCAACTAAAAAATACAAAAATATATATAAATAAATAAACCACCATATAAACCTTCCCTTCTCTTTGTTTAATCAGCTCCTTCACTGAACCACATAAAAAGCTGTTGGAATTATATATCATGACAATCAAATATAAAACACAAATACATCAAAGAATACATGCGGAAGCGTATAGGAAAGATTAATGAATAATTAATTAACATAAATAAAAGTATGCGTGCCTTTTTTATTCTAGCCGAACAAGAATCAATTTCACAAAACTAGCAAGTGATGAACCCTAATTAGGGTTTATAGAATTATAAGAATTACCCCTTACCGATTTTGTAAATCAATCCAAGAATACAAACAAAAGTATGTTAGTACCACTTTCTTGTACACACGTACTAAATCAAATTAAAGTAATGCTAGTTTTAATCACACAAAACAATTTGGTTTTGGAAAACAAGTGTGTCGACACCCTTGGGAGTGGTCCACCGAATTCAAGCAAAAAAAACACACGAACAATTTAGGTTTTTAGCTTATGAGTACAAGAGATGCAAAACCAAGATCCCTAGCCTTGTATATATACTCAACATAACTTGGTAAACAAGTTGAGTTTGGGTTGGGTTAGGAAATCCCCTAGGCCGATCGGTTGTGTATCCCAAGTGGGATTCGGGAACCTTCCCAATCTTTATTTTTCAATCAAGTCCTTCCAATTAACATTTAACGATCGTTAGTCCATTACACTTAATTAACTTAATGTCTGTTATATTATTTGGTGTAATTAATAAATAAATATAACAATTACATTTAATTATTAACTTTAATTCTCATACGTAAAGCGTGCAATCCCGTGATCTCGAGTTCGATCCTAACTCACGACTACTAATTTATATCTATAAAACCAACAAAAGCCACCATTGTGCATGAAGGTTTATGATGTAATGATGTTCCACCTGTGGTTGGCCACCACCACATGTAAAAAACGCCCCATAACGGCTAATCTTACAATATAAAAAACATTGAGTTAGTCCTTTACTCCTTTAGGTGTTCTAGAATACTGATTTGTTTTTTTTTTTTCATAAGTTTAAGAGCGTCAAAGTGTCCCAAGTTATAAGCTTGAGTTATAGTCTATAATGCGAACCTTGGGTCATAGCCCAAATCCCCTTGAATTATAGGGGTTGGTGCCATACCGACCAACCAAGCCATAACATTTTCTTAATTTTTTTAATGTATTTGTGTTGTATTCAGTTATGTGTGGGCTAGGGTGTCTCATAACTTGAGTGGTGGAGGGAGAGTGTTTTTTAGTTAAGTTATAAGTTTTGAGTTATAGAAAAAAAAGCTGAGGTGACAAATTCTTTTGTTATAACGCGAGTCTTATGGCTCAAGAACATCTTGTGCTCTAAGTAGAGTAAGTTATATGTCGTTGTTGCGCGCACATAAGTGTGAGGCATTATCAATGTTAATAATTTAATTATAGATGTGATCCTTAAAACACTTTTTTGATTTCAAAGATCCTTGGACATTTATATTATTGAAATAAAAAACTACTTCATGAATCAAAAATAAAACATTCATATACTTAGGGAACTGAATGTGCATGGACAGTTTTTCTAGTGACCATATTATACTATATAACATTCATTAAAGTGTTTTGGGAGCTAGAACTGTTCTGAAGCCGCCGAGTGAGGGATTGGATTGAGGGAGTGGGGCGGCACTATGGAGCCACAGATTGAGCCGACCCAGTTCATACACCGAGCCGAACCGTAGGCATGAAGGTATTAAACCATTGTTAGTGCTCTTTTTCTCCATGGGTTCTCCACTGATTTCCCACTAAATTTGTTGTACTAATTGCATACTTGACACCTTTTTTGGATTATAAGAAATCGGATGGGTTCGCTGCATGTTGTACTCCCGTGCTCCATTATGAATTTAAGAACCATTTACATAAGTAACCCGGTTTCAATTGTTTGGTGTTTTATACAAAAACTCATACACACACACACACATTCGGTGCAGGTGAGAAAGCTAGAGCTAATTTAAGGTTTTCTGATTTAGGTGGTTGAAGCTAAAATTGTTTTAGGGGTTTTAGGGGGAATGATTAGTAGAATGTCAGATTATGCTTGCTATATCCTTACAGTTTCTGCGATTATCACATGTTCTAATGTTGAATTGTTTTTGCATTTAGGTGTGTACAATTTCTAGATATAAATTGGAGTCACATTCGCGAGTTTTCATTGAAATTATTATCATGTAATGTGAATGTTATGCTTATTTATATTAATGTTTATTTAGATCTTAATAAATGGTGGTTGTTTCGATGTTTCAGAGGTCGAGGTTCAGCTGCTTATAAGTGGCGTGTTACAAATTGAGAGTATGTTTTGATGTTGCTTATTTGTGTAAGTTTGATGATGTTTTGAGTGTGTAAGATTTTGGTAATGATATGTTGCATGCGGTGGTTGGAACTTCTTATAGGTTTTTTTACTTGGTTTTATTAAATTGTTGCAGGTTCGACATGCCCATGTTAAAAAGGTAAATCTCTCATTTTTTATTATATGTCTTTATTAATATTAAAAACTAATGAGTTTTTTTTTTGGTGGGCTTGATTAAGTTTGGCGTTATGTGTTTGCTTAATTTTAAAACGAGTTATCTGAAATAACTGTAAAGGGGGTTAGCAATTCATGATTTAAGTTATTATATGAGGGGTCTATAAGTTGTGTTTGTGATTGTTTAATGACACTGTTGTATGCTAAATAAGTGTATATGTTGGGTCTGATATTATGACCCAAAATGTCTCTGACAAGTATTTAAATATGAAATAGCTTAAGTAAGATCTCTGATAAGGATCAGGGAGAACAACACTCACTGATAAGGATTAAATAGTAAGAACCTGCTGATGAAAATCTGAAGTCTTACTCTCTGTTGGTTATCAAAAAGTGTTACTCCCTAATGGGTATCATATAATATCTCGCTGATAGTTGTCAGTGAACATTGGTCATTAATGGCTATCAGTAAGAGCGACCCACTGATAATGAGAAATCAGTGAGGGATGTACAAAGCTTAATCAATAGTCAAGCTTCAAGGAAGTCGAAGACCAACTAAAGAAACACTTTATAAACTGAAGCGGTGTTAGGGAGCAAGGTATAAGAAGCTATAAGCAACACCAGATGCACTGAAATCTGACAAATATCTCTTTGACCCTGAAGACTTATCTCTGAAAGAGTTATTTAGTCTCTGATAAATAGGCGAGAAACTTGTTGGGAAAATAAGCTAAGAGTCTTATCAAAGGATTTTGAAAAGTACAAATGGTGTTATTATGATTTTTGGGTATGTTGTTATTATTCTTATTATTAGTAGGAAGATATCGTCATTTGCTCAAACCTTATGGACCAACAAGTGGTATCAGAGCGGGTGAGTTTCTCTTAATCCAGATCCGTTCTTGAGTGACTGCTAATAATCCATAGTCGTTCTTGAACGATGGCTAATAACACAAAACTGAAACCATACTTTGTAAACCCCACCAAAATATACCCTCCCAAACACAGTCCTGCTTCGTTCCTATAAGATCGGGTTCTATCACGATGATCTTGTGCAAAATGAAGCTTCATCTGCTTAGCCTTCAAACCCTTTTAAGCACCCTCTTCTTAGAACATATTTCTTGCAAGTCTCTTCATTCAGTAACGAAGTTAATTAGGACAAGGTGTCCTTTTCATCCTAAAATTCTTGTTTCAGAGGTGCTTGGGAAAGTATGAATGTGTTTATCTCACAAACTAAGAAGAGTGGTTATGCTTAATATGAAAAAATAGTTACTCTTAGTAGCAACCAAGATAGGGTTAAAGGATCATCAGGGGCTATTAAAAGGCATCTGAGGTCGTTGTTGATAAGGGGAGAATCGGGGGAAGTATGGTTTGTCTTCAGTCATGCTGAAATGCTGCATCGGGGAGTGTTCGTTGAGTCGTGTAGTTCCTGATCCTCAAGAATCTTCACTGAAGACATCAACAAAAAGGAGAAATCTTCATTGATTTTTCACTTTCTTCTCCTTTGTTGTATATCAGTTTGTAAGAAGAAGCCTTATTTAGCTCACTTACAACTGATTTTTTATTCTGGCTATTTATGTATGTAAACAGAAGACTGTGGGTAGATTAGCTGACTCAACAGTCTGGTACTTGTATTCTAAGATAGCCAGTTACAATACTAAGGAAGTTGAACCAATGGTGACTCTGCCCTATGACAACTGATAGTTCAAGGTTAGAGTCAATATCTTCTTCAGCACCCAAGGAAGAATCAAACTATGACTGTTTATATTTCCTTGTTGTAATTCAGTATGTAAGAAGAAGCTGTTATGCTCACTTACTACTGATTAAAATTAGGTTATTTGTATATCTATACTACTTATAATAGATGAATGAATCTCTCTCCTCATAGTCTTAAAATTAAGATTTACAAAATACAAAGCCTATTGTACAATACATAATGCACTATTAATGATCTTTCTCATCAATCTTAATTTTAAGACTTACAAGTCTTAAAGCTTAATGTACAAAATACAAAGCACTATTAATGTGGTCAAGATATTTAATATAGTTAATTAATTAACTGGTTAATAAATACAATTAATGCAGTTATTAAAACACCCTTTACACAAGAAATATAAATTATCAAGCATATTGTACAACCAACTTAAACATAATTCCTTCATTAAATGTCACTAATACAAATAATAAAGAACATTATACAAATATTCAAGCCCGAACGACAACGGTCCAAATGGGCCCGAGCCGAACGGTACGATCCAAACGGGCATGGGCCAACGGGGTCGAGCCCGAGTGAGCACGGTTAAACGGCTCGAGCCCGAACGGACACGAGCTAAACAAAATTCTTGAAATCAGTAAATTTATTATCAAAAGAACATAATAAATTAAAATACATGATTCACCTAAAATTTTATTTCGGTATCCACACCGCAACGAGCGGAACCCCGCATTAAATGTCACTAATACAAATAATAAAGCACATTATACAGATATTCAAGCCCGAACGGACTATGGGCAAAATGGGCTTAAGCGAATCGGTGTGGGCCAACGGCTCGAGCCCGAATGGGCACGCTAAACGAAATTCTTGATATCCGTAAATTTATTGTCAAAAGAACATAATAAACTAAAATACATAATTCACGGAAATTTTATTTCGTGGTATCCGCACCGAACGCCGGTACCTCGCTAGTTTAAATAGGGGGAGATTGTTGGGTATGATATATTGACCAAATTGTCTCTGACAAGTAATTAAACATAAAATATCCTAAGTAAGATCTCTGATAAGGATCAGGGAGAACAACACTCACTAATAAGGATCAAAGAGTAAGAACCCGCTGATGAAAATCATAATTCTTACTCTCTGTAGGTTATCAGAAAGTGTTACTCCCCAATGGTTAACAGAGAATAGCTTACTGACAGTTGTCAATGAACATTGGCCACTGATGGCTATCAGTAAGAGTGACCCACTGATAATGAGAAATCCGTGAGGGTTGTATAAAGCTCAATCAATAGTCATGCTTCAGGGAAGTCGAAGACCAACTGAAGAAACACTGTGGAAACTGATGCGGTGTTAGGGAGCAAGGTATAAGGAGCTATAAGCAACACCAGAGGCATTGACATCTGAAAAATATCTCTTTGACCCTGAATACTTAGCTCTAAAAGATTTATTTAGTCTCTAATAAATGGACAGGAAACTTGTTGGGAAGATAAGCTACGAGTCTTATCAAAGGACGGTAAAGTAAGATTTGGGTACAAAAGATTGTCAGCATTGGGAATCCAAAGCACGCTCCACCTAATATCCTAGGCACGTGGTATCTACTCCAAGGTCGGTAAACTACTATACCCATGTATATCCACAGTATTTTCCTCTCTATTTATACGAGACTTTGTAACATAGTTAAGTAGGATTTTACACAAACACATAAAGTAGTACTTAGCACTACGGATGATAGGATCCCCTCTCCGAGGAACGAACTAAGCAAAGCTAGCTGCCTCTAGTTGTTCTAATCGGAGTGCTTTATTTGTCGCTTAACCGATATAGTTTTACCGAGAGTTATTCCACTGTAAATCTTTGATTTATTTCTAATAAGATTTATACATGTTGAAAATTACAAATGGTGTTATTATGGTTTTGGGTGATGCTGTTATTATTCTTATTATTAGTAGAAAGATATTGTCATTTGCTCAAACCTTGTGGACCAACAGTGTACATATTGCATGTTTTAAGTCTGTTTTTCATTATCAAATCTAGGATGGGTTCATTCTTAGCAATTTTATATGTGGTCATATGATTTATGAAGTGCAGATGTAACACCCTCAATTTTGTGATATGCAGCGGAATTCAAACTGGGTGTTACTTCAAGGCACAACAGTTATAACAATAGAAAACGAACTCTAATGGAGTCGTTTTAAAAGATTTATCATTCGATTTATATAAATATCAGAGTTTACAAAATGAGGTCCCAAATGGTTCCAAGTTTACAAAATACATTAAACGGGTTTTCGAATGATAATAAAATTTATAGCCTTCTTGAGTATTCGTGCTCCTCCGTGCCAGCCTCGTACAATATGGACCTGAAATATATGCTTAAAACTGTCAACACAAAGGTTGAGTGAAATTCATATAGTTTGTTTGATGGTTGAACACATTATGTTTGTAGTGTGAGCTATAGACTCACACCAATGGTTTGAAAACAAAACAGTTATTATTAGACTAAGCATCATGCAATCAAGGCGTTAACGTGTTCCAAAATTAATGTCGGTGCGTGTCCTATCAGGGAAAAATTGCCGTTTTAACCAATGTTACTAAGATATAGTGCGTTAGTTTGCCTACCCGGTCAACACAAACGGGATTCGTCAATCCTAATAGATCTATTCACAATATTCGCGCCCACTCTCACTAGTGATTAATGATTCATGATTTAGGGACTTAAGTTTGGCAAATGCGGTAACTTAGTGCTAATAAAACAATCAGATAAGTGTACATTTTGAAAGCAATGTGTTCAGTTTAAAATAAAGCATGTATCTCCCCCAAGGGTTTGTAAAACAATTAAGTAATAGAAAGTGAGGCTATGAACTCACCTAGAGTTTAATGATGTTAAGTACTTTAACGGATGTGATGGATAAATCGGGAAACTTCTACGTGCAACCTAAAAATGGAATATTGCGACTTAGGTTTGGAATAATGTTTTAGGAAAACATAAACCATCTTATATATGTCTCTATGTTGATCATGATGTAGACATTTATAGTTTGATGTTTATAGTAACATTTTAATATGTGAAAACGATTTAGTTTATAGATATCGACTACCATTCGGCCATCATAATTCGAGGTCATGTAGTAAACGTCGAGGAGCTAGGACACTTTAAATCGTAAATCCAAAGAACTCGTCGACACGCTTTTACCCAAATGAAACCCATCACATGAAGCTCCTTAGTATTGTAGCACTTAGTTGATAAAATATATATTTTGAGTAGAGATTATTATAGGGTGAAAGCTAAAGATACGCAACATAGTTTTTCAAAAAAGACGATTGATGAATGTGTAAATACTCATCATTTTTAGTTAAATATGAACTGCAAAACGTCTAAAAATGTTCAGAAATGCATCAAAATGTTGAAAATATTCCAAAATTGCATTTTTTATGTTTCAGATACAAAATGTTTAAAATCGATGAAAAATGAGCAAAGTTTGCATAATTGGCGCTTCAGTCCCCAAGTTTCTAAAATTGTCAAAAATAGTCCCCGAGTCAAAATTTCAAAAGAAAATCACCAAAGGTCCTTTTAAAATCATAACTTGTCAAATTTAGTCCTTTGGTGAAAATGTAAAAAATTTGAGAAAATTACAAATTGGTCCTTCAAGTTTCAAAATTGGCAAAATTGGTCCTCGAAAATGTGAAAATGTCGACTTTGGTCCTTGAACTATTGATACTTGTCAATTTCAGCCCTTGGATCAACTTTGAGATATTGGCGATTAGGTCCTACATTTTTAGAAATTGCACAACTAGTCCCTATGTTATTAAACCCTTCACTACTACCCAAGTCAAATGCAATTGGACCCCATAATTTTGGCCCTGTCACATTACATTGTGAACCCCTTGTGTTATTAACCCCGTCAACCAAGATAGTCAAACCATCCCATGGCGCCTTTTCTACCATCCCAACCGCTTCTGCTGCGAACTAAGCAATACCCCATCCCCTCCTCACTCCACTTTTCCATGTCCCCCACCTACAACTAACCTCCAAGGAGCATTTAATGTTCCTTCCCCTCCTCACTCTTCCCCAACTGGCAGATAAGAGTTTTGGCGCCAAAACTCAATTGAATGGCCAAGATGAATTTAAAGCCATCCAATGGCTGAGAAAGAAGTAGGAAACAATCAGAGTAGTGAGAGAAAGTACTTGGGTATAAAAGGAAGAAAAGAGAAGCAAGCAAAAGTAGTAGATTTTAGTTTTAAATTTCTCTTATGTCGTTTTTATTATTACTGTCTTAGTTTAATTTCAAAGTTGTAATATTTTGATCCTAAGTACTAAACTCAAGTTACATTTTCAGTTTAATCAAGCTTTAGTCATTAATTCCAAAGTTTCATTCATTTTCATCTTTATGTGCTTACTGTTGAAAATTTAAGTTTCCATGTCATAATTTCAAGCTTCATATAGCTTCTTTTCAAGTTTGTATAAGCTTATATAAGATGGTGATAGTTTTTTATAAGCTTTAAGTCAAGTTCAAGCCATTTTGTATTCTGGTCAACAAAAGTCAACTGGGGGCTAAAATTGGAAATGGAGTTGGAAATGGGTTGATGCAGTGTTGGAAATGGGTTGATATGGATTCATTGGGTTGATAATTAGGATAGTGGTTCTTTGTTTCATATGTTTCAAGCCATAGTGGCTAAGGACCAAATTGTAAGTGAATTTCTAAGTTTCATAGATTAACTGTTTAGTAGTTCTAAGTAATTAAAATCTGTTTGAATAGTTTTATTTAGAGTAATTAAACTCATTTGGATCGAGATCATGGGTTAGTTAATTGTTTAGATCAATCTTGAGTCATAATCGGTGTAATAAGGTGTGTTTGGTTTCTTGTCATAATGTTATAATGATGCATTCATGATAGCTAGAACTGGTTCATGTTTGTTAAGCATATTTGAACTCATTTGAGTCTTAGTTTGGGTCTCAACACCACCAAAGTCAAAATTACACTTAATCCATATCAACGCTCCATCGTTGTAGTTTTGGAGTTGCAAATCCTTGTTTTGTGTTTAGAAGTTATTGACAGAGCTTGCATTATGTTCATTACACCTTATTATATCAATATCAATCAATAAATTGGATTCAAAGTTCATTTTGGTCAAATGTTCATAACTGTGTCAAAAGTCAAAGTCTAGAAAACTTGTTTTGAGCCAACTGCAAGGATTTTTCCTTGACTCATTTTTAAGTCAAATTAAGTGAAATTTGTTGTTTCATAAACTTTAGCTGGTCTCCTTTCTTATTGTCAATTTGGTAGAATTTTACAAATTTTTATAAGCTTCAAACAAGCTTGTGAATTTGAACCTATCTCCCTCATCTTCACAACTCTCGCTTGATACTTGAGTTTTCTCAGATTTTGTGCAAGGTTGCACAGGGCTCATAAGAGCTTCCCAAGGTCTGAGTTTTGGTTTGCTAGGTCTCACCCAGGTCTTCATTAAGTTCCAATTTGTAGTTTTCACTTTTAGCTTATTGTGTTGCTTATTCTTGGGCTTAAAGTAAGCACCCAGAAACTGTTTTAGCTTATAAGTTCTAATCATCAAATCTGTGTTCATGATGAATCAGAGGTTTAAGCTTGTTGTTATTTGTTGCATTTTGATTCTTATTGCATAATATTGCTTCTGTAAATAGTTGGTGCTTGTTGGTCTTCATTTAGCTTATTCAAGTGCTTATTTTCAAGCACTTGACACATCAGTTCCATAATCCTACACAAAAGCCCTTGTTTTTCTATTTTTCCTAGCTTCCTAATATCATTTTAGAGTTTTCCTGAAATTTTCAGATTTTTCCAAGTTGATTTGCTATTTTTCTCAATTTTAATTAGTTTTCAAGCATTTTTAATTAGCTTTTAATACAAAAAATTCAGAAAAGGTTAAAAAAAAATAATTTTTCATTTTTCTTAAGTTTAGATAAATATAAAAAGGCAAAAAAATATTTTCTAGATTTTTCTTAGTTAAATTTGTATTTTAAATAATTTAATTAGTTTTTAATAGTTTTTAATTCCTAGAAAATCCAAAATAATCGAAAATTAAAAAATAGTTTTGAAAATTCTATTTTGATATTTTAGATTTTTCTAAGTCTTAATTTTATTTTTCTAGCTTTATTTCCTAATTTCTTGTATTTTAGGTAATTATTAAATAGTTAAAAATAGTTTTAATTAATAATAATTAGGTAATTAGTTATAAAATAATTTTCTTTTTCTATATATTTTCTTTTATCATTAGGTTTGTAAAATATCATTTTCATATTTTTAGGGTTAATATTGTGTAAGTTTCACATTTTTATTTGTGTCGTCACGTAGTTTTTAATTTCGCTTTATAAACATAAAACAAAAACATCATTTTGCAAATAGTGATAGCGTTTATTTAATAGTTTTATCTTTTTAATTTCCTTTAATTTGCATTTAAGCCGTTGTAATTTGTTGGCTTTTTCTCGTAGTTATAATTATTATCAAATCCTTTTCTGTTCAAATTTCTCGATCACTTTCGTTTGATAATCCATTGCATCGCTCATTGGGACATAACGACCGGAAACACTATACTCCCGGATCTTCATTGCATTCGTGCTTAGGCAATTTTAAGTCGATTCGATTACGCCATTCACAAGTGGCGGCTTGAGTGATTTAGCTTGACCGTTTGGGGCGAACCAAATTTTTACGCAATGCGGGGTCTGTGCTTATTGTCTTCGCTTAGCGATTAGTTGTTTGAGCCTCACTCTTTGTTCATACCATCCATCCATCTATATATATCTATCCATATTTTCTTATAAAAATTTTTCAAAACCCAAAACATCTCAAAACCTATAAAACACAAAAATATTTTTCTTTTGTTTCTCTATATATGTATAACCATAAAACTCAAAATAATCTTCTTTCCTCAATTTCATAATTCCTCTTCTTAACTCCGAGATTCCTTAGAGTTATCTCTAGTGCATGCTTGCTCGTTCTTCTAGATCATTGAGTCCTTTGCGTGATCTAGCGAAATTCTAAGAAGGCGTTCGTGAGACATGTTGCCCAAATAGTCGAACCCGAGATTCGTACTATTTCAAACAACAATATGGCGATTTAGCGTGCTATGGCGGAAATGCTCCAAGCACCCACCGAGGGTTATGGAGATGCCATCGCTTTTACCGTAATCAATTCGATCACTTTGAATTGAAGACACATTTGATCACACTTGTGTCTACGAATCAATTCCACGGGTTTGATCGAGAAGACCCGTATGCACACATCCGTTGGTTTAACAAGTTGACTTCAACTATCAATTTCAAGGATGTTCCACAAAAGTCATCAAGTTGATGCTTTTTCCATTCTCTCTTGAGGGACAACCGGATTTGGTGGAAAAAGAACCCCTCGATCTATCGAAACTTGGGAGGATCTTGTTCAAAAGTTTGTGAATTATTTCTTTCCTCCATCAAAGACGACTAATCTTAAAATGAAATTTCGGATTTCGTCAAAATTTCGATGAAAACTTTGGAGAGGCATGGGAGAGATTCAAAGATCTCCTCGAAATGCCCCATCATGAATTCACTGAGCTTCAACAAGTCAATATCTTTTACAATGGGTTGAATGGTAACGATCAAGATTCCTTGAATGCAGCCGCGGCGCAATATCTTGAATCGTAGACCTAAAGATGTGATTGAGATTTGCGAGCAAAAATCAAAAGTTCCTATTTCTGCAACAAAGTCAATACTCCTAACCTCCTTCTTCTTCATCCAAGAACTCTTACGAGTTAGCGGCTCGATAAATTGCTCTAACGGATGCCATCCGTTGTATGATTAAGGATGTTAAGGAAATCAAAGCGAAATTCATAAGCTTGAACCGGTCAAAGCCGTAAACAAGGTGTGTGAAACTTGTAGTGGTCCACACGCGTATTATGATTGTCAAGCAACCGATGCTTCCTTTTACCAAGCTCCGTAGCTTCGGTAAACCACAATCAATACCGACCACGGTGATCCTCACTACCGAAAGCACCTAGCGGTATGACACCACCGGTTTTCCTCCTGCAAAACCATGGCAATCAAAATCGCTTTGTTCGAATCAAGGACAAAATTTCAATAACTCTCAAAATTTCAATCAAACCGGAACAATTTCAACCAACCTCAACCATATCAAGCTCCAAATCATCAAAGTTATCAACAACCTCCTCAAGCTCCCATGCCAAATGACTTCATGAAAATTATGAGTCAAACATGCTCAATGCAAACTCGGATCAATAACATGAGAGTTGAGCTTAAAAAGGAAATTGATACCACAATGTCTCGGCAGACAAATGAGTTAAAGAATATGATGAGCAGTTTCATGAACATGAATATGAACAAAGCTTCATCATCTTCTGGAGGACTCCCAAGCAATACAATTCCTAATCCAAATGCCGAATTGAAAGCCGTCACCACTCGTAGTGGTAAGACGCACAATGGACCTAAGACTCCTATGCCCCCTCCTCCTGTGGCAATGAGTCAAGTTACCAAGGATACAACGGACAAGGTGCAATTTCAAGCCCACGGTACCAGACACGTCCCACCTTCGGTAGTCCAAGCTTTAAGTCCGGAACCCAAGTTCAAGAAAAATCTTGAGCGAAAACACTTCCATCCGGCTCAAAGTCTAGTCGACTTCCTACCCATCAAGAATGAATGATGAGAAGCTCAAAGACAAAAACAAAGAGCGATGGAAATTTTTTCCAAATCTTCAATGAGCTTCACTTTGATATAAGCTTCGTTGATGCTCTCGTTCTAATGCCTAAATTTACATCCACGCTTAAAGGCTTACTCACCAACAAAGATAAGCTATCGAGATGGCTAAAACTCCTCTCAATGAGCAATGCTCGTGGTCCATTCTTAATAAGCTTCCCAAAAGCTTGAAGACCCCGGCGGTTTTAATCCGTGTGATTTCTTGGGATGTTTCAATGCTCCGCCTTAGCCGATCTTGGCGCTAGCATTAACCTCATGCCACTCTCGGTATGGAAGAAATCTCTTCACGAACTTTCATCCACTTGTATGACACTCGAGCTAGCGGACCGTGCACTGTAACTCGTCCACTTGGGATAGCCGAGGATGTCATGATGAAAGTGGGAAAGTTTCACTTTCCTCACCGACTTTGTTGTCGTAGACTTGATGCGCATCCTAGAGTTCCCTCATCTTAGGAGAGCTTTCTTAAGAGCAGTCGTGCTCGATTGATGTGTTTCTTTGAAGAGTTGACCATACGGGTTGACAACGAAGAGCTCACATTGAATATCAACGTAACTCCAAACCTCAGACAAACAGTGTTGCAACAATTGATCAAAGATCCGAAGATTCAATGCAACACTCTCAAACTTCACGGTTAAGAGAAAAGCGTCTTGAGCTAAAAGCTTTGAAAATCACCCCGGTTCAAACAAATGGTTTGAAAGTTGTACCGGGAAGTCAAGAGTGTTCTTGATGATGATGATCTAGAATCGGAGACTTCATCGAAAGTGGTGGAAGCGCTAGCTCTAAGAGCACACCACTTGTCCCACCTCCGGAATCGGTTTGTCGCATCGAGATTGTTAACTCGTGGATGAAACTAAACTCTCTTGGTTTCATCCGAGTTGAATGATGATGTTTGTGATCCAATGGAGACATTCTTCCCATTGATGAATTGCTAAAATGATCCATCATCTTCTAGTCTTATTCCCGACTCTTCCATCCCTTCTCTCACTCCCCGATGAGGAAGATGACAACTTTTGGAATGAAGTCGATGCATTTCTTAGTGATGAGTCAATTCCAGCGGAATTGATAACACTTACTTTGATCCGGAGGAGACATCCTTTTCCGAAAGTCCGTTGATTGAAGAACCGTTTCCACCCTCCTCCCGGACATCTTCTTGACAATCACCATCTAAGCTTCAAATTTAAGCTTAAAGATGTCAAAGCGGTGATTTGCTTCTCTCTCGAGGAATGGACATGCATTCTCATGTACGTCTTTATTCCATTATTCACGGATGGTGTGGTTGCTCTTTCCTTTTCTCTTTCGGAATAAGGACACCATCTTTGACCCCGTATCATCCTTTATAGTTTCTACTATTAACAATACCGAGGTTGTATCTCGTCGGTGTGGAACTTTCTGATGTTCATATGTTTATTAACATTGTGAACAAAAGTCCGATCGAGATTGGTTTTCCACGTCACTTTCCCCATGAACAAATAAATTCGGGGTCGAGTCAAGCTAGCGACTCGGAAATCAAAAACAGTAGCATACCATATGGGTTTTCACCCATATTTCTGACTTGTTTCTATATTTCTACCACCCTAGTGTGGGGGGGTTGCCCACATGTTGTGTATATATGAGTATCTAAATCCAAAAAAAAAAAAAAAAATCTTCTTTCTAAATAATGGCCGTAGTATTTCCCTTTTACGTTTTTGTTTCGCATAACCGCGGTACTTTGAATATTGAGGCAATATTCATTTCTAAGTGTGGGGGATTCTCACGAATTTTATCATATATTATACCACCCAATTCCCCATTTATGGCCAAAAAAAAAAAAAATTTTTGGAGTAAGTGTTTTCACTTACTCAATTGGTTATCGATCCGCCTTGTCTAATAAACAAAAGGATTGGCTAATCCAGAGCAAACGGCTCTTGGTAAAGATATCTCAAATCCGTTGTCGACTTGCAATTTGCCCAAAATTGTATGGTATTCACTCACCATATCCTAAAAGTGAAGAGTTGGCTAGCCCGCAAGTTTATGGCTTGTGGTAAAGGCGATGGAAAACCATAATTGGTAATCACTCACCAAAGATAATATTGATAATTTATCTAAGAGTTGGCTAGTCCAGAGCAAACGGCTTCGGTAAAGACAAAATCAAATCCGTTGGAAGGCGGTGGTTTGCTCAAAATCACATGGTTATCGATGTACCATGGTTCTTACTTGAATCGAAACATTTGGCTACTCGAAGTAATGGCTTTTGGTAAAGAGATTCAAATCCATTAAGTTTTTCTCAAAAGATTGCTAGGACTAGCAATAGTTTAGTGTGGGGATTGATGAGTGTGTAAATACTCATCATTTTTAGTTAAATCTGAATCGCAAAACGCCTAAAATGCTCGAAATGCATCAAAATGTTGAAAATATTCCAAAATTGCATTTTATATGTTTCGGATACAAAATGTTTAAAATCGGATGAAAAATGAGCAAAGTTTGCATAATTGGCGGTTTCCCCCCAGTTTCTAAAATTGTCAAAAATAGTCCCTGAGTCAAAATTTCAAAAGAAAAATCACCAAAGGTCCTTTTAAAATCATAACTTGTCAAATTTAGTCCTTTGGTGAAAAATGTAAAAAAATTTGAGAAAATTACAAATTGGTCCTTCAAGTTTCAAAATTGGCAAAATTGGTCCCTGGAAAATGTGAAAATGTCAGCTTTGGTCCTTGAACTATTGATACTTGTCAATTTCAGCCCTTGGATCAACTTTGAGATATTGGCAGCATAGGTCCCTACATTTTCAGAAATTGCACAACTAGTCCCTATGTTATTAAACCCTTCACACTACTTTGGACCAAGTCAAAATGCAATTGGACCCCCTGCCTAATTTTGGCCCCCTGTCACATTACATTGTGAACCCCCTTGTGTTATTAACCCCGGTCAACCAAGATAGTCAAACCATCCCATGGCGCCAAAAGTCTACCATCCCAACTGCTTCTCTGCAACTAAGCAATACCCCATCCCCTCCTCACCTCCACTTTTCCATGTCCCCCCACCTACAACTAACCTCCAAACCGCATTTAATGTTCCTTCCCTCCTCACTCTTCCCCAATCGGCGGATAAGAGTTTTGGCGCCAAAACTCAATTGAATGGCCAAGATGAATTTAAAGCCATCCAATGGCTGAGAAAGAAGTGGGAAACAATCAGAGTAGTGAGAGAAAGTACTTGGGTATAAAAGGAAGAAAAGAGAAGCAAGCAAAAGTAGTAGATTTTAGTTTTAAATTTCTCTTATGTCATTTTTATTATTACTGTCTTAGTTTAATTTCAAAGTTGTAATATTTTGTTCCTAAGTACTAAACTCAAGTTACATTTTCAGTTTAATCAAGCTTTAGTCATTAATTCCAAAGTTTCATTCATTTTCATCTTTATGTGCTTACTGTTGAAAATTTAAGTTTCCATGTCATAATTTCAAGCTTCATATAGCTTCTTTTCAAGTTTGTATAAGCTTATATAAGCTGGTGATAGTTTTTTATAAGCTTTAAGTCAAGTTCAAGCCATTTTGTATTCTGGTCAACAAAAGTCAACTGGGGGCTAAAATTGGAAATGGAGTTGGAAATGGGTTGATGCAGTTGGAAATGGGTTGATATGGATTCATTTGGGTTGATAATTAGGATAGTGGTTCTTTGTTTCACATGTTTCAAGCCATAGTGGCTAAGGACCAAATTGTAAGTGAATTTCTAAGTTTCATAGATTAATCTGTTTTAGTAGTTCTAAGTAATTAAAATCTGTTTGAATAGTTTTATTTAGAGTAATTAAACTCATTTGGATCAGTATCATGGGTTAGTTAATTGTTTAGATCAGTTTTGAGTCATAATCAGTGTAATAAGGTGTGTTTGGTTTTACTGTCATAACTGTTATAATGATGCATTCAGTGATAGCTTTCTGTTGGTTCATGTTTGTTAAGCATATTTGAACTCATTTGAGTCTTAGTTTGGGTCTCAACACCACCAAAGTCAAAATTACACTTAATCCATATCAACGCCCATCTGTTGTAGTTTTGAGTTGCAAATCCTTGTTTTGTGTTTAGAAGTTATTGACAAAGCTTGCATTATGTTCATTACACCTTATTATATCAATATCAATCAATAAATTGGATTCAAAGTTCATTTTGGTCAAATGTTCATAATCGTGTCAAAAGTCAAAGTCTAGAAAACTTGTTTTGAGCCAACTGCAAGGATTTTTCCTTGACTCATTTTTAAGTCAAATTAAGTGAAATTTGCTGTTTCATAAACTTTAGCTGGTCTCCTTTCTTATTGTCAATTTGGTAGAATTTTACAAATTTTTATAAGCTTCAAACAAGCTTGTGAATTTGAACCTATCTCCCCTGCTCACAACTCTCAGTTGATACTGAGTTTTCTCAGATTTTGTGCAAGGTTGCACAGGGCTCATAAGAGCTTCCCAAGGTCTGAGTTTTGGTTTGCTAGGTCTCACCAGGTCTTCATTAAGTTCCAATTTGTAGTTTTCACTTTTAGCTTATTGTGTTGCTTATTCTTGGCTTAAAGTAAGCACCTCCAAACTGCTTTTAGCTTATAAGTTCTAATCATCAAATCTGTGTTCATGATGAATCAGAGGTTTAAGCTTGTTGTTATTTGTTGCATTTGGTTCTTATTGCATAATATTGCTTCATTAAGCAGCTTGGTGCTTGTTGGTCTTCATTTAGCTTATTCAAGTGCTTATTTTCAAGCACTTGACACATCAGTTCCATAATCCTACACAAAAGCCCTTGTTTTTCTATTTTTCCTAGCTTCCTAATATCATTTTAGAGTTTTCCTGAAATTTTCAGATTTTTCCAAGTTGATTTGCTATTTTCTCAATTTTAATTAGTTTTCAAGCATTTTAATTAGCTTTTAATACAAAAAATTAAGAAAAGGTTAAAAAAATAATTTTCATTTTCTTAAGTTTAGATAAATATAAAAGGCAAAAATATTTTCTAGATTTTTCTTAGTTAAATTTATATTTTAAATAATTTAATTAGTTTTAATAGTTTTAATTCCTAGAAAATCCAAAAATAATCGAAAATTACAAAATAGTTTTGAAAATTCTATTTTGATATTTTAGATTTTTCTAAGTCTTAATTTTATTTTTCTAGCTTTATTTCCTAATTTCTTGTATTTTAGGTAATTATTAAATAGTTAAAAATAGTTTTTAGTTAATAATAATTAGGTAATTAGTTATAAAAATAATTTTCTTTTTCTATATATTTTCTTTTATCATTAGGTTTGTAAAAATATCATTTTCATATTTTTAGGGTTAATATTGTGTAAGTTTCACATTTTTATTTGTACGTCGCGTAGTTTTTAATTTCAGTTTTATAAACATAAAACCAAAAACATCATTTTGCAAATAGTGATAGCGTTTATTTAATAGTTTTTATCTTTTTAATTTCCTTTAATTTGCATTTAAGCCGTTGTAATTTGTTGGCTTTTTCTGTAGTTATAATAATTATCAAATCCCTTTCCTGTTCAAATTTCCCGATCACTTTACGTTTGATAATCCATTGCATAGCTCGCTGGGACATAACGACCCGGGGAAACACTATACTCCTCAGATCTTCATTGCATTCGGTACGCAATGAACTTTAAAAATTAGCATTGTACGCAAAATACTTTCAAATTTATAACGATGTACGTAATATGATCGGGAACTAGTAGGTTACCAAGTCACAATGTTTGAAAATTGGCAGAAATGCTCCTTGTGGCTTGCGTTGACTTTCACCGGTCATCCCTTAACTTTTTTTTTTCGCTAAAAAGTTACATATGGTCCTTATGGTTATTGAATTTGATTTAGTCCGCTTTATACTTTTCACCCGCTTTCACGCTTTTATCCGTTTTCTTACGTTTTATCGGTTTCATCCGCTTTTGTCCGTTCTTCTCACCCTTTTCGATTTTTGTCCGTTTTATCCACTTTTCTTCGCTTTGTCTATTTTATTCGTTTTGCCGGTTTCATCTGTTTTTGTCCATTTTTTTTTTACATTTTTGACCGTTTTTCTTACATTTTATCGTTTTTTCTTACGTTTTTGTACTATTTCAACATATTGAAAAAAAATTTCAAAAGAAAAAAACCTAAGAAAACAAACAAAATGTAAGAAAATCGGACTAAAATCTAAAAAAAAGGACAAAACGAATGAAAACAGGCAAAAACGAGTTAAAATAGACAAAACGTAAGAAAAATGGATAAAAATGGACAAAAATCTAAAAAAAAGGTAAGAAAACGGACAAAACGGATGAAACCGATAAAACGTATGAAAACGGACAAAACGTAAGAAAAACGGATAAAAGCGTAAGAGAACGGGTGAAAAGTATAAAACGGACTAAATCTGAAAGTCAATAACCATAAGGACCATTATCGTAACTTTTTAACGAAAAAAAAAAAAAAAAAAAAAATGTTAAGGGATGAACGGTGAAAGTCAACGCAAGCCACATGGACCATTTCGCAATTTCAAACTTTGTGACCGTAACCTACTCGCTCCGGTCATATTACATACATCGCTCCAAATTTGAAAGTATTTTGCGTACAATGGTAATTTTCATAGTTCATTGCGTACATCGTCTATTTTGAAAAACTATGTTGCGTATCTTTAGCTTTCACCCATTATCATATTATAAAGTTTTATTATGTTTTTAATAAACATTTAGTTTTTACAAATTCTCATAGTTTACAAGTGGTCATAACTTATTAATATAGTCAATAATGAAATTTTAGTAACAGTTCAATATATAACTAGTTATAAAAATGACATGGTTTTTATATTTTTAATTTGTAAAAATCCAATTTTTGCCGAAAAAAACTGTTTTACAAATATTAGGCAGTAAATGATATCATTTGTTCTTTTCAGGCCGAGTTCTAACGAAGTAGACGTAAAACATCGTTCCGAACAACTTTCATGTTTTAAGTTTTTGATGATTCGGACCAGAAGTACCACTTATCTTAAAACAGATTCAACAATAATGAAAAATGGTCATTTCTAGAGTTTTCTAACTTCTTTTTACCATAACTTTTGACTCGTTTGTCCGTTTTGGGTGATCAAGTTGCTATGTTTACCTTTTTATTTTGTCCACAGTAATATTTAAGTTACCAAGTCCATATATAGATGTTTTAAATGGCTTCAAATATGTAGAATATGACTAGTTTATTAGTTTTTTAATTTTATGACAATATGTGAATTAAAACATATGTTTGAGTATATGTACATCATGAATCAACATAGTAACCATATATATAGCATGTATTTAACAAGATGATTAATAATAAACATGAGATAATGGAGTGGTGGTGGTGATGAGTTGCTTACAACTTTTGGCTAGAAAGGAGTAACTAGTAAGGATTAGGACTTTGATTGATCAAGCTTTTCACACCTTGGAACCCTTCTATACTTCTTGTAATTTTGAAGGATTGGTGATGAAGTCTTAAGTGACTTGAGTGGATTTAAACTCAAGAAGATCACTTAAACTTGCTAGAGATTTGATGTAATAACTTGTTACTTGCAACTTCTTAGCATAAACTTGTAGTCATGAATCAAATTATGGAATGTATGTTTGAGTTATGATATGAACGACCAAGAGGGGAGGGAATGAGGGTTTTGTGAAGTTTTCTCTTGCTATTTAAAGGAGGAAATGTTTGGTTAACCATGTATTGGGTTAGATAATAACCATGGTTAAGTTAAAGACACATGTATGAGATTACATGCAAAATGGATGAGGTGAAGCCAACACTATGGTGACTCACCTTATTTAGTGTGAGTGGGCTAAGATATTATGTCTTGATATTTATCTTGATTTTATGATGTGTTTTGGTTCCGTTAAATATCAACCGTAATTTGTTAAGTCATAAAACGTAAAATTGGGTATCGTAAAAATACGAAACTTGCAGGAATGATGAAACTCATTATTATACTTCATATAAAAATATAAAATGGGTGATAAGTATCATTGGGTGCTAAAACGCTGTTTAGAGCTGGAAACGCGGGTCAAAAAAATGTAAATCGCGTAAAACGCAGAACTGAAAAACGTAAAATTCCAAAACTTGTGGAATTATAGTAGAATGGTAGAATTACATATTTTTAATGTTTATAGTGTTTTATGGACTTAACGGGATGCCCGAATGACGTTTAAACCCTAAAGTAATTCTCAGTCACGGTTTTGTGAAATTGGTTCTGAATGGATTCAACGTACGTCGTCAGGACGAATTGTCAAGTTTTATATATCTTGTCATTATGGTAAAATAAAAATAAAAATAAAAAATTTTACGGGATGAATAGTAAAAGTCAAATAGTCAAAAGTCAAAGTCAAAGGTCAACTTTAAAAAGTCAAAGGGTAAAATAGTCATTTTTCCTTATAAAAAATTACGGGTTGCTACAGCCGAGTTGTGGTGTCTTGATATATTTTATGTTGTTGCTTGATTTGTGGTCATAAGTGCTTATTTGTATGCTTACGTTTGGATTAGATTGTTGTATGTGGTCATATGAATTATGGACCGCTCAATTGCAATGGCTTGGTATATTTTATGTTGTCGCTTGATATGTGCTTGCTTTGTATGTTTTGGGTTTGGATTAGACTATTTTGTTTTTTGTTGGTTGCGTAAAACTGTTGGGTTTGTCCATTTTTTTGCCTCCTAATGTTAGTTAGAGTCTCATATGTGGCCACACTTATTTAACACACAGGTCCATCATGTGTTAAATAAGCATGCACTAATTGGATTTTTACACTTGTTTTGCGTTAGTAGAACTTGGATAGGTTCATTCTTCGCAATTTTTATGTGGACATATGAGTAATGGTGCGCGGGATTGTCTTATCTTGGTATGTCTTATGTTTGTGGTCATACGTGCTGATTTTTTATGTTTAGGTTTGTATTAGGTTGTTCTATTTTTTGTTGGTTCTGCAAAACCATTGTGTTTGTTCATTTATTTGCCTCTTAGGTCTTATGGGCTATTATTTGGTTGTGCGAAAGTTGTGGTTCCCAATATTTATTAGAATCTTATGTGTGGTCATATGAGTTTTGGCATGTGAAATAGTCGGATTATGGGGTTCTATATGTTAATTCGTATTAGACTGTTTATTAATAATTGTTTTAGGCAATGTGTAGTTTTTTGTTGAAAGTCGATTCAGTTCATGTCGAACACGGTTTGTATGTTCAAAATATCTACCATTGTTGGCCAGTTGTTTCTGTGATAAAAAAACGTTGGCCCACTATAGGGACATATGATTTGTGGATTGGAAAATTGTGATAACTTAGTATATTTTATGTTGTTGCTTGATGCTCGGTCATGCATGCTTATTTTTATGTCTGGGTTGGATTTGACTGTTTATTTTTTGTGCAAAACAATTATGTTTGTTCATTTTTCCTTCTTAGATTGTGTGAGCTATTTTTTGTTGTGCACAATAGGTGGTTCCCAGTGTTTATTAATTATTAGAATTTGATATGTAGTCATACGAAATATAAGGAGCTTGGGGATTTATCTGTTGCTTTGTATTAGAGTGCTTATTGATAATTGTTCGAGTTAATGTGTAGCTTTTCTGTTGAAAGTCGGTTTGGTCCATCTCGGTCGCATTTTCTATGTAAAAAATTTTAACGGTGTTTTTCAGATGTGGTTATATTGATTGAAAGTAGTACTTTTTTTTAAATCACTTTCTTTTGGAATTAGCCGATTGTCTTATCATGGATGTAATCTTTGGAACTGTGCAAAATGCAAAATAGTCATGTTATGTGTTTTTGGGTCGTGCAGAATGAGTGCTTGTGGGTATCATAGGATCTCATGTGTGGCTGTAATTGGTTGTTTTATATGTTATATATTAGTTATGGTCTTGCATGCCAGTTTTATGGGTACTATTGGCCAGAAAAAAGCCAGTTGTTTCTCGCACTGTGTACTGGTGTGTTGTTGTATACAACAAGTTTGGAGTATGGTCTGGTATGAGGTCATGGCCGTTGATTTTGTGTTGTTGATTTCATAAGTGATGTTGATTAAAAAAGAAAACACAATTGCTTTTTCTTCAACCGATAATGGGCCATGAATATGTTTTTTACCGGAAACATACCTTCTTGGATGTCTTTAGGGTTTTTAAACTTAGGTTGGATCCGTTTTTATATATGTATTCGTTTTTTCAGCTTGTAGTTGATATTCTTAGCATGGAGGTTTTACGTATGATGCATGCCACATTTTTCACACCAACAAGCTGTCAACCCCCAAAATATCGCAGCGGAAAGGTAATCGATGTATGACTTCACAGCACAAAGACACAAAATATAAAGAACGACATCTACGTGAGTCGTTTGAAAATACACATTCGATTAAGTAAATAAGTTTTAACAAGTACAATTGTTAAAAGTGCACATGACAAATGAAAAGAGTTTTAAGCTCACATCGAATGTCTTAATAATGCAAGAAATATTCATGATGGCGAGACCCCAAAATGCGACTCTATAAGTATGCTCCATGCCGTACAGCTAGTGAAATCAAGAACCTAAGAAATAAATGCTAAAATGTCAACATAAAGTCGTGAGTTTATAGGTTTAAGTAAAATTAGTATGTACCACAAGATTTCTGTCTGTGAATATTATAACAAATACTATATAACATAAAATTATTACCATTGCACAAAGCTCATGACCCCGAAGCTTTAATCGTTTCTACTTTTGTGCCCCTACAAGTGTTCCTTTCCGTGAACACTCAAGTTCCTCAAATGATTATGCGTTCGTTTGACATACCAGTCAAGCAGGGAAACTACCCAGACGGGGGTGTCAACCCAATAGATCTATTCACAACATTTGCGCTAACTACGTAATTAACGGTTAGTAATAGTGAGGACTTAATGGAAAGTTGTGTAACTTTGTCAATACATAAAAGTTTTAAGTACTTGTGTCCATAACTAAAGCCAAAAATATATTCTCACCCCGAAGTATTTCAAAACAAGTATTAACAAGTAAAAATGGGGCTATGAAACTCATTTCAACAAGTGGTGAATACGGAAAAGTATAACGTAAGCTTAAGGAGCAAAATCTTAACTGTGACTTAGACAAATAAGCCATCTTAGGAATGATACAACATGTACTATATGTATATGAATTTTATAAAGTTTTATCACCCTTATATACTTGTAGTGAAGTTTATAAAGTTTTGTAAGTCAAATCGTTTAAGAAAAACGAATAAAACGTGTTTTTAGTTCAAAAACTCTATTAGAAATGTTGTCGATTGGAAAATAAATTTGTCTTTAAGTAGGCATAACTCCTTTGTTTCTTGTTCGTTTTTCGTCATTCAAATCCCTAAACGTAGATAAAAATATATACTTTTCAGAAATCAAGGCCTCGGTCTGTGAAAACATGTTTTAGGTGTCAATTTATACTTATTAGTGGGCTGACATGCTGTTACTATTTTGTCATAATTTTTACTCAACTTTACAGGGCCATAACTTATTTGTTACTTACAAATACAAAACGTATACAAGCACTCCGCAGTAACGTGCGAGTTGAAATCCTTGTTCGTAACTATATTAGAAAGCAAGAGTGGACGCAAAGTTAAAAATTGTTAAGTGCATTTCATTAAAGCTTATTAAAAAGATTTATTTGCAATTTTTTTTAACAAGGTGCATTTTGATAGAATTTCACATTAGAGAAGGACGAATTATGCAATTTACGAGCACCACAGAAATCCCAATCGCTCCCCAGCTCCCGCTCCGCCCTAGTCGGAAAGAGACCAACTTTTACAATTTTAAGCAATAATCTGTCTTTTATCAACATTAGATGATTAACTGCGCATACCAACAACAATATATATAACAACATCAATTTGTGAGTGCAATTTTTTTTTTTTTTTTTTTTTTTTTTTTTTTTATGGGTGAGGCGTGAGAGTGAAGAAAGTTGGTGGTTTAAATTCTAAATAAGTATTTAAATATTTAATAAAACGCATTGTTATTTTTAAAGATATTTTTATCTAACAACACTAGTTATAATACATGTGCACGCACAGAGTTTTTGACAAAAAAAATTATTTTGTATCAGTAGTTAATATTGTGTCTTTAAAAATAAATACATATAATTATATATTTATGCACGAGTTTTTTTATTATCCATTAATATCTATTAGAATTTTGTATAATCAAATTTTGTAAAAAAATTTGTTAGATAACTCAAGATTCAATTATATTTAGCTGATATAGATGTTGATGTTTCTATTTAAATTTCACTATTTATATTATGATGTACACAAGATGCGAGTTTTGTTGCACATAATAAACGTTGATGAAGTTAAAAGATACTCCTTAAAGTTTTTTAAAAATGTTTTTCTACATATTGTTGCCTTTCCAAAAAAAAAGAAAAAATGTTTTCTACATATCCTTATATGAATAAATAAAAATTACATGAGTAGTTGTTATAAGTACAATCATTTTTTTTTCATATTACAGTAGCTCGTTCTTACAATTTGATAATTATATTATCGTTTTCAATAATTTAGCCGTATTTAATATTAAAATTCGTGTCCACACTTGTCATACTTTTAATATGAAATAAATGAGTCCCTAGTAAACATATATAGTAAAAAATGATATTTATAATCTTATGTATATTTATATGTTAGAGTTTTAAAACAACATATATATTGTATTTTTAAGTTATAAAGTATAGGGGGCATAAAGTATAAGGGGGTATTTGTTTAATTTACAAAGTTATTAAAAAACATGGAAACTTATAATATTACACTTAACTCTATACAATTTTAAAAAATTTAACCACTAAAGTTTTATTAATTACCCCATCTTTTTTTAAGTTTTGTTTTCACAAATTTGACACCTATGTTTTTATGTGTTTTTCTTCTCAACCAAATTTCTCCACCAAATTAATTAAATGTTGACCAAAATCAATTTAATTTTGACTTTTATTAACCAATCACATCACACGATTTCGCTACGTGACAAAATTTTATTGGTCCAAATTTTTTTCAATGAGAAGGTTTTGCAAAACACTCGAAATGATGCAATTCTTTTATTATATAATATATAAAAGATTATTCGCTTTTTTTTTTTTTTTTTAATTTTAAATAAATGTGTTTTCTATTTATAAACGTTAAACACAAAGATAAACACAATTTGTTGGGTGACCCAACTCGAACTAGCCCAACCCAACTCAACCTTAAATGCGCCTAAAGCCTAAAAAGACGGCCGAATATACCTAAACTAATCATCCACATAAAGAAACAAAATTTCCTATTAGTACCTTACAGTACCTAATATAGCATATATGGTCCTCACACTTTTACGTGCTATCATGGGAGTGCTCAATTACTAAAATGGACTAAATACTTACTCATTTTACCAATATAAACTTTTTTTCATTTGTTTACCAAAATGACCATAAAACGTCACTATCTTACTTTAATTGTAGTAGCCACTTTTTCAATCTTACAAGATTCCCTTACTATTACCTATACATATGCTGACATTTTGTCAACACATGGTCCAACAGGTTCTAAGAAAATGCTACTCTACAAAGACCATTTTGTCAACACTAGCTCTTGACTTATAATCTCAAACCATGCTACTATACAAAGATCATCATCATCATCATTAACTTCATGAACCTAAGTAATCTCAAACTGTCTTCACGAACCCATTTTGGGTATTTGCTTTTAAAGATTCTGAGAAAATGTCTTCAGAGATCATCATCAAACCATGCTACTCTACAAAGATCATCATCATCATCATTAACTTCATGAACCCAAGTAATCTCAAACCTTTTACATGACAACAGTTCTATAAATCAAAGATGTTCTATAAACAAAACAGCCCGATCATCCCGATAAGCCACGCACAGCCTCGCCTAGGGCATGCCTAGGGCTCGCCCAGACCACGCCCAGGGCACGCCCAAGACACGCCCAGCCTTCTTCTCCACGCCTGTGGCACATTCTCCATGCCCACCAACAAGTTCCACGCTGGCACGCCTCATGCCACGCCCGAGCACGCTTAGGTCACTCCTCGCCCGATTACCACGCCCAGAGGAATTGGTGTACACGTGTACGGTTTAAAACGTATTAGGGTACCGATCTAACGTCTAACATTGAAAAGTTCATTTTCGAAGTTTACATGGGCGTGGTTTATATGTGTAAAGTCTATGAGAAAGTGTTCATTTAAAAATTTTTCTCTAAATATAATTTTATTAGTGTTAGGACCTTAGATATATCAACCTTATCACAAACCCAACACTTATATAAGTATAACCACGAACTGATGATATGCGTAAAGAAGAAAGAATGAGAACGTGGTGACTTGAATGATAGATCGTGTATGTATTTAGAGAGATAAAGGAAAGAAGATGAAAACAATAAGTTGTATATTGCTTCAAGGAAAACACACACACACACACTCAAGCACACCCCTCAAATGACATACTTGAGGGGTATTTATAGTACAAGACAAAGGATGCCCTAAGGCTTGGCCATGGGTCGAATATGGGCTTGGACATGGATTGGGTTACATTAACTTATACAAGGCTAGCTTAACATAACTTCTAACCAATTAGCTTAGCCCAATCCACGAGCCCGTTGACTATTCTATCACGATATCTAACACGCGTTACAAAGTTCCTAAACGTGAATGACCATCACTTCTAATAAAAACTATTAACAATAATCTCCCCAAGGGTGGTCATTCAAAAGATGCTCCACTTGAATAGGTCTTTACTTTCTTTGAGCTTGAACTTTGCGTGTAGATATAGAATAGTCTTAATTCTTTGTTCCTTCATGCTTTGTGATCAGTTAATGTGGTTGTCTGCCGTTGTCAACTTCGTTGGTTAGGTGTCTCCAAGCCTTTCTCCACCACGCTCACACTTCTATTTGACTTTGAGTTTCCAATGATGAAGTTCTCGAGTCTTTACACTTTATAGATTCTTTGACATTGACGAAGAATCATCTTTAACTTTGAGTTGCCTTTGATTTTGATGAGAACTTTCATGTGTTGTTAGTATGAGCATGTGGCGAGTCTGCATGATCCATCCGCTCCGGAGCTTCCATAAGAAGAAAACATAAAAACAGGTTAGTAATAAGCGGATTCCGGCACTTACAAGTTTGAATTTCGAGGGTGTTAATAGCATAGTGTGAAAACACATCTCTAATTCTTACAAAGGCCGCTCTGAACCGGAGTCTCACAAGTGAGATAACGCGATATATACCGGTACATCTACAGATTCGGATGAGTCGTTGAGGTACACAAGCATCACCCCACGATCAGACCATTTGAGACACACTAAGCGTAATTCACGGGAGTTACCGAAGTGACTTCTTTGTCGTGGTCGCTTGATGTTGACCTGGCAGAATTTCCATTCAATCATCAAGAATCACGGATGTGAAACTTCTCATAAATGTTCTGGCAAATTGCTAAGATCTGCATAGGACTCTAGAATATATCACTTGTGTCCTTATTGATGAACAACAAGCGAAGTCATGTCAAGTGTTCCTATGAGATCTTTTGATGAATCTCATGGCTCTAGACTCAATTAGTGCAATTTGGTTTTCCTGAGCGGAGACTAGGGAGAGGGTCTCCTTCTTCAATACCAACCAACTCTAAGAGAAGGTCAATAGATTATGTAGGGTTCCCAAATGAGAATGAAACAAATCCTTTTGAGAGGAATTGAGTGGCTAGAAGGTTTAGTGCAAGTCCATCGGGTCCATGACGCCTTTGTCTTCAATACCAGGTGTCATCTTAGGGTTAACCAAGAGCGTATGAATTGAACCCGGTTTACGCTAAGGTTGAATATGGGGGCTATTTCTTTTCACCCTTTCTTTTCTTTTCTTTTAATTCTTCAACCCCTTCTTTCTCCTTTCTCACATTACTCCTTTTTCAATCATACCTAAGGACTTCTAATACAATTGGTGATGTCCTTGGGTAGATCCCTCCGCTCTGGCGGATCGTAGACAGATTTCCTATCCTTAGTCACCTTATAACTCCATGACCGCCCCATGTTGCCATAAAACCATTTTTCTTGAGAATCTCTCGAGTGTTTATGATAGAAAACATGTTTGAAACACTTCGTGAGTTTTGTATTTTCGAAACACTCCCCACATGTGCTTATAAGTTTTGATGTAACGCACATAGAGGGTAGAGTTCGCACTTTTGTATTGATCGACTTTAAATGAACTAGACCGATTCGAGACACGCTTACATCACTAGAGAACTAGCTTGAAATTATTACCCGTCCCGGTCAAGTTCATGGAAAGTTTCGAGATGGTACATGATTCCTCGTCAATTCATTGGTTTCAACCGAGTTGAGCTCTTTTGAGATTCAAACAACGATCATTAAACTTTTGATCACATTTTAATCACGTTTCTCCCCTCAAAATAGCATATCTATGATGTTTTTGAAACAAAATGATTAAAAGATATGTTTTTCAAAAGCATTTGAGAAAACCGATTTAGCATGAATTTTGGAATGCTTTGGTTTATACTCCCCATAGCGAAAGCATAATTTTCTTACGTAAAATTTGGAATCATTAAGGGTTTAGAGGAGTTATCTTGGTACCAAATGTGAGAGATTTTGAAAAATCTTTTGAAAAATTTCGAATCAATGGTACGTAAGATGAAGATTTTAAAAATCTTTTGAAGATATTTAGAGAAAATTATCTTCATTTGATTTAGGATAAGTCTTGCCGATATTTATGAAAATCGATTTTATGTAGCGCTTTCCTTTCTTTGAAGATCGGGTTGCAAGCGGAAATACTTACAAGCCATTGTTTTTAGGAAAAGTGCTTGAAAAATATTTAAAACCTTTGTTTGGTTTAGCACTTTCCTTTCTTTGAAGCGGGTCCCGAATCGATGTGTTCAAGCCATTAGTTTGAAGTCCGGGTTTCGTCTCAAGTATACGAAAGCCATTAGTTTGAATTTTTTGAGAAGCGACATGTTTTAGAAAACAATTAAAGAACTCTCGCTCAAGCATCCGTACATGCCCGTATCATTGTTGAATGACATTTCTAGAAACGCATGAATATCGATTATACGAGAGACATGTCGTGAGAAGAATATTTTGGATTTTGATTTTTATTGTTTTGTATTTTTGAAAGTTTTTATTTTTGTATTTTGCTTTTGTTGGTTTTTCAAATTTTGTATTTGGTTTTGAAAATATTTACATAGAAGATTTGAAGAAAGAGAAATTAAGTTGGGACAAGTAAAAGTGGAGTTAAGAGTGGAACTAGAAAAGGATTTCCACATGCGAAATTGGCATAAAATTCTTCTTTACCACACGTGTATATGAACCTTCAACACTTTTACAAGTACCGCATCCACGAAGATGAATTTTCACAACAACGGTGTTAGAAGTACATGTTTCCTCACGGCGAGGGTGATCACTATCAACGGTTGTAGTGGATTCGACTTCCTTAACATGATGAGTTTCACTATTATCCGTGTTGGAGCAAGTATCAAAATCTTTCCTGGGAATCCATCTAAGACCTATTTTGTTGAAAACTTTGCCCGTGGGTATCCACCTAAGGTAAGATCTAGGAGTTGTTTTCTTATCGATGCGTGGAAGACTCATTTTAGAAAAACTACGTCTGAAGAGATCGTCCTATTAGGTGTCTGTTTGTTTGTCGTTTATCAACGGGCTTGTTTCCATTTGGTTTCTTAGTGGATTGTGCCTTGGCACAAGAATTATCTTTCTTGAGATATTGTGAGACACATGCATCATGATTAGTGAAAAGACACATTTTTACATGTAGTATGAGACAAATTCAATATTCTTGTTTAAAACAAGAGCTTTAACTCACACTACAGCCTTTTGGAAATTGATTCTTGTTCGAAAAGACTTAGAATTCCTAGTGTTGTTTTCTAAGGGCATAGCATTTTCTTTTCGCAACTACTCTTAGATGCAAGCCAATCCCTAGTCTTTTGTAGAGTGTTCCTAGGTAATGGTTTACTACTACTAGCAAAGCCTTGGAATCTTGTAGAATTCATCACCCTAGATGTTGCACCTAGAATTCCATCTTTCGAGTCTCAGGCCTTTTTCTAGCTTCTTCTAGATAGTGATTGTTGACCATGTTGTTAGAACCAATGATTCTTTAATGTGATTTTTGTCACATGCCGTGTACTATTCCTAGAAATGCCGGTGTAATCACTTTTCTTTATCAAAAACAGGTTTTCAACACCTTTGATAATTCTCTTTATAATAGGCAAAGTCCGTGGAGTATTGCTTTTTGACAAATCATTTTCTCATTGACTTTTGGAGGAGGCATAGAAATAGACATTTTTGGTTTGAAAACCTGTTTTGGAACATTTGTTTTCTCCTCGGTCAATGGTTTTGTAAACTTAGTATCCATGACCTTTCTTTTAGACTTTCCAATGAACTCTCAAAAGATCATTTTGCTCTTGCATGTCCTTGTAGGCACGCCATCTGACGCTTTGTCATACTTGCATTCCTCGGTTTTTCGATCAAGTTGTTTAAAATAGGACACGTTTTCTTTTCAAGAGCTTTTTCATATTTTGAAACAATTGTGGAGGTCTCGGATCGAGTCTTTCATGATCTTCAACAGTAATATGTTTGTAAGATAATGGACATGATATCGGTGGTCATAACATCTTCAAGAGAGAATCATTTAAATTTTCCAACACTTTGATGTGTTCAACATCACATTAGCTTGCTTTACTGTGGATTTATGGTCCTTGACAAAGTCACTTGTTTCTTTCAAAAACGCTTGTTCGAAATGAATTACCCTCGCACCGATGCCGCTTAACGGAGGTTCAATTTGAGTTTCAAAAACTTTTTCGTTTCGTCATCATGACGAGTAAACCGATGTTAGTAGTAATATTGGTTTTAGATTTGTGATCTCTTGAAGATACCCAATTCTAGTTTTAACGTCATCTAAAATGCTTCGCATCACTTGTGTTAAAAAGATTGTTTGAAGACATTTGTTCGATTTTGAAAGAGATTTTGAGACAACTCATTGGTTTTGAAACTGGTTTTGACACCTTTATTTGAAACACTTGGGTGTTATGGAAAACTTTGACTTTTCTTTTTGAGACACAAAAGTAATTCCATTAATTTTGTTCCATTTGTTATAATCAATTGGTTTTAGATCTGGATACTTTTGTTTCATTTTTGATCTACTCTCATCAGATAGTTGTAACGTTTCAAGAGAATCACGAACAATAATGGGTTCATGTAAAACATTTCCATTGTTTAACACATTCTGTTCTTTCTGAGCTTTCTTGAGGAAACAAGGAGGTGAGTTACCAAGAGCCATTTTTTGTGTTTTATGAAAATACGGATTTGTTTGATTAATCAACATATTAGTTGATTTAGCTGAATGACCCGTTGTAACAAGCAAATTTTCCAATTTTTTGATTTTTTCATCTTTATCAAGAATTTCATCAAGAAGAGAAACTTCACGCTTTGAAAAATCAAGAATCAACTGCTTTCTTCTCTTTTCAAGATCGAGAATAGGTTGTTTGTTGTTTAGAAAGTTGGTTTTGAAGATCGAAAATTTCCTTGTTTAAAGATTTTATTTTCAAGTTCAAATAACATCAAGCGTGTTATACTTGATTTGCAATTCTTTTCTCTTAAAGCGAAATATCGATAACCAATTTCTAATTCGACTCTTTGTTTTGTGAAATTCAAAAGCTTTTGCGTTCTCTATGTAACTCTCAAGCTCGTGTCAATTTCATATTCGCGGCCTTAACGTCGCGACTGACCTTTCTAACTTTCTCAATCTCAATACCACAATTATTGATTAATGTTTCAAAATAAGCACGTGTTTCCTCATCATTAACACCATTCTGTTCATCTTGACCTTCATTAGGATCCATATATGGAGTTTCAGAGTTAACATTGCTATTAAGTTGCTCTCCCACATATGTGTCATAATAAGGTGCAGGAGACACAGAATGTGGCTTCTCATGAGTAAACGAATTAGCAACATTACTATAATTTGGTACCTCATTGAGTGGATCCGTGTCGTGAGCGGAGGTGAGTCAAAGTACCACTTGATGTTGTGTCCTGCTGGTTGACTATAAGACAAGAGCTTGCATTATCATTTGCTTTCTCTGCCTCGTCTGGATACGTAAATTGTATTCCTCGGTGATCAACTATATTCCCAATTTTTCTTTCGTACTAACAACACCTCGTACTTGAGGTTCGGAGGAAGCATACCGAATCGACGATACCCTAAATCTTGGCTTTGAGGTTTGAGGTAGCATTCGAACCAAGTCATAAAACGATTATTACCATTTTGATATCCCATATTACGATTCACAATCGACCCCTTGATGTCCATCAAACTGCCTTGCATATTGCATCCGATTCCCCATTTGTATACCCGTAGCAAATCCATTCGATTCTAATAACATCAACCATTTGTCCTCCTTGACCCATATGCATACTTGGTTGAGCAAGCTGCGGATTATACGATGAAATCCGTTGGTTGTTGTTATTTGGTGTAGTTGGACTAATGTTTAGGTCATTGAAGAATGAATCAAAGAAAGCGCTTTGAGATGATCTCGCGGAGTTGCCATTGAGGAAGGTATGTATGATAAAGTTGATGTAGGATCGATTCAACGATAAAGGAGTTGTGGTTGATGAAGATTAAGCTCGGGTGAGGTTTTTCGAAAGTCGTATCAGAAACTCGGTTCTTAGGCGTAAAAATTTTCTCCCAAAATTTGAAATTCACTATAAAAATCAATTCTAAGATCGTATGAAAAATTTGAGTTATGACAATTTTGACGCCAAATTTGACCCGAAAATTTTGAATTTAGGCCCAAAAATTTGAATTTTTGACCAAAATTTGAATTTCGCGTAAAAATTGAACGTTTAGTCTCCTCAAAAATTTAAATTTTACTCAAAATTTCCCGCCAAAAAACTGAAGAGCTTAGGCGTAGAAATTGACCGTTTAGATTTCCCGCCAAAAAATTTATTTATTATTATTATTATTTTTTAAATGAAAATGAAGAGCTTAGGCGTAGAAACACGGTTACTGAGTGAGCGATGCTTAGGCGTAGGATCTTATGCGTAGGAAGCTTAGGTGTAGGATTCCTTAGGCGTAAAAAGATCTTCGCGTAACCTGCTTATGCGTATCGAGACAAAAGTTACTCAGAACCTTACGCCGTAATTGTGAAGTTATGTGTAGAGTTACTCGTAAGCTTTTAGCTTATGCGTAAACTATGGTTAAGAACCAAAATCCTTTACACCGCCACAACAGTAAGGGATATCCACAAGTCGAAGTGTTCCACACACTTATCCAAGTGAGGAAGCATCGAGTAACCGTTATAGCTCAAGATTCTTCACCAAATGTTATCGTGAAAACTAGGGTTTTGACTTTTGACTTCTACGCGTAGGAAATTTCCAACGATTCAAATGATTTCTTTTACATGATAGCCTTAAAACACTCGAATAACCAAAAATGTTGACCTTTTTCACCCAAAGTGCTTAGAAAGCTTACGAGTAGAAATGACCAACGAACTAAAAACGAGTTCAAAATGAAGAAAACACGTAAACCTTGAACTTTTGCAAAAGCGAAACTTTAGCACCAAATAAACCTTAAACCACAAGAATCTTGAATTTTAAGTGCAAAATTAAAGCTTTAAGCGTGACAAATATGTAAACGAGAGCCTTTACGCGAACCCTCAAAACAAACACAAACACTCCTAAACCATTGTTAGGCGATTGATACCAATTGTTAGGACCTTAGATATATCAACCTTATCACAAACCCAACACTTATATAAGTATAACCACGAACTGATGATATGCGTAAAGAAGAAAGAATGAGAACGTGGTGACTTGAATGATAGATCGTGTATGTATTTAGAGAGATAAAGGAAAGAAGATGAAAACAATAAGTTGTATATTGCTTCAAGGAAAACACACACACACACACTCAAGCACACCCCTCAAATGACATACTTGAGGGGTATTTATAGTACAAGACAAAGGATGCCCTAAGGCTTGGCCATGGGCCGAATATGGGCTTGGACATGGATTGGGTTACATTAACTTATACAAGGCTAGCTTAACATAACTTCTAACCAATTAGCTTAGCCCAATCCACGAGCCCGTTGACTATTCTATCACGATATCTAACACGCGTTACAAAATTACTAAACGTGAATGACCATCACTTCTAATAAAAACTATTAAGGCTAACAATTAGAATTTGTAGTAGAACATGAGCTAATACATTTATTTGATACTCGTAAAAATGTAGCTAAATTTATTATGAAAATGGTAGCAATTTTAATGGAAAAGTTATGAGATTTATCATTGTGTAAATGAATGGATGACAAAGTTTTACATGTGTGCTTTTTGTTGGAAATAAATTACGTAACAATAATAAAATTAAATCATAAGATTGATGCTTAAATAACTAGTCAAAGAGTAAATTTATATATAATCATAAAAAAAGGTTTATTGTAGATAGGGGTGTTAATCGGGTCGGGTTGGTCGGGGTCGGGTCAAACGGGTCGGGTCCAAGTCGGGTCGAGGCTAAAAATAACATACCCGAACCCGACCCTATTTGAACTCGGGTTAGTCGGGTTCGGGTCTAAACGGGTCGGGTCTAGTCGGGTCGGGTCAAGTCGGGTTCGGGTCTGTGCCATTTACAAAATCACATAATTTGATTTCTTAAACTTAATAGTTAAAATTACGTTTTTATTGAACATTCGAATATTGTATCAACTTTTATAGGGAACAAACTTTGTTGTGTTTATGGTACACAAAGATTATGTCTCGCTTTACATAATTCTAGCATGTTATCCTCGCACTGAATTGAGTCATAGTGGTAGTCTTGGATCTTGCATAAGAGAGACAATCTTGCAACCACATCGCTTATTGATGGCGGGCGATGCACCCAAACGGAGGCACATGGCTGCTATGGTTAGCACTTGGCTTATTTCAAAATTGCAATTGCAACATCCATAGGCAAATATACAATCTGAAAACCACATCGATTGGCTACGTATAATTAAGTCATTCATATTATCCATATTATTAAACAATGCAAAATCAGAACCACGGTAGACTATGTAACATAGTAGACACCAAACATTGATGAGAAATGGTCCAAGTTTACCATTTAATTTGACTTGGGCCTTTAAATAAAGATTGAAAAAAAAAAAAAAAAAAACTTCGGGTTAGTCGGGTTGACCCGAACCCGAATTGCAAAGTATTTTGAACCCGATACCCGACCCTAGTTCGTATTCGGGTTAATCGGGTTGACCCGATTGACCCGAGTTAGATTTTGGACCCGAGTAACCCGACCCGATTATCTTTAGACGGGTTCGGGTCCGGGTCGGGTCGGGATTTTTGACACCCCTAATTGTAGATACTACATAGTTAATGAGTTGATACAAAAGAGATCTTAAACATGACCTCTCTTTATTCATTAATCAGTGCTTTCTTTTTAGGCTTTCTCTAATATATGTTACTGGTACACAGGGACGGATCCATGTACAACATAGGGGGGCAACTGCCCCATGGATTCTTCAATAAATATAGTTTTTAAGGTTAATTTCTAAATTTTAATCGTGGCGCCCTCACCTAAAATCGGAGAATGCCCCCAACCCAAAAGATGGTTGAAAAAAAAGGCAAGAAATAACTGATTTTGTTGGAATCGCTCCTAACTCGTAAATGGAACGACATTGACGGGATTACATTTTCTATCTTTGTTACCTTAAACACATGGGCTTGTTATGTCAATTTCCCATTGTTGTACGTGTTTGGGTATATATGCCCCTCCATACTTCCATGGAGGGGTGAGACTTAGTGTAATCCTTTCATCTTTCAATAATAATACATACACTAGTTTTTCCTTCTCTCTCTAGTTTCTCTCACTAACTTGAAGATGGTGTTCTTCCATCTTCCTAGACCTCCCGAATCACCATATCAACCAAATAAACGATCCTAACATTGGTATCAAGAGCCCGGTCGGATTTATCAATGGTTGTTTTTTTTTGGTGATTGTATCTTGTCAAAAATCATTACTTTAAAACTGTTTTTCACAAAGTTTTTATAACTTTCTTATTCATTTTCTGATATCAGTTTTAAAAGATTATAACTTGGTCAAATATAAAAGTCACTTTCTTTAACAGTTATTACTTTGTGTTTTGGGTCATTTAGTTGTCCAAACTGCTGATGACTTTTGTACCATCTCAGTGAAAAGTTCTGGTCATCTGGTCACATTCATGGTCGAAGTGGGTAAAAAAGTGTTTTTTTATACCATTCTTTCTGGGTTACAATGAATCTGAACGGAAAAGTGGTCGGAATACTCGCCGGAAAAAGTCAACATAGGGTCAAAACCCTAATATTACACCTAAGACCTCATCTTCAGATCGTTTACGAGTAACTGTGAAGTTACTCGTAAGAAAGTATGGTTAAGCATAAGCCTACGCGTAAGCCTTAAGCTAACGAGTAAGCTTACGAGTAAGACCCCATTTTTACGCTTAACCATACAAGTAATACTCAGTTTACGCGTAACATGGAACCTAATTTACGCGTAACTATTGTCTTTACGCATAAGCATGATATGTTTATAAGAATCATGTTTACGTGTAAGAAAAGTTACGCGTATGTTTACGCGTAAGCTAGGTGTGTTACGCATAAGGAAAATGAAAGAAAGATACGCGTAAACAGATAATAGACCACGACCACAACCAATACCAAATATACACTCAAGTGACTTCAGTTTTTTAACATCACAAGTCTAAAAACTATACGAAAAAAATCATAATCGACTGTTGAAAAAAAAAGTTACCACAGCCTCAACCAAATCCAATACTAACCTAATCTCACCTCCTCCAACTCCATTATCCCTCTCAACCAAGACTCGGTACAAAAAGAAATATACAAATGAATCTCAGATGGTTCTCTCGAAGTATACTCCGACACATCTAGACTTGTAAAAGTCTATAATTGAGAGACACAACTCATCATCGACTCTTATTATTGAAGCTTAGCTTCATTTGAATATCCGAATATTAAAGATAAAGTAATTAACAAGACTGTTAATCCTCTTCTTGATTCGTTCAATGACCAAAAAAAATCAAAAAAACCTACCCGAGACCATTAAGATCTTGAAGACAACCTTCACTTCATTATCTTTTCGAAGACTTGTATGATTCGAATGGTTCATAGGCTCAAATGATTATAAAGGATTGTTTGGAACCGTGCCTTTCATGTGGATTAATGGAGAAACAGCCTTGTGTATTTGTGATTGTGAATCAAGTGCTCGGATAGAGTTTGATGTTGAAGATGAGATGAGAGATCTGTGTTTTTGGTATGAGAGAGAATGGGTGGTAGGGGTATACTATGATGTGTGTTTATTTTTAGGGTTAGGTCTAGTTATATCTGATTGTGATATTGCCTGTCATATAAGACCGGTTTAGTAACTTGGTGTTGGATCGAATTCTGTCATTGGGCCGTGTATGAAATGTTTCAACCGGGCCTTTATCTCCTTCTTTGGATCTGGTTTTGCAACATATGTGATGGACTGAACTGTTTACAACGGACTGATTACATTGGATACTAATTGGTTGAATTGGTTAAGAGTGGTATTTTGGTATGATAAATTTTCACGAGGATACATTTTTGACAAGATCGGGAAACCATTATCGAAGTTCAGTTTTAACCGTTAATAAAGGCTAGTTTTGAGCATTTAACCGTAAGATGTGACTACGGCGAGAATTCATTATTATTTATTTGTGGTCGAAGTGGGATATCACGGGTGCGTGTACTTAGTATCTTGAAGATATCGGGATTGGTTGGATGCATGATTCTTCGAGATCCTTGTTCGAGCTTTATCCGTTACGAATGACAAAGACTTGAGTTGTCTAGTTATACCTGATGTAAGGAGTTACGTTGTTGTGCTCACAGCATATAACTATCACTTTTAAGGAGTTACATTGTTGTGCTCAAGTGTCACATAATGCTGTGGATAATTTGAGAAACATTAAGTTTACCCCTTTTCGATCCGGTTAATCAACCCGGTAAGGAAAAGGGTTCTTCGTCCGACAATAGTGCAAGTTTAAGTCACAAGTTCGGGTTATCTTACCTCACTCTCAAGTTCATCATATTGGGTTTTCTCCATCAGTGGTCACTACAAAAAGCCGTCAGAATGATAATGAGGTCGGTAAAGAGTTAGCTGAGAAGAGTATACACGAGTAGAGAGTCTTATCGAGAATTGATTCTCACATGATATTTATGGTACTTCACAATTGTTCGATTACTTGGACATACATGGTTTATTGTCTCGAATTCATCATCAACATATGTGGTGTATGATTCGATTCATTGAAAACATCGGGGAAAGAGAGTATAGGTGTTCCTTGCTTCTTTTATGTTTTTGGATTTTTTTTGAAAACCCGTTTCCCTTCATGAATTTCTTTAATCAGGGGGAAGAAATGAGACGATCTGTGGTGAAAATTTCTCAAGTTGGTGTAATCGTCTCACTTTCACAGAGTTATCGTGTGTGAAGTTCCCTAAATATGATGTTGTGATGCCTCACACACGGTCATTTTTATCGAGTAATTGCAGATTCACTGGTAACTATTATTCCGATAGACCGCAACATTCAGGGGGAAGTCGTTTCATTTCGTATTTCGTGGTTTGTTTGGTGTGAAGCATCTACATATGTGAAAATATCTTGCCGATTTCTTGCATGTTACCCCGAATGGATTTTCTCGCAATAAGTCGATTTACCTTGTGTGGTTTATCTTGCTCATCTACAAATTCCATTGCGTTAAAACGCGTCAAAGTTAGAGGAAATGTTCACGACATCAAAGTTTTAAATCTGCTAAAGGCGGTTGTCGGTTTGGGGAAGGCGGTTGAAACTTCGCCAAAAGGAGTGTACGGATAAGTCTAAAGACATGCGACATGAATTGGGGAAGTTAATCCAATTTATGCATATTACATCATTTACCTACAAGTGAAGAAAACAGCTCTCAAGTCGAGGTACAATAAGAAGACAAAGAGCGTAAACTGTCATCATCCTCAGCATTTGAAGAGCTTATGAAGACTTTTCTGTATTTGTTTTATTACTTGTAGAAAATGTTGTAAGTAATCCCTTATGTCGTCCCATAGGGGGAAGATTGTTGGAATCGCTCCTAACTCGTAAATGGAACGACATTGACGGGATTACATTTTCTATCTTTGTTACCTTAAACACATGGGCTTGTTATGTCAATTTCCCATTGTTGTATGTATTTGAATATATATACCCCTCCATACTTCCATGGAGGGGTGAGACTTAGTGTAATCCTTTCATCTTTCAATAATAATACACACACTAGTTTTCCATTCTCTCTCTAGTTTCTCTTACTAACTTGAAGATGGTGTTCTTCCATCTTCCTAGACCTCCCGAATCACCATATCAACCAAATAAATGATCCTAACAGATTTTATGAAGGTTTTTTGAGTTTTTGGTGAAGTTTTTTGAGGAAGATGATAGAGAAGAAGGTGATGCATTAATTGTTTTGGGATACTATGTGAAAAGTGTTTCTAAATATATGTGAAGCAATAAATTTAGCTTATATTTTTTTATTTCTCTATATTTTTTCTCAAAGGTTTATTCTTTGATGATAGTGGCCCCCTTTAGCCTCTAAATATCTTAACTCATATTTTATGTACGTAGTTGTTGTTCCCCGTTCATTATCGTTTAAAACAGTTTAAGTATATAAAACAAGTTAATAGTGAACAATGACTGAAATTAACATATGTAAAACACACAAAGTAATTTTCAACATCATATTCTTTATTAGAAATTAATCAAAAGAATCGTTACCCAAGTACTTGCGAACAAGATTTGGGATTGAAATGACAAAGTTTGGTGACTCTCTAAGCTCGGGCTAAGTCCGAGCACAACTCTTAGAACCCACCGAGCTATCTCGGGGATTAAGTTGTCTTTGGAGGAGTGAAAAGATGGCTTGCGTGTATGTGTGTTTTACAATTCACAAGCTTAATCTTTTCACTCCATCTCTTATGATATTTATACATGTATGAGTTTTAACTCTTTCCTAAGTGACAAGCCGACATTCTATGTAAGACAAAATCTTGATGTATTTTGTCACCGCATAAAGGCTATTCTAGGTAAGAGACAAGACTTTCCTAAGGTCGGTGATGACATTGAGCCCGATCTTTTGCCATTCGTGGAAAGTTGAATTTGGTTGATAAGGACTTCGTCTTATCGATTCAAACTTATCCCGCCTTGTCCCACTCATTCTTGATCTTCTACTTGGTTGGTCTTGATGTAAGTAGTTGGAGAGTCTTAGGGATTCGATGAGTTATTGTCATCACCACCCGAATCCATCATCTTCTTCTTGACTCGGTCTTCACCCTTTAAGTTCCGCCTTCTCGAGTGGAGAGACTTCTTCTTCGCCTCATCTTGAGTATCCCGAAGATGACTCACCGAGAGACTATGCTCTCAATGACCGATAGTGTTTAACGGACTAAACACTTGGGCATTTTCTATTTAAATCCTAGATTAAGGGGTTTGGGTATTTTCTGAACCCAACAATCTCCCCCTATTTGGATATACAAATAGCCTAAGTGTTTGATCAGTGTAAGTGAGCAAATGGCTTCTTCTTATACTGAATGTACTAATGAATACAATAAGAAACACTGAGTAATTTAACAAAACATACATCTTTTATTGATCACATTACATGGTTCCTAATTCTAGTACAAGAAGATAAATCAAAATGATGCAAGTCCAGATGGATTCCCAGTGCTTCAAACTTGACTTTCTTTGTGATCAGTGTTTCCCTGTCAGGATGATCTCTTATCTTGGCATTTAAGTCAGCACAGAACTTGATGTTTGCAGGAGTATGAATTTGAGAAGCCACTTGTATGTAGCTCAGCATTGTTGCCACTCCTGCCTTATCAATATCGCTCCACCTTTAGAACGCTGGGTTTCCATACTCATCAATGAAAAATAGCCCTCTTTCAGGCTTTTCAATCACCAAACAGTTTACAAACTTAACACCTTCAGGCGGCTCCCTGTTTCATTCGAAACCAGGCACTTTTATCTCAGGCTGGAACTCAACCCTCTTTCTTTTGCCAGTGGATGATTGTGGTTGAGATCCTTGTGGTCGATTAAAGCGGTCAATCCCAGTTGAGTGAGTGCGTCTCGATCTTTCATACCTTTTACTAAGCATTTTCATCGCCTCCTTAACCACCGTATTTTGCTTCTTTTCAATTATTGGACCGAGTTCATCGAGTTCGGTGATCCCAAAGTCGTGAATTTTAGGGATCATGAACCTCGAAATGTATTTTATCATCCCCTGTAGACGTTCATTGCGGTGGTTTAGATCGGGAATAATTTTGACATCGATGATCTTCTCGAGCGGTCTTACGCTTGTCATTGTCAATTATAATGGTCAATTCTTGCTTTCCGATGGCTGCAGTTCTTTTGTTCTTTTCTTCCAACTTCTTTTCATTTCACCATTTTGTTGCTCGAGCATCCTTGAACTTCATCTGCGCTGCACTTTTCAAGCTTCTTACCATCTATTCCAATGTTTCGACTTTCATCAAGAACAACTTGTACCGGTGCTTATGCTCTTTCTTTCCTCTTCGCCAAGTTTCTTTTCCTTTCCTCCTTAGCAAGGTATGCACTTAGTTGTTGTGGTGTGGCAGTACTCGTTGTTGCCGATCTTAAAGGGAATCTTCTCGGGCTCAAGAGGTGTTGTCATTATGCCTTTTCCTTTGTCCCGGCCTCGAAGAAGAAGATGCTACCGGGGTGGCGTTGTTGATATTGGTGTGATTCTTGTCATTGTTGTTGTTGTTGAAGATGTTGGTGGTAATCGATGAGATAGATACAGTGGGACCGGTGGTGATGATGATATTGAGCTACGGATCAGGTGGTGTTGGCTCCCCTCGGTGTGAAGAGGAGTTTCTTCAAGATATTCTCCCCTCAACTGTTGTCGGAGCGCCAGTGAGGCAAGAGTTGGTGTTGGTCTTTGAGGGGACGGAGTCGCTTGACCCTTGAAGGCTGATAAATTTCGATGATCATTGCCTTGATATCCGAAGTATCTATTTGAATGCCAGTGACCTTAGCTTCCAAATTTGCCTGAGATACTTCCAAGGCAGTCATTCTGGGCACGAGATTCCAGGCCAAGGAAGAAGATGCTTGAGCCAAAGTAGCCACCTGAGTATTCACAGAGCCCAATGTAGCTTGAAGAGATTGGACTGAAGATTGAAGACCCTGAACATTTGCAGATTGGAGCATATCTATCAGTTCAGTGAGTCGAGATGAAATTTTCACATGCACCTTAGTGGCCTCCAGCACTTTGGCATTGAGTGATGGGTCTTCTTTGACAGCATCCCTGATTTCATCAATTGTAAACCCACATGTCTGAAGATGCTTGAGAAATTTAACCAGGTTTTCATCCATTCTATAAAGATGTTGGTACATAAGATCTCTGTGCTCATGAACATTTTCATTGAAGGTGAGCACATCGGATTTAAGATCAGCATAACCGGCGGCTGACTTTAGTGTGTTGATCCCATAATTTTTAGTGACCCAATACTTCCTTGAAGCTCTAGTGATCCACCGAACCATTGTCTTCGGTGATTGGAAGAATGTTATCAAAGCGCTAAATTCACAAGAGTCGGATGATGAGGAGTCCGAGTCATTGTCTTCGAGTTGGAATGGTGACTCGGTATGCTCCTGTGGATCGGTGAGGTTCTTGTTCGATTGAACCTCGGCGTCACGTCTTACCCTCATGGATAAAATTACATCTTCACTTTCAGCAGCCTTCATCATCCGAAAATAGTATCGGTAACATATCGCTTGATCAACAAGGGGTGGTGATGGGTTCCATATCGTGGTGGTATATTTCCTCGAGTCTTTGTCCCCGTTGACCCCTCGACATCGTGGGTGTTTCCAGTGTCTTCTCTCGACTCGAGGATTGGTTGTGGGTTCCATATCGGCGGGTTGTTCCTTTCCTCCCAGTCTTTGTCCCCTGACCCCGAGACATCGGTGGGTGTTTTCCGGTGCCTTGAGCGGACTCGATGATGATTATATCCCTATCGGTAGGTTGTTTAGTTCCTCGAGTCTTTGGGATCAATTAGTGTGCCCTCGCACAAAGGCTTTGATTTGCTAATGTCATCACCGGGCGTTGGAAGGCGCCCCCTACCGCTGGTTGTATGTTTCCTACGGATCTTGGGAGTAGTAGTTTGGACCAAGGCACGATTGTGATTTATCGGTTCCTTTTCGTCCTTTGGGTAGATGTTGCTAGGTCTCCGGTGGGTGGCGGTCGGTCTTGGGTTTTCTTTGCCTTTTAGCTAGTGTTCCGAAGCCTCGGGGCCCCGAGACTTGGGTTTGGTCTTAGTCGATCGAGACTTCCCTTTCTTTTTAGGATCGGGGTTGGGAGACCTTTGAATCCTCTGCAGTTGTTCTGACAACCATATGGGCCGTCAATACAATATCGATTGTGACACACGGTAATTTTTGCACTCATATTTACATAATAAATGGTAGTTTATTATTGCTAAGACTAGTCATTAAGCATGCATAAGCTTTGCATGGTCATTTGAGTAGATAACTCGCATACAGTAGCCTATTGCACTTCTTTTGCATTCATTTCATAATATGAATATTGTGCTATTGTCTTATGATTAAAATTGTAAGACGAGAGGTTATCTCATTTTCCCCAGTGACCGACACTGCACGCGTACCGACACTATGATAAGGGCAAATAAAACAAATGGTAAATCCGGGACGAAAAATACTACCAAGATAATAATATTTCCGAAGCGTATCTATAAGATACTACATTATAAAATTATCATACATTAATACTCCAGTCACAGTTTTATAACGCGGGACACCAAAATGCTTAATACAACATTCACTTTAAATTATAACACTTTGTATATTAAAGTATTAATACAAAGTGAATTTTACAAATGAAATATATATCACAAACTTATAAAAATAACATAACACTTAAACATTTAAACAAATACTTTACCAAAATTATTTTAATAATCCATATCTCTTCCCCGTGTCTTCACCCCACACGACAAAACTCAAGAGAAAGCAGGAAAAGAGAGCTAATCTTCTTCTTCCCTAGGCCTGCACATAGTGTAAGTCGTATACCCCAAAGAAGAAATCAAACACACTTCTTTCCTTTATCTCATAACCCCCCTCATCCAAAACCATGAGTCCTTTTGTCTCCCCAACCTTTCTCTTGGGGGCGTCGACTGTCAACCGAATAGGAACAAAAGGCTTCAAGACAAAAACCACAAAGGAGAAGCTCACATCAACATCAATCCACCTAGAGTCAAAGCTCAAGACTCCCTAGGTTGTAGGAGTTTAGATCAAATCGGCTTCACACCAAGACACCAAGAGGAGAAAGAAGGGTCAAGGCTTTCTAAAATACTTCCTCTATTTCTAGTGGAGGTATGAAACGCCTCAAATCAGCTTCTCTTCATCAACTTTACCAAAAACTAGGGTTTGTGAAACTTAGGGTTTTCAACAATTGATTTGGGGGTTTTACAATTGGGAGTGCATTTGAGCTAAGTCAAGTTTCATTTGGTTCGAAACTCTCGAAGCAACCTTTCGTCCTTCACACTTTCGTCTCTCAGGTTGAGGTCATAAATTCTCCTTGTTATTATGTTTTGATGTTGGTAATGTAATGTTAAGTTGGTACTTTGTATCAAAGAATTCATTATATACTTGGTCAAGTTAACCTTATTCCTTCTTTGTTATTATGTTGAAATTTAAGATGTTATGGGTATATGTTAGTTGGGTTTCCTGTCGAGTACACGAAACCAAGGAAATGGGAAGAGTTAAGTCACATAAAAATTTACTAGTAACACTTAGTGTTAAATCTGAAAAACTATTAGTAGTTGTGAAAGTCTTGTTTAGTAATAGGCATATAGAGATGTTGTGTTGTTTAGTTATGGTTTTAAATTGGTCTTCAAAGGATAAAAACAAGTAGGCCAACATTAGAAACATAAGTCTTGAATATTGGTAAGGTTTTCGTCTTTCTTTCCTGTTTGTGTCATGCAACTCTAACACTTGTTGCCTGGTAAAGGGGATTCCGACAAGGGTGATCCTTGTCGTTAACCACAAGAATCTTACCTTCGGCAAGGGTCTTTTAGGTACAACGGTGTCAAGACCTAACCAGTCCGAGTAGTACTCGGATGAGGCACCAAGAGTACGGTCATTTAGCTCGACATCTAAATCCTTAGTGTGCATAACAGCGTCTTTTCAACACCCTTCATGCTTCGAGTTAAAATTCTTGCCAAAATACTAAATGGTTTTATCATAAAGCTTACCACTACTTGTCGAGAAATCAAGGAAAAGCCCAAGCTCGAGTGATATTGTAACGGGAAAACTTGAGTCAAGTTATCTAAGGAGTGCCAAGTCTTATGTATGTCCACCCTTTGTAATCAAGATTTACTCATGGTAATATGCATTACCTTAGGCCAATGTAGTATATTCATGCATGAGTTTGATGGGTAGTCAAGAAGTCATGGCCAAAGGCACGTCAGTGCCGAAATAGATCACGAGTTCAGGACCCTTGGACTATTGCCTCACGTCAAAAAGTTAAAGCATTATGGTGTCTATAAGTTAGATGTTTTGTGTCATCAAAATCCTCGTATTAGTAATGCATAAGGTTTCATATGGTCTTAACCCAAGTTCTTTTCCAAAACATTCATGGTCCAAAGCCCTTTGCACATACAGAACCCACTTCGGGCCTAGGCCCAACTCGGGTACCCTACCACAAGTAACACCGGGTCATAGCCCCTGGCAATTTCGGGGTTCGTTTGGGTAGTCTGAGATAATACTCAAAAATAAAGCTCGAAGTGACTAGTCGAAAGTCAAGATATAACTAAACTTAATCCCCGCGAATTCAAAATCTGTTACTTTGATATAAAAATAATTGTATCAACAAGAAGACTAGTGTAAAATTTTATTTTCCATGAAACAAGTGACTAACAATATACATAATAAAATTTATACAACAAGACTTTCGTCGATATGTTCAACTAGACTTAGTCATGCCAAGTAAATTAGTAGTCGTAAATAACAAATGTTACAAGCAAATCTTGATAAATAAAGACTACTATATCATTTTATCATATAATAAATTTGAGGGTCTTCAAATTTAACATGAGTATATTTTCTAAACTCAATTAGAGAACAAACCAACCTTAATTTTGACAAGACCATTATAGTGTCAACATGACAAGCATATATACATTCACATACTTACTAGAAAAACCTTTTCAAAAACTAAATTTTAGTTTTAATACAATCATAAAAAAAATTGAACTATTTTAAGTAAGTGATACTTAAAACAATAAACTAAAACATTGCCCTCCTTATCTAGGTCGCGTGTCGGTGCCGCTTCACAATATTCACTGAATCCCAGTTTTAGATTGCACATTTGCTAAGGTGAGTTTCATAGCCCCTCTTTTACTTGATAAATTGTTTTAAACATTTTGGGGTGAGAAAATATGCAAAACCTTTTATGGACCTAAACTATTGCATGATTACTATTACGTGATTTAGGCTAAGCCCTTATGTCCCTAGAAATGCCCCCTTTTTCATGAACCGTCAGTTCCCTACTGGGAAGCGCGAATGTTATAAATAGATCTATTGAGGGTGACTCCTCCGTTCGGTTGGCCATGCTTAGGCCAAGGAGAAACGTATACCATATCGGAATCGATTCTTGAGGGACAAAACACTCGCATTGGGCCAATATATTGTATGATATCATTTAGCATACAGAAACTGTCGTAGTATCGGTTGCATGAACTTAGAGCTAACGTAATAGACATTCATCCATATATCATTATATTCGTTGTAATGATTATATGACTTTGCTTTGGTCCATACTTACTATTTTAATTAAACCTATGAACTCACCAGCTTTTAGCTGACCTTTTTAGCATATTTTCTCAGGTGATTGATGTATGATGTTGGCAAGGAAAGAATGTGGCAAAGGGTCGTAGTAATATCTAAAGAAGTGTTTTTACACATAATGATGTTTTTAAATTGGGACCACTGAACTTATGGGATATGCCCATTTTATCCAAACAATGTTGTAAGATAATGTTTTAAAACAATTTTATGAAATCAAACGGAGTATGTATTCCGTTCTTTATTACTTGTGTTGTGATCTCCAATTTCGTAACATTCCCCATAACACGTATGCTTTCGCTAAACCAAATTTGGGGGTGTTACAGATTGGCATCAAAGCCTAAGTTATAGAGAACTAGGTACATATAAACCCTAAACTATAACTACTTTTTATAAAAACATCATACTACGATCGTCAGTTGCCACTTGCCTTACTTACCATTTTACTTAGAGTTCATTTAAATAGGATTGCATGTTTTATTTCCTATTTACTAGTTAACTATTTCATATTCATCATGAGTATATTTTTCCACATACTTACACATATGCACAGTCTTGTCACAGACCATGCCTTCACCTGTCTTCCATCACGATGTTCAAGAGAACATCTTACTTGCTGCTCATTCACCTACCATTCATCAGATTCCACTCATGATCACTGATCCATACGTTCAGGCTACACTATCGGCTCGGCCAACATCGCACTGCTCCATCTATACCTACTCTCACCATCGCCCCATCGCCTCTCGACACGCGGTAGCGCAGCCCGCATGATCGTGAGAGTACACGGATATCGTGGCGATATTCATTCATGCACATCGACTTCTCGGATGACCCGCGCGCCTACATGGGTCCTTCCACTACTCCAGTGTCACTGTCACCATCATCCACTGAGTCACCACCCCACCAAAGGCTTAGGAGAGCCACTGATTCCTACTCAGAGGAAGACCCAGAAGAGGATCCGGAAGAGGATCCAGAGGATGAGCTACCAGAGTCTATGCCGATAGAGAGTATTCCTGGACATGTTAGCACAGCCGTAGATATGGATACGCTGAGACTCGAGATTGTTCAGAGTATTCAAGATAGGACGAGTTCGGGATGGCTCGGAGGTTGAGCAAGGACATGGACATTGATGTACCGGTGGGTTAGGATAGAGTTGCTTTTCTTGCGACCGGGAGGAGAGTGATGTGGTTGCATGGAGGGATATTGATTGTTTGATCAGTTCTATACCACATGTCGTGAGCCCGAGCTACAGTCCATCATCACCTTCATTCATACCATCTTCCTTAGATATGGAGTGCCTTGCTCACACTACTAGACAGCTTGAGACTATTGAGGTAGCCGTACAGTGAGGCACAGCCTGTGCCAGACCTATCAGGATCTCCATATAATGAGGAGCTGACTCTCACTGAGAGAGTACTTATTCAGTTGGATTCTCACGAGACCTTACTAGGGGTCCATATTGATCGATTGGAGAGTCGAGCCAAGACGCTTGCGAGCTTCTGAGCAGCGTGTTGAGGGTCTGACCGCACCACGATGTGTTGTTTGAGTATGGAGCTAGAGAGGCATGAGAGGATCCGGTTGGGTTCTGATTTGAGGCTCGGGTTGAGGTTGTTAGAGATCCGGGCGGATCACAGGCGTTGGACGGAGGGCGGGCCGGATGCACGGCCGACTCGAGGAGCTAGGCGCATTCGGTGGATTGCTAGGGATCTTGCCCGAGGCGAGTGGAAGAGGACTACGGGTTTGGAGTCCATGTTAGCCTCCCAGATGAGGCACATTGCGAGTTTAGAGGCTACACAGCGAGAGTTGGTAGCTAGCATTGAGCGATTGCGTGCCGAGCACGGACATCCTTAGATTCCTTATTGTATGATGTTGTACACTAAACTGGACTATGACAGTTAGTGTTAGTTATGACTCTTGTACTTCAGTTTGTATTCCATGGTATTTCAGTTGTATTCCACTTGTATTTCGGTTTGTATTCCAACTAATATCTCAGCTTGTACTTTAGGAACACTGTAACCGAAATTCTATCTATGTCAAGCTTATTTTTCTATCCAATTGTCCTTTATTTCATAGATTACTCATATGATCTATCTACGATATTTACACTATTACCTGGCACTTACCTTGTTTAAAAGGTTCTATATCTCATCGCCTTTCTTACTGCAGAAATGCCACCAAACAGAAGATCAAACAGAACCAACCGGGGTGGAGCTGCTAATGCTCCTATTCCAGCGAGGGTCACTCGCAACAGAGCTACAAACACTGCTATTCCAACAAGGGTCACACACGATCAAACTGCCGAAGCCACTACTCCTGCTAGGGCTACTCCAATTCAACCTACCATGAATCAAGCTATGATAGACCAACTGGTCAATGAGCGAGTGAATGCCGCTTTGGCTGTAGCAAATCACTCGTCAACTGAAGCTGGAACTTCGAGACCATCCACCCATAGCCGCATTTGTACCTACCAGGACTTTCGAAAGACCATGACTGGAGGTTTCAGCAGAACCGAAGGAGCTGTCGGTTTGACCAGGTGGATCGAGAAACTCGAGACTGTGTTCCGAATCTGTAATTGTGAAGAAGAGGCTAAGGTTAAGTATGCATCGTTCACTTTCACGGATGCTGCCGTTAACCTAGTGGAACAATTTCTTGAAATCTGCAAGTATTGATGTTGCCTATGCCATGCCATGGGAAAGCTTCAAGGAGATGGTACTTTGAAAATACTGTACTCGTAATGAGATAAAGAAGCTGGAGCACGAGTTTTGGAACCTCAAGGTTCAAGGTACAAACATGGCTTCTTATAACCAGCGCTTTGAAGAACTGGCCTTGCTGTGCCCTGAAATGGTCCAAACTGAGACCCGATTGTTGGAGAGGTACATCGGATGACTGCCTCCGTCTATCAAGGGAAATGTCACCACCTCTAAGGCTGTTGATCTTCAAGAAACCATCGAAGTAGCCAACAAGCTCATGGACCAAGTTATCGAGGATGCCTTGGACAAGGTGGTCGACAATAAGAGGAAATGGGATGACCACTCTCGAAGCTACAACAACAATGGGAATCATGGCAACAACAGTGGAAATCACAACAACAACCAGAACAAAAGACAAAATGTTGCTAGAGCTTATGCAGCTGGAATTGGAGAAAGGAAACCGTATCGGGGGATCGCACCATCATAGTAACCGATGCACACTGCATCACAAGGGCGATGTCTGATCAAATGTCATAGCTGTCGGAAAATCGGGCATTTGACCGAACTGCAGTCCAAATCATTGGCAACGGTTCAAACAACACCACTCGGGACCCAAAATGCTATAACTTGCTTTGGTTGTGGTAAGAAAGGGCATTATAAGAATGAATGCAAAAGAATGAAAACCAAGGCAATGGGGAAATCAAGGGAACAGAAATCAAGGAAGCCATGGAAATGGCGGGATTAAAATCTTGGACGATGAAGTAACCAAGGAAATGGCGAAGGAGCTCGTGGAAGGGTCTATCTTTGTGACCAAAGTGGAAGCTCGGGAAGACCCGAATGTCGTGACGGGTGCGTTCTTATAAATAACCGTTATGCATCCATATTGTTTGATACGGGGCCGATAGGAGTTTTGTTTCTAATGCATTTAGTCCACTACTCGATATTGCCCCAACCGCATTAGGCAATGCATACAATGTGGAACTAGCTAGCGATAGCGTAGAAAGGGTAGATACCATCATAAGAGGTTGCAACTGAATCATTAAACCACCCATTCAATATCGACTTGATACCGGTAGAATTGGGTAGTTTCGATGTCATCATCGGGATGGATTGGTTGTCAAAATACCATGTTTGCCATCATTTGTGACGAGAAGCTCGTCCGAATACCCTATGGAGATGAAGTCCTAGCGTAGAAGGAGGCAGTGATAGAAGGAGCGCGTCAAGACTACACATTATTTCCTATACCAAGGTGTTGAGGTGTATCAAGGAAGGATGTCACATCTTCCTAGCACAAGTCATCGGAAAGGAAGAGAAAGAAACTGAAGAAAAATGTCTGGAGGACGTGCCAATAGTGAGAGAATTTCCTGAGGTCTTTCCTGAAGACTTGCCAGGACTTCCGCCAACCCGACAGGTTGAATTTCAAATCGATTTAGTGCCTGGTGCCGCACCAGTGGCAAGAGCACCTTATCGACTAGGTCCAACGAAACTCCAGGAGTTATCAAACCAGTTGTCGGAACTTGCGGAAAAAGGATTTATTAGACCAAGCTCATCACCATGGGGAGCTCCAGTCCTGTTCATCAAGAAAAAGGACGGAACTTTCAGAATGTGCATCGACTGCCGGGAGTTGAATAAACTAACCATTAAGAACTGTTACCCACTCCCGAGGATCGATGACTTTTTCGATCAACTTCAAGGTTCGAGTGTTTATTCAAAAATTGATTTAAGGTCCGGATACCATCAACTAAGAGTTCGGGAAGAAGATATTCCCAAGGCCGCCTTCAGAACTCGTTATGGACATTACGAGTTCCAAGTCATGCCCTTTGGGTTAACCAATGCACCAGCTGTGTTCATGGATCTCATGAACTGAGTGTGTAAACCCTACCTAGATAAATTTGTGATCGTTTTCATCGACGACATCCTAATTTATTCCAAGAGTGTGAAGGAACACGAGGAACATCTTAGATTAATCCTGGAATTGCTGAAGAAGGAGGAACTGTATACTAAGTTCTCCAAAGTGCGAATTTTGGATATCGATTGTGCAATTTCTGGGTCATGTAATTGACAGTCAGGGTATTCACGTATATCCTGCTAAGATCGAGTCAATAAAGAATTGGGCGACACCCACAACACCTATCGAAATACGCCAATTCTTAGGACTCACTGGGTACTACAGAAGATTCATTGAAGGTTTTTCAAAGATCGCCAAATCTTTAACCAAGCTAACCCAGAAGAACGTCAAGTTTTACTAGGGAGAAAAAGAAGAAGAAGCTTTTCAACTCCTTAAGGAAAAGTTGTGTAGTGCACCTATCTTGGCCCTACCCGAGGGTAGTGAATATTTTGTTGTTTATTGCGACGCTTCACATAAGGGGCTAGGAGCGGTATTAATGCAAAGAGAGAAGGTGATAGCATACGCCTCTCGCTAGTTGAAAACTCATGAGAAGAATTACACAACGCACGACCTGGAACTAGGATCTGTTGTGTTCGCACTCAGGATTTGGAGGCAGTATTTGTATGGCACGAAGTGTGTCGTGTACACCGATCACAAAAGCCTACAACACATTTTGGACCAAAAAGAACTGAACATGAGACAACGCCGATGGTTGGAATTGCTCAGCGACTACGACTGCGAGATTCGTTACCATCCGGGTAAATCGAATGTAGTTGCTGATGCTCTCAGTAGAAAAGAGCGACCAAAACCCCTTGGAGTCAGATCTTTGGGTATGACAATCAATTCACCTCTTCCATCCAAAATCCTTGAGGCACAATCGGAAGCACTCAAAGAAGAGAATCGTCCGGATGAGAACCTTTACGGAATGCCAGAAAGTGAAAACGGATTCATAAAAAGGTCGGACGGAACCTTATGTTTTAAGGATCGAAGTTGGATTCCACGTTACGGAGGAATTAGCGATGTCATTATGCACGAATCTCACAAATCTAAATACTCCATACACCCAGGATCCGACAAGATGTATCTCGATCTGAAGAAATTGTACTGGTGGCCAAACATGAAGGCCGACATTGCAACGTATGTCAGCCAGTGTTTAACCTGCTCAAAAGTCAAAGCCGAACATCAGAGACCCTCCAGTCTACTAGTACAACCCGACATTCCCGAATGGAAATGGGAACGTATAACAATGGACTTTATCACCAAGCTACCTAAGACCTCTAATGGTTACGACACTATTTGGGTAATAGTTGATCGTCTCACCAAGTCAGCACACTTTCTACCGATGAAGGAAAGTGACGGAATGGACAAAATTGCACTACTATATCTGAAGGAGATCATCGCACGCCATGGTGTACCAATCTCCATCATCTCGGATAGAGATAGCCGTTTCACCTCAAATTTCTGGAAGTCACTCCAAGATGCTTTAGGATCTAACCTTGACATGAGCACCGCTTACCATCCTCAAACTGATGGACAAAGCGAAAGAACCATTCAAACTATGGAGGATATGCTAAGAGCATGTGTGATAGATTTTGGAAATGGCTGGGATAAGCACTTGCCATTAGCCGAGTTTTCTTACAACAACAGCTATCACACAAGCATCAAAGCTGCATCATATGAAGCACTCTACGGCCGAAAGTGTAGATCACCCGTGTGTTGGGCCGAAGTCAGAGAAAGTCAACTCACTGGTCCGAAGCTAATACAAGAAACTACTGAGAAGATTGTGCTAATCAAAAATCGACTGCAAGCAGCTCGTGACCGTCAAAAGAGCTACGCGGACAGAAGAAGGAAGCCACTTGAACTTCAAGTGGGAGATAAAGTCATGCTAAAGGTTTCGCCATGGAAAGGAATAATCCGTTTCGGAAAACGTGGAAAGTTGAATCCTCGTTACATTGGACCTTTCAAAATTCTCGCAAGAATCGGGCCGGTAGCCTACCGACTCGAATTACCACAAGAACTCAACTCTGTGCACAACGTGTTTAACGTATGCAACTTGAAGAAATGTCTTTCTGACAAAACTCTTGCTATTCCCTTGGAAGAAATCCAAGTTGACGAAAGATTGAACTTCATCGAGGAACCCATTGAGATTATGGATCGAGAGATCAAACGGCTTAAGCAAAGCCGTACTCCTATCGTTAAGGTCCGTTGGAACTCTCAAAGAGGTCCAGAATACACGTGGGAACGTGAAGATGAATTCAAGCGTAAATACCCACATCTATTCTCAGTTTCAGCAAGTAACTCTAATTGAAAACCGAGGACGGTTTTCCTTCTAAGGCGGGGAGGATGTAACACACGGTAATTTTTGCACTCATATTTACATAATAAATGGTAATTTATTATTGCTAAGACTAGTCATTAAGCATGCATAAGCTTTGCCTGGTCATTTGAGTAGATAACTCGCATACAGTAGCCTAGTGCACTTCTTTTGCATTCATTTCATAATATGAATATTGTGTTATTGTCTTATGATTAAAATTGTAAGACGAGAGGTTATCTCGTTTTCCCCTGTGACCGACACTGCACGCGTACCAACACTATGATATGGGCAAATAAAACAAATGGTAAATCCCCGGAACAGAAAATACTACCAAGATAATAATATTTCCGAAGCATATCTATAAGATACTACATTATAAAAATTATCATACATTAATACTCCAGTCACAGTTTTATAACGCGGGACACCAAAATGCTTAATACAACATTCACTTTAAATTATAACACTTTGTAATTTAAAGTATTAATACAAAGTGAATTTTACAAATGAAATATATATCACAAACTTATAAAAATAACATAACACTTAAACATTTAAACAAATACTTTACCAAAATTATTTTAATAACCCATATCTCTTCCCCCCGTGTCTTCACCCCACACGACAAAACACAAGAGAAAGCAGGAAAAGAGAGCTAATCTTCTTCTTCCCTAGGCCTGCACCTCGTGTAAGTCATATACCCCAAAGAAGAAATCAAACACACTCCTATCCTTTATCTCATAACCTACCTCATCCAAAACCATGCGTCCTTTTGTCTCCCCAACCTTTCTCTTGGGGGCGTCGACTGTCAACCGAATAGGAACAAAAGGCTTCAAGACAAAAACCACAAAGGAGAAGCTCACATCAACATCAATCCACCTAGAGTCAAAGCTCAAGACTCCCTAGGTTGTAGGAGTTTAGATCAAATCGGCTTCACACCAAGACACCAAGAGGAGAAAGAAGGGTTAAGGCTTTCTAAAATACTTCCTCTATTTCTAGTGGAGGTATGAAACGCCTCAAATCAGTTTCTCTTCATCAACTTTACCAAAAACTAGGGTTTGTGAAACTTAGGGTTTTCAACAATTGATTTAGGGGTTTTACAATTGGGAGTGCATTTGAGCTAAGTCAAGTTCCATTTGGTTCGAAACTCTCGAAGCAACCTTTCGTCCTTCACACTTTCGTCTCTCGGGTTGAGGTCATAAATTCTCCTTGTTATTATGTTTTGATGTTGGTAATGCAATGTTTAGTTGGTACTTTGTATCAAAGAATTCATTATATACTTGGTCACGTTAACCTTATTCATTCTTTGTTATTATGTTGAAATTTAAGATTTTATGGGTATATGTTGGTTGGGTTTCCTGTCGAGTACACGAAACTAAGGAAATGGGAAGAGTTAAGTCACATAAAAATTTACTAGTAACACTTAGTGTTAAATCTGAAAAACTATTAGTAGTTGTGAAAGTCTTGTTTAGTAATAGGCATATAGAGATGCTGTGTTGTTTAGTTATGGTTTTAAATTGGTCTTCAAAGGATAAAAACAAGTAGGACAACATTAGAAACATAAGTCTTGAATATTGGTAAGGTTGTCGTCTTTCTTTCCTGTTTGTGTCATGCAACTCTAGCACTTGTCGCCTAGTAAAGGGGATTCCGACAAGGGTGATCCTTGTCGTTAACCACAAGAATCTTACCTTCGGCAAGGGTCTTTTAGGTACAACAGTGTCAAGACCTAACCAGTCCGAGTAGTACTCGGATGAGGCACCAAGAGTACGGTCATTTAGCTCGACATCTAAATCCTTAGTGTGCATAACAGCGTCTTTTCAACACCCTTCATGCCTCGAGTTAAAATTCTTGCCAAAATACTAAATGGTTTTATCATAAAGCTTACCACTACTTGTCGAGAAATCAAGGAAAAGCCCAAGCTCGAGTGATATTGTAACGGGAAAACTTGAGTCAAGTTATCTAAGGAATGCCAAGTCTTATGTATGTCCACCCTTTGTAATCAAGATTTACTCATGGTAATATGCATTACCTTAGGCCAATGTAGTCTATTCATGCATGAGTTTGATGGGTAGTCAAGAAGTCATGGCCAAAGGCACGTCAGTGCCGAAATAGATCACGAGTTCAGGACCCTTGGACTATTGCCTCACGTCAAAAAGTTAAAGCATTATGGTGTCTATAAGTTAGATGTTTTGTGTCATCAAAATCCTCGTATTAGTAATGCATAAGGTTTCATATGGTCTTAACCCAAGTTCTTTTCCAAAACATTCATGGGCCAAAGCCCTTTGCACATACAGAACCCACTTTGGGCCTAGGCCCAACTCGGGTACCCTACCACAAGTAACACCGGGTTACAGCCCCTGGCAATTTCGGGGTTCGTTTGGGTAGTCTGAGATAACACTCAAAAATAAAGCTCGAAGTGACCAATCGAAAGTCAAGATATAGCTAAACTTAATCCCCGCGAATTCAAAATTTGTTAGTTTGATATAAAAATAATTGTATCAACAAGAAGACTAGTGTAAAATTTTATTTTCCATGAAACAAGTGACTAACAATATACATAACAAATTTTATACAACAAGTCTTTTGTCGATATGTTCAACTAGACTTAGTCATGCCAAGTAAACTAGTAGTCGTAAATAACAAATGTTACAAGCAAATCTTGATAAATAAAGACTACTATATCATTTTATCATATAATAAATTTGAGGGTCTTCAAATTTAACATAAGTATATTTTCTAAACTCAATTAGAGAACAAACCAACCTTAATTTTGACAACACCATTATAGTGTCAACATGACAAGCATATATACATTCACATACTTACTAGAAAAACCTTTTCAAAAACTAAAGTTTAGTTTTAATACAATCATAAAAACAATTGAACTATTTTAAGTAAGTGATACTTAAAACAATAAACTAAAACATTGCCCTCCTTATCTAGGTCGCGTGTCGGTGCCGCTTCATAATATTCACTGAATCCCACTTTTGGATTGCACATTTGCTAAGGTGAGTTTCATAGCCCCTCTTTTACTTGATAAATTGTTTTAAACATTTTGGGGTGAGAAAATATGCAAAACCTTTTATGGACCTAAACTATTGCATGATTACTATTACGTGATTTAGCCTAAGCCCTTATGTCCCTAGAAATGCCCCTTTTTCATGAACCATCAGTTCCCTCTTGGGAAGCGAATGTTATAAATAGATCTATTGAGGTGACTCCTCAGTTCGGTTGGCCATGCTTAGGCCAAGGCGAAATGTATACCATGTCGAATCGAGTGTTGAGGACAAAACACTCGCATTGGGCCAATATATTGTATGATATCATTTAGCATACAGAAACTGTCGTAGTATCGGTTGCATGAACTTAGAGCTAACGTAATAGACATTCATCCATATATCATTATATTCGTTGTAATGATTATATGACTTTGCTTTGGTCCATACTTACTATTTTAATAAAACCTATGAACTCACCAGCTTTTAGCTGACCTTTTTAGCATATTTTCTCAGGTGCTTGATGTATGATGTTGGCAAGGCAAGAATGTGGCAAAGGGTCGTAGTAATATCTAAAAAAGTGTTTTTACACATAATGATGTTTTTAAAATGGGACCACTGAACTTATGGGATATGCCCATTTTATCCAAACAATGTTGTAAGATAATGTTTTAAAACAATTTTATGAAATCAAATGGAGTATGTATTCCGTTCTTTATTACTTGTGTTGTGATCTCCAATTTCGTAACATTCCCCATAACACGTATGCTTCCGCTAAACCAAATTTGGGGGTGTTACACAGTGACTTGGGATGGGTCCTTTTGAAAATTAGATTGACTCAGGGTACTAGGTAAAGCAGTATATTTGTACTCCTGAGGATAATTACAACCCAGTAACCCTTTCGAAGCACATGAGACAAACCTAGGGTGCAAGCGTATTTCCCTAGTTTTGATCGATAGCTTGATTCTGAGATCATCAGTAATGATCTCTCCTATGTCGACAAAGACCCCATTTATCAAGCGGTGAGCCATCATCAAGCGAATAGAATTAACTTGTTCGGTGGACGAGTGGTTCCCGCCGGGGACCTGAATCACAAAAGTGAACAAGATCCTCCAAGCCACAGGAAATGAATTCTTGGTGACTAGGGTTCTGTCCAAAAGGTTTGGATCTAAGGCAATTTGTTTTAACCCATCCTTAACTGTCGAGGGTTTAGGATGGGCAACATAGACTCCATTGTTGTAATCTAACCCTGTTGAAGTGCAAAAAGTTTTATAATCCAGGGTTAGTGACTGTTCCCCATTGAAAAGACTGAACTTAATAAGATACTCCTTGAGAGGTCGTAGGTCAGTCTCATTAGTTAAGGGTGTTGGGTCATAGGCCGTGGCTGTAGCCCAAAACTCCCTAAGGAGGTTTTGGTACAGAATTGAGGGACATTTCACAAAGGCCGTTTTTAGTGGGCAGTCAAACAAAAATTTCATAATGTCTTTATAGGCTGGGACAGTTTCAGGGTATTCAAAATTGCCTATGACATTATTTGTTTTAAATTCAACATTTTTAAGATCCCCTAACCACTGAGAAGCAAACTGGAGAGATTGTGTTCTAGCCATTTCCATTCAAAAATTTTAGGGTTTTGTAAAAAAGTATTTTAACTAGAACAATCAAAGAGTTTTTAGATCTCTCAAGTTTGTGGTGAAAAACTTTTGTAAATGTTTACAAGGAGGGTTTTTCAAAAGAAGGTTTGAATATTTTTTGAGAACACACAAATTTTTCTGGGTTTGAGAAAGGATTTTGACAGAGTTCTGTTGCAGAAAACAATTTGTGTGTGTTTGTTTAGTTTAGAAGAGAGTATTTATAGAGTGGTGAGAGGGGTAAAATGTGCATAAATGGGAATTTGTAAAGTCAGTTTATGAAAACGTTTTGAATCTCCACATTTAATGCCACCACTCCACTACCCGCGGTAAAATCCGTTTTCAAGGACACGATTGCGGTCACGATAAAGTGCACTTTGCGATAATAAAATATTCATTGGATATTTTATGTGAGAGGAGGCATTTAATGCCAAGTGGGGGTGAGGTAAGTTTGTGAGGGACCCTTGATATGGTTGACAGTAAGACAAAGAGACATATATTCCTATATTAAATTGGCATAGTTACCAACCTAGGACATTTAAGTAACTGATACTTGGATCATTTAGTTACTCATTCAATGCTCAATGTTAACTGTCCAGGATCCCTGAATGAGTCTTACTCATTCAGTGAGGGGTTATTTTTAGGTTTCGGGGAGGTGGAACCATTAGAAAGACTCACCGAGATTGGTGTTCGGATGCACGACTTTCAATGTCAAGCGATCCCATTCGACTTTCGGTCTCACGAAGGTAGGTTCATCAAGGTTTTGGTGAAGATATCGGCAAGTTGATATTCGATGGGGATGAAATGAAGTTCTATGTCTCCTTTCATTATGTGGTCCCGATGAAGTGATATCGATATCAATGTGCTTGGTTCTTTGATGAAGGACGGGGTTGTTGGAGATTGCAATTGCCTTTGGTGTTGTCACGTAAGATGGGTACCATTTTGTAATGGATGTCATAGTCATCGAGTTGACTTTTCATCCATAAAACATTAACTGACATCCTGCGGCAGACCACATACTCAACTTCGGTGAAGACATAGCGGTGATTGTTTCTTTTAGCACTCCAACAAACCAGTTTCCTCCAAGAAATTGACGGGACCACGAGGTACTTTTTATGTCCATGTTGCGGCCAAAGATAATCAAAGTCGAATACCCTTTGAGGTCAAACCACGAGCATTTTGGATAGTAAAGTCCAAGGCTTGAGTTCCTTCGGTATCCGTGTTGGTCCAAATAATTGAGCAAATCTTGATAAAAATAAAGAAGAATTTCATTAAAATGAAGAACAATTTGTTACAAGATTTCTCAATACCAACTAGACTACATGATAACATCCTCAACTTTTCTGGGATAATCTGGGTATATTATTCCCATTGAATGACAAATAAACTCTCATTGATCCAAGCTATGCTTGTGTTTCAATGAGAGGATGATCTATCAACTAATACTAAGTATTTTGTGTTTGAGGATGCATACCTATCTATTACAATTACAAACATATATATAGGTACATGAATACAAAGACAAGTGGTGGTAGGTGAGATGTCATGATCGTGGTCCTTCTTTATCTTCCTCTTTTGAAAAGCACCAACCATCCTTTTGAAATTGTCATAACTAATATTCTCACTTCTTTGGTAATGTCTTGTACTTGTTTGACTTCTACTCTTGGAAGTTCCACCAATATATTCGGTCTGTATGTAGAGATAGGCCTTGGGATCACCGAGACATTTGTCAAAATCTCGGTGTCACCGGTGTTGTTTGTAGCTCATATATTTTACTCACCGACACCGTATCGATGAGTAAAGAGTACAAAACAACACTCACCGATTTCTTTATCGGTGAGTCACTCACTATATTATTTAGTGAGTTAGGCTATTTTATTTTCAAATCTTGTTCGAGTGCTTGGGTCAATTTATTGGACCCAACACTGATGGTCCAAATAATTGAGCAAATCTTGATAAAATAAAGAAGAATTTCATTAAAATGAAGAACAATTTGTTACAAGATTTCTCAATACCAACTAGACTACATGATAACATCCTCGACTTTTACGGGATAATCTGGGTATATTATCCCCATTGAATGACAAATAAACTCTCATTGATCCAAGCTATGCTTGTGTTTCAATGAGAGGATGATCTATCAACTAATACTAAGTATTTTGTGTTTGAGGATGCATACCTATCTATTACAATTACAAACATATATATAGGTACATGAATACAAAGACAAGTGGTGGTAGGTGAGATGTCATGATCGGTGGTCCTTCTTTATCTTCCTTTTGGAAAAGCACCAACCATCCTTTTGAAATTGTCATAACTAATATTCTCACTTCTTTGGTAATGTCTTGTACTTGTTTGACTTCTACTCTTGGAAGTTCCACCAATATATTCGATCAGTATGTAGAGATAGGCCTTGGGATCATTTGAGACATTTGTCAAAATCTCGGTGTCACCGGTGTTGTTTGTAGCTCATATATTTTACTCACCGACACCAGTATCGATAAGTAAAGAGTACAAAACAACACTCACCGATTTCTTTATCGGTGAGTCACTCACTATATTATTTAGTGAGTTAGGCTATTTTATTTTCAAATCTTGTTCGAGTGCTTGGGTCAATTTATTGGACCCAACAATCGAAATTCTCTTAGTTGCGGTGAGATAGGATTCTTTAGGATTAGGCGATATCTTGCTATTAGGCAGGATGAGAATTGGATATACGGTCTAGAAGCATTTAGATACATCGGTGAACCTACAATTCCCATGAAATGAGTTTGATTGGTGATTTGCGGTGAGATCGGGCCCAAGGTTGTTAGGAGGGACCATTGGTGTCTTCAGCGAGGCCGCGATCGAGATATCTCATATTTCTTCAAGAGATTTACGGTGTATTTCTCTTGGTGATGGATATTCCTTTGTCGGTTTGCCTTATTTGTAGTCCAAGTATGTGAGTTCACCCATCATGCTCATTTCAAACTTCTTTGTCATCGGTTTTTCAAACTGTTTGCAAAGTGTAGTTTGTTGAGCCAAAGATGATGTCATCAACATACACTTGGACCAATATCACATCTGTTTTGTTCTATAGACAAGCGATTGTGTTGTCTATCTTTCCTCGACAAACTTGTTTTGTATCAAGAAGGCTGAGAGGTTTCATACCATGCCACAGGAGCTTGTTTAAGTCCATAAAGGGCTTTGTCAAGTTTGCAGACATAGTCGAAATTCACTACTCTCAAATCCGGAGGTCTTTGAACATACACATCTTCCTTGAGGTCACCATTTAAGAATGCACTTTTAACATCCATTTGGTAGACCACAAGTTCATGTATGTTGCATATGCAAGGAAGATCTGATGGCTTCCATTCTTACAACAGAGCAAATGTCTCATCATAGTCAATGCCTTCTTGTTGATGTAACCTTTGGCTACAAGTCGGCTTTGTTTTAATAGCGATGCCATTTTCATCGGTTTTGTTTACGAAAACCCACTTCATTCCTATGAAAACAACATCCACGAGGACATTTGATCAAGGTCATGACCTTGTTTTATCAAGCTGCTTGCGTTCTTCTTGCATAGCTTTGAATCCGGCTTGGGTGTTTTAGAGCCTCGGTGACACTTTTGGGTTCTATTTCGATAGGTAATCGGCATATAGACATTCATTGGTGAAGCTGCGCTTAACTTAGCGACCATGCTTCTAGTGAGCATACCTCGGTGGGTTCACCAATGATGTTTACAAGCTCAATGTCACGAGATTTTGTCCACTTACTTTGTGGTATAGGATCCGAGCTTGAAGAGGTCACTGGAGACTCGGGAGTGAGTTCGATGGCATTTGGAGCCATGGGATCATTAAGAGCATCTGTTGAGATGTCTTGTTGGGTTGGGTTTCATGAATCACGGTTCTTGAACATTTGGTTGATGTTACCTATCGGGGGTGATTGATTATCAATGAATTCACTAATAGTTGGTTGGGGTAGGTTGTGAGGTAAGACATAATATGAGATGTCGACATCGGCTGATATGATGAATTGAATTCGGTGTTGTACTCATCATGAGGATATCTTGATGAGTCATCAATTCTATTTCCTCCACAGAGGTGTTGGTGAACTGATGCTTCGAACTTTCATCAAAGGTGACACGAAAGGTTTCCTCAACTTGTTGTCTCCTTGTGTTAAAACCACGAAGGCTTTGGAGATCGGTGGTAGCCTAAGAAATATCCATCATCGACTTTGCATCAAACTTGCCTAGATGATCCTTGTGGTTATGAATAAACACAGGACACCCAAACACATGAAAATAGGCGATGTCGAGAGTCTACCTTTGAAGATCTCATATGGGGTTTTATTATGCCTTTTGACAATGATTGACTGTTTTGAGTGTAACAGGCGGTTTTGTTGCTTGGTCGAAATGCTTTGAGAGGGTGAGCCATTTAACATGGTTCTTGCACCTCAATGAGAGTTATGTTTTCCTTTCAACAACCCCATTTTGTTCGGGGGTATAAGGAGATGAGAAATTTTGAAAATTCCTTTTCATCACGAAGCTCTCAAGCTCATGATTTACGAACTCGATTACCATTGTTAGTTCTTATTTGTTTACTTGATAATGTCATTCGGTTTTCAATCTTCACGATGAATGACATTATTGTATCATTGCTGACTCTTTTGGAAAGAAAGTATACCCAAGTGTATCTTGAGAACTCATCAACAATGACAAGTGTATACTTCTCATCTTTGGATTGATCAGGATGGTGGTCCAAAGAGATCCATGTGCGGGAGGCGAAGGCGACTTTGATGGAGAAATTTTGTTTGGTTTTGAAAGATGCTCGTGGTGTTTACCTTTTCACAGTGAGCATGGTTTGTCTTTGCAAAACCCGATGGTAAGCCAAGGACCTTGTTTTGTTTTGCCAAGTTGTTGAGGTTTTGAAGTTTAAGTGTGAGAGTCTCTTGTGCCACGACTCAATTGATAGTTTCGATTGGCTTTAGCAAAGAGACAAGTTCCATCTTGGGAGAGTGTTGACATGTCTAGTACATAAACATCATCTCTCTAGGAGCTATCAACACAACTTCCTTGTTGGCATTGAAGATGGTTCCTTGTTTATCATTGAATTGCACAATATACTTAGCATCACATAGTTGGTGACATGTTTGAGATTGTATTTTAGACCATTGACATAAGCTATTCTAGAGAAACTATTCCATTGCGGTTCTTGAACCATAACCTTGATGGGACATGATGAGTTATCACCAAATACTACCTTGGGTCCTGGTTCCTCTATATACTTGTGCGGTACTCCTTCACACCAGTCATGCTTCTTGAGCATCTGTTAATACAAATAAACCGTAAAAGCGTTTATTAATATTTTGCGATCTCTTTGTGTTTTGTTGATAACATATATAATGTTGTCTTAAGTATAATTATAAGGATACATGTTATTTTTGTAAAGCATTTACATATAATCTTTTAAATACAAAATGTAGTAACAAAAGCATTTGTTGTAATAGTTAATTAGGATGGGTAAAATCACAACCCATGGATCTTAACCCATACCCAAAGAGACTTGATACAATGTATACTTAGATACATTGAATCTAGATATAACCCATGGACCAATGACCCATGACCCAAAAAAAACCCATGGGCAAGAGGGCGTTCCACGGATCCCTAGCTTTGTGCTAGCGGATCCCAGTGGAAGGATCCGTGGGATCCGTGTGAGCGGTGAGAAATTTGCCTATAAATAGAGAGCCATTTCTTCATTCTAACTCACCCTCTTCTTACTAAATCTCTCATACACTCTCATTCTCTTCTAACATATAGATCACTTGATCTAGAGTTGTTCTTCTTTTCTTTCTATTTGTGATTCTCATATAGGTCCTTCTCTAAGGCGAGATCACGAGCATTCTACAAGTCATCCAAGCAAGGGGTCCTTGATTGATTTGTCACTCCATAAGATTTACATGGCGAAGATCTTGTATTTGATATTTCACATATTTGTTGTGTAATAGTTGTGTTGGTTTGGTCCACCGTGCTACGGACTCGGTATCTAGCTTTGTCTGGGATAAAGTGTAAACAACGTTGTGAAGGCTTCTCCGCCAAGTGAAGGAGTTTGTTGACATAGTGCTTGAACTCTCGAGTAGGTGACTCGGGGGTGGAGTAGGGCAAGGAAGGTGTCCTTGTGGCGAACCACTATAAATCGGTTGTGTCATTTCTATCCCTTATCTTTGTTTATTTACTTACATTATCATTAGATCTATCGTTCTCAACATCCATACGATTTCACATAATATCGAATCTAAAGTTTTGAAATCAACTTAAAATCGGCAAAACTATTCAACCCCCTTCTAGTTTTCCACAATTGGCATCAAGAGCTAAGTTTATAAAAGTTTTAAAATAAAATTGTATTTTAAAACTTTTCGATCACTATGGGTTACGAAAATTATAAGGAAGGGCAATCTATGCAACGACCACCACTACTTGAAACTAATGGTTTTATATATTGGAAAAATAGATTGAAACATATGTGAAGTCTAAAGATATTGATCTTTGGTACATTATTGTTGAAGGTGATTTTGAGGCTACCTCGAATGATGATAAAGGAAATTTAGTTCACATACCTCATGATAAACTAAATGATGAAATGAAGAAAAAGCTTTCTAAAAATAGTGAAGCAAAAATGGTTTTATATAATGCTTTACCGAAAAAGGAATTGAAAAGAATTTCTATGCTTAAAACCTCTAAAGAAATTTGGAATTCTTTAGTTGTAACTCATCAAGGCAACCAACAAGTTAAAAATAATAAAATTGATCTATTTGTTCAACAATATGAACAATTTTCAATATCGGATGAGAAACTATAGATCATTCATTTGCTAACTTTAATACTATTATTACATCTTTACAAGCACTTGATGAATCCTTTTCTAGCCGTAACCATGTTAGGAGATATCTAAGGGCACTTCCATCGAAGTGGAGATCCAAGGTGGCGACAATCGAAGAGTCAAAAGATTTGACAATCCTACTTCGATGAACTCATAGGCAACCTAAAGTCTGAGCTTGTCCTTGCTAAAGATTCCGAAGCCTCAAGGTGAAAGAAACACAAATCTCTTGCCCTTAAAGCCAAAAGATTTGACGATGAGGAGAGCTCATCTTGATAGTGACGACGAAGAGTGCGCTATGGCGGTGAGGGACTTTAAAAGTTCTTTAGAAGAAAGGGTGAATCGTCAAACAACCGTATGGCGATAAGAAAACTTCGGAAAAACAAAGAGGACGAAAAGCCAAAGGATGATCGTACTTGCTTTAAATGTGGGGACCCAAACCACTTTATTAGTAAGTGTCCCAAGCGGGATGATCAAAAGGCATTCGTGGCGGCACGTGGGGAATGGCGACGAGGAGGACGAAGAAATTTGTCTCATGGCAAATGACGAGGTATGTCACGAATACTATAGTAGTTCATCACTTGATGACGACTCATTGCATAATGAATATGATAAACTATGCAATATTAGCTTAAAACTAATTAACAAAAACAAGCTTTTAAAGAGTCAAAACCAACGTTTAGATAAAGAAGTCATAGAATTAAAAGCAAAACTAAAGCGTTTGGAAAAGGGTAAAATAGCAAGTGGTGAATGTGAACTTTGTGTTCAACTTCAAACACTAGTTGATCATTAGATTCTAAAATTGCTAGAATGAGTACAAACACCTTAGATACAATACTCGATGGTGTTAAAACCGCAACAACCAAAAGGTCTAGGCATACAACAACTTGATCCATCAACTAGTGAAAGTAAAGAAACAAAATTTGTTAAAAATTAGAAAAACCGACCCTTTGTTGTGGCGGATCCTGGATCCCTAAAAGGGAACAAGCTGGTGTACAAGCGGGATCCGTGGATCTGCTGTGACAACTAGTGGTAATAACATAGCTTCATCATCTAGAAGCGAGTTCGTTATCGTAAATAGGAAGAAACCAACTCATGTCACCACTAGACATCCACCTCCAAAATTAATCCTACTTTTGCAAGAAACAAAGCACCATCTTTTCAAAACATAATGCATCTAGGAGACCTAATAACGTTTATCCAAAGTAACCATCAAATGGGATGGAACCTAATATGCAAAAGCGGTTTCTCTTTTCAAAACTTTGCTCCATGGAATGCATACTCATCTTATCCATACATGTCTAACATGAATGGAATGTTTAACACTAATGGACCCATGAATAAATGGGGACCAAACTTTGAGTTTATTATTGTTTTAGGTGTGCTTAAAGGTCGACCTAGACCCGATGAATGGGTCAAGGATAGCGGGTGCACGAGGCACATGACCGGCAATAGGGATCTATTCTCCACATATGAATCCGTTAATGGAGGTAATGTGGTGTTTGGAAATAGCAAAAGTAGAATCATCGGTAAAGTGCGGTTTCTAACAAATCTCTAACCATTAACGATGTGTGTCGTAGAAAACCTAAACTTTAATCTCTTAAGTATAGGACAAATATGTGATAAAAGTGCAATGTACTTTTACGAAACCGTAGTAAGATACTTAAAATGGCATAACCATAGGAAGAGGAATTAGGAAACATGGGTCTATGTCATTAAAATCGGTAATGAACCTAAAGACAAACTATGTCTTACCTCTATGGATGATACTTGACCTTATGGCATCGAAGATTGGGTCATGCCAATATCGACTTCTTGATCGCTATCATCCAAAGATCTAGTAAGAGATCTACCTAAGTTAAAATATGAACATCATTTTGTGATGCTTGTAATATAGGAAAACAAGCTCACTCGAGTCATAAAGCTAAAAACATGGTGTCCACAACTAGGTGTCTAGAATTACTACATATGGATTTATTTGGTCCATCCGCTATCCAAAGTTATGGAGGCAACTACTATACTTTGGTAATAGTGGATGACTACTCTAGGTATACTTGGACAAAATTTTTAAAGAACAAAGCGAAACCTTTAACTATTTTGAAATATTAAGCAAAAGATCCAAAGACAACTAGGAAAACCCATAGTGTCTATTAGGACGGATCATGGTAGGGAATTCGATAATGAAGTGCAATTCGGAGCTTTTGTGGCGCTAATGGTATTACTCACAACTTCTCGGCTCCACGCACTCCACAATCGAATGGGGTAGTAGAAAGAAAGAATAGAACCCTTCAAGAAATGAGTAGAACCATGCTTAACGAACAATCCATACCTCAAAATTTTGGTGTAATCTTGTTGATACCTCAACATACATACTCAATCGAGTCTTAATTAGACCAATCTTAGGTAAAACTCCATATGAGTTACTCAGGGGCAAAAAGCCTACTTTAAATCATTTTAGAGTCTTTGGAAGCAAATGCTTCATTCTTAACACTAAAGATTACCTTACAAAATTTGATCCTAAATCAACGAAGGTATCTTTTTAGGTTACTAGCCTAATAGCAAAGCTTCGTCATATTAAACAAAGAAACAATGAAGGTAGAAGAGTCATTAAACATAAAATTTGATGAAAGTCCACCCAAACCCTCTCCACCTCTTGTCGATGGCGAGATCATAGAAAGTGAAGCTATTGTAATTAAGAAAAAGATTAACGAAGAAGATGAACCTTCAATTAGTGAAATCACAAACATTAAAGAGTCCAAAGATCACCCGTAGATAAGGTCATAGGAAAGCTAAGCGAGCGAACATTAAGGTCTCAAGTTCAAAACCTAAGTAGCTTATTTTGTTTTGTTTCAACTATAGAACCTAAGAACACACAAAAGCCATAAAAGATGAAAGTTGGGTAATGGCTATGCAAGAAGAATTAAATCAATTTGTTTATAATGATGTTTGGACACTTGTCCCTCCACTAGTAATCAAACCGTAATAGGAACAAAATGGGTGTATAAAAACAAATTAGATGCAAGCGGGTAGTATCTAGGAACAAGGCTAGACTCGTTGCCCAAGGGTATAACCAACAAGAAGGAATAGACTTTGATGAGACCTATGCCCCGTGGCTAGATTAGAGTCTATAAGAATACTTCTTGCGTATGCTTGTGCTAATGATCTAAAGCTTTATCAAATGGATGTCAAAAGCGCTTTTCTAAATGGTCTTATTAATGAAGAAGTATATGTAGCTCAACCTCAGGGCTTCATCGATTTTGAAAAACCCAAACACGTTTATAAATTAAAGAAAGCCCTTTATGGTCTTAAACAAGCTCCAAAAGCTTGGTATGATAGACTCAAGTCCTTTTAATTAAACATAACTATACCATGGGGTTAGTTGACAACACACTTTTACTAAGAAAAGAGTCACACATAATCATAGTACAAATATCGTAGATGATATTATATTCGGATCCACTTGTCAAGACATGTGTGATGATTTCTCTAAAATCATGCATGACGAGTTCGAGATGAGTATGATGGGAGAACTTAGTTTCTTTCTTGGTCTACAAATTAAACAAGTAGAAGATGGTATCTTCTTCATCAATCTAAATACATCAAGGAGATGTTAAAGAAATTTGGTCTAGAAGAGTCGAAACCAATTAGGACACCCATGTCATCCGACACCAAACTAACAAAAGATGAAGGCGGCGAATCCGTAGATAATACTAAATATCGTGGCATGATAGGTAGTCTCCTCTACCTCACGGCAAGTAGGCGGATATCATGTTTAGTGTGCGCTTATGTGCTGGGTTTCAAGAAAACCCCAAAACTTCACACCTAGAAGCCGTAAAAAGAATTTTTAGATACATTAAGGGTACAACACAATTAGGATTATGGTATCCTAAGGGCACGGGTGTAGAAACAATTGTATATCAGATTCGACCATGCGGGGATTACGTTGATAGAAAAAGTACAAGTGGGGTGTGTACTTTCATGGGATGTTGTTTAACATCGTGGTTTTCTAAGAAACAAGCGGCTCTAGCAATATCAACAACCGAAGCCGAGTGCGTCTCCGCCGGCAAAGCATGCCAACAAGCACTATGGATGAAACAAGCGTTAGTAGACTCGACATTCATCTAGCGACATAGCCATTCTATGTGATAACAAAGGTGCCATCGACTTAAGCAAGAATCCGGTATTGCATTCTCGCACCAAGCATATAGAGATTCGTCATCACTTCTTAGAGACAATGTTCAAAGGGAACATTTCTATTGAGAAGGTAGCATCCGAAGATAACATAGCGGCGTCCTCACCAAACCGTTGAGCGGGAACAATTCAACCTACTTCGTCTTGGTCTTGGTTTAATGGAACACTGCGTCGTAATTTATTTTGACTCTACAAGGTATGTAAACACTAGCCTTCTTCCTCTCGAGTCTAGGATCTCTATTTCACGCACAACTCACAAACAATACGGAATTTTCAAAACCCAAAGATAAGTTTTTTTTTTTTTATAGCTCTCCTACTTTTTATATACACATTTTCAAAGAAAACCTACTTTCACAATGTTTTCTAAAGGATGATACCTTCCGTATCAATTTCACAAAAGCAATTTCTCACGTCTAGGACAAATCGCTTTTCATTATTAATACAAAGTAAAAACCGTTTTCATTGCATCTCATGTCTTTTGAATGCTAAAGGGACACATAACTAATATGTGTTTTGGGTACATTCATTTAAGCTACAATGAATTAGGAGCATTGACAACACAAGATTACGTACTTATGTACTAAATATGTGTTTTCGGGTTATCTCAATAGGATACTTTTATACTTCTAGTTTAGTTTTATTTCGTTTTAGGGTTCGAGATAACATGAACTCAAATAGTTTGCATATAGGCACACAATAGGCAAAAATATTTCCAAAGGAGAATTTTGTCTTGCACGAAACACGGACCCACGGATCCCGGCCTTCATCTTGGGCGGATCCCTCATGGGAAGGATCCGTGGGATCCGTGTATCTGACTGTTTTCAACTTCTATTTTGTCATTTTGGATGAAATATCCACATTTGTCTTATTTTTGGGAGTATGCTCTTTAATGCTTGTGTTCTCATGATCACATGCCTTGAATTCATATCTAATCATTAGATTTTAATCCACATTTTGGGTCAAGACATTCATTACAATGTGTTGTTTTCTATATATATAACTCCCAAAATGCTTGCATACTCCATCTCCTTCTCATGAAACACACTTCATAATGTCATCCAAAACCCTTTAGGAGAATCATCTAGTACAAACAATCATGATATCCAAACCTTTGTACTTCCACCATCAAAATACCACAATCAAATGCTAGGATATCCGCCGGATTAGTATCCGATCTTGTTGTTTAGCAAAACCAACCTCAAATGATTCATCCTCAAATAACTCACCACAAGATGCTTCCATTATAGCACCACCCTCATCACCAACAAGTACACCAACTTCATCACCACCTAAAATAACTCTTTTGGAACTCCTTGGGACTCCAACAAGATCTACCCAACCTAAAGAAAAAAATAGTCTTTTCCACCCCCATCACCAAATACTATTTTCAAGATCTTGAAACATCACCACCTCTAGCTCCCATCACATCACAAGAACATCTAGGTTCTTTTCCACCACCACATACAAACATTCGGATTTTGATCCATATTTTCCTATTTTCCACCACAACTTCCGCATAACTCAAATCAAAACAACCGGAAAACTTCCGCACTCATTACCCACATCATCTACATTGTGAACATTGCCAATCCACTAGGAAATTGCAATAGAAGTTAGGGAAGAAATCGTTTCATACTCAACCTCATCCTTGATCGCATCAATACAATTACTCATCAAAACCTCCATCCATAACCTTATGCAAGCATGGAAGGAATCTCTACTACTATTTTCACTTTTTATATCTTTTGTCATTTTCAAGAACAAGTCTTGTTCTTATTTTTACATCTTGTAAGTGGCTTAACTACCACTACAATTTGTCGTTTTATTACAAGGCCTTGTTTACATACCTTGGCTCCCTATCTTGTTTCTCGACAACCATAAGATCAATTAAGCATGTTACTAACTTTCTTTTGTAGATTTTTTTTCTCTTGGCGCCCCAAACTAGGGGAGCTACCGTCGAGGGAGTAAATGAACTACTTTTTCCTCCAGGGTTAACTTTTGTTTCGACAAAAGGGAGAAAAGTAAAACTTAGGAGCTTTCAAAACTTACATCTATTCTTAAGTTTTACTCATCATAACATTATATTTTGTCATCAACAAAAGGGAGATTGTTAATACAAATAAACCGTAAAAGCGTTTATTAATATTTTGCGATCTCTTTGTGTTTTGTTGATAACATATATAATGTTGTCTTAAATATAATTATAAGGATACATGTTATTTTTGTAAAGCATTTACATATAATCTTTTAAATACAAAATGTAGTAACAAAAGCATTTGTTGTAATAGTTAATTAGGATGGGTAAAATCACAACCCATGGATCTTAACCCATACCCAAAGAGACTTGATACAATGTATACTTAGATACATTGAATCTAGATATAACCCATGGACCAACCCATGACCCATAACCAAAAACCCATGGGCAAGGGGCGTTCCACGGATCCCTAGCTTTGTGCTAGCGGATCCCAGTGGAAGGATCCGTGGGATCCGTGTGAGCAGGTGAGAAATTTGCCTATAAATGAGAGCCATTTCTTCATTCTAACTCACCCTCTTCTTACTAAATCTCTCATACACTCTCATTCTCTTCTAACATATAGATCACTTGATCTAGAGTTGTTCTTCTTTTCTTTCTATTTGTGATTCTCATATAGGTCCTTCTCTAAGGCGAGATCACGAGCATTCTACAAGTCATCCAAGCAAGGGGTCCTTGATTGATTTGTCACTCCATAAGATTTACATGGCGAAGATCTTGTATTTGATATTTCACATATTTGTTGTGTAATAGTTGTGTTGGTTTGGTCCACCGTGCTACGGACTCGGTATCTAGCTTTGTCTGGGATAAAGTGTAAACAACGTTGTGAAGGCTTCTCCGCCAAGTGAAGGAGTTTGTTGACATAGTGCTTGAACTCTCGAGTAGGTGACTCGGGGGTGGAGTAGGGCAAGGAAGGTGTCCTTGTGGCGAACCACTATAAATCGGTTGTGTCATTTCTATCCCTTATCTTTGTTTATTTACTTACATTATCATTAGATCTATCGTTCTCAACATCCATACGATTTCACATAATATCGAATCTAAAGTTTTGAAATCAACTTAAAATCGGCAAAACTATTCAACCCCCTTCTAGTTTTCCACAGAGGGCCATCGATTACTGTGACATGCACCGTTTCATCATCGAGATTAGGCGGCTCTTCATCCCGATCGAAGGTTTAGAACGAGACCCTTGTTTTACCACGCAGATTGAACACTTTTGTTGTTTTGAGGGCCGGCCTCAAACAATGCAAGCTTAGCTTTGCTTTCTTATACTTAGCTTCATAATCAATGGTTTTGTTATGATCGATTTGTTTTGAAAATTTTGATGAGGCGATAGATTTTGGTTGAAATTTGCTAAAGCCTAAGGACCGATTTGACCACGATGGTTTATAAGAGGTTCGAAATTGTTTTAGAAAAAGCAGTCTTTTGAAAAATAACCTCTTTGTAACACTTAAAGCATTCGGTTCCTCATTTGCTTTAGCATTTGAAAAACCTTTGTTTCTTTTATAAACCTTGAGAGTTAGCAAGGAGTGCCCTTTCACGAAATTCAGCGTTCGGTCATTTAGGTACTCTCACTTGATCTCTCATCGGGCTCATCATCTGAATTTTCACGAAAATCTTTCATTGTTAGAATAAGCGGTTGATATTGGTGATGAAGTGGTGGTCGGGGACTTCTTGACTTCTGAGACTTCTTTAAGTCGGGGTATCGTCATTGATGAGATTTTCCTCATAGACAAATTTCCCATAAATTTCGGAAGTTCAAGATTACGGATATGATTAGCATTCCTAAGTCCACGAGAGAAATTCGACTACTTCTCGGGGAGACAATTGACAAAACCAACATTGATTTCATGTTTGGACAACTTAACACCATCATTTGAAAGTTCATTTAAAGAGTTTTATACCGGGTGTAAGTTTGAGACGAGTTTACGAGTCCTTAGCCACGAAGGTGTTGTACTCAAGTTTGGGTCCATTATCCTGTTTTCCTTGGTATCGGATGGACCTTCATGGCTATGAACTAGGTCATCCAGGTTTGTTTAGTTGTACTACTGACTTATAAGCGACTCCATAATATCATCGGGGAAGACATGATTTGATGATTTTAAGTCTTGGTCTGGTTGACCATTCTCCTCTCATCACAGGTCCATGAGCTTGGGTTTAGGTAAACCTTGATCTTTTGGATAAATGGACCTTCGTTTATACACTTGATATAATAAGGTTCCATCGATCAAATAGCAAAGCATCGCTTTTCCATTTGTTGAATTTACCAACTTCAAGTCTAGGGCAACAATGAGTAAGTTTCACCCTTTTATCGACTAGTTGGGGTACATCAATTTCGACCATTTAGGATCCTAATTTAAAAACTTTTAGGCGGCCTAAAAAGAGTTTTATAATCATCCTTGCTCCGATACAACTTGTTGTTCCCGTTCACTATCGTTTAAAACAGTTGAAGTATATAAAACAAGTTAATAGTGAACAATGACTGAAATTAACATATGTAAAACACACAAAGTAATTTTCAACATCATATTCTTTATTAGAAATTAATCAAAAAGAATCGTTACCCAAGTACTTGCGGAACGAGTACTTGGGATTGAAATGACAAAGTTTGGTGACTCCTCTCTAAGCTCGGGCTAAGTCTCGAGCACAACTCTAGAACCATTTGAGCTATCTCGGGGATTAAGTTGTCTTTGGAGGTGTGAAAATATGGCTTGCGTGTATGTGTGTTTTACAATTCACAAGTTTAATCTTTTCACTCCATCTCTTATGCTATTTATACATGTATGAGTTTTAACTCTTTCCTAAGTGACAATGACATTCTCTGAGAAGACAAAATCTTGATGTATTTTGTCTCATTCTAAAACTATTCTAGGTAAGAGACAAGACTACTTTCCTAAGGTCGGTGATGACAGGCACGATCTTTTGCCATTCGGGAAAGTTGACTTTGGTTGATAAGGACTTCGTCTTATCGATTCAAACTTATCCCTCCTTGTCCCGCTCATTCTTGATCTTTACAATCTTGATCTTCTACTTGGTTTGTCTTTAGTGTAAGTAGTTAGAGAGAGTCTTAGGGATTCGATGAGTTATTGTCATCACTCACCTGAATCCATCATCTTCTTCTTGACTCGGTCTTCACCCTTTAAGTTCCGCCTTCGAGGTGGAGAGACTTCTTTTTCGCCTCATCTTGAGTATCACGAAGATGACTCACCGAGAGACTATGCTCTCGATGACACGATAGTGTTTAACGGACTAAACACTTGGGCTGTTTTCTATTCAAATCCTAGATTAAGGGGTTTGGGTATTTTCTGAACCCAACAGTAGTTTATTGTATCAATGAATTACTTGATTGTACATTTGTTTACTTAAGCTAATTGTTTACAATCTCTTCAACATAAACCGTATTTTTGGTTGCTAATTTTTGCTTTAGGTTATTTTCTTTCCCGTAAAATATTAGTTGTGCTTTGCTCAATTGGTCCATTTTTGTCGTTTGTTATAAGGTGTTAACATGTTTAATTAAAGTTTTTGCTTATGTACTACCTTATCGGCAAAAATTTTTATGAACTTAGTTTTCGGTTTAAATCACTTCTTGGTACATGTTGAAGAGTATTTAATGAACTTAAGTTCCCTTTTCTTTCATGTCTCAGTTGAATAGTTGATATATTTTTAAAATGAAAAATGATTTGTAAGCCTAAGTAATGGACCTAAAAAGAGACTTACAAATGTGATTGATGTATTTAAAAAATGATTGGTTAATATGAGGAGAGATAAAGTGATGTATTTCAAGGGATGAGTTATCCACACCCTTTCATAGGGAGGGTTTGCAATGATTGGACGCATCGTCGGATTGTACGGTGTGCATCGCGGGTTGTACGGTTTGACTAAACCCCTATGATGTGACAATATAGGGAGGGTTCCTATATCACATCCCGTATTTCAAAAAGGGACAAGTTATCCACACCCTCCCATAGAGAGGGTATCCAATGATTGGGTGCATCATAGACTTGTACGGTGTGCATCGCCGGTTATACGGTTTGACCAAAACTCTATGATGTGACAACATAGGGAGGGTGTGGATAACTTGTCCCAATCGTATAACCCACGATGCACACCGTACAAGTCCGTGATGCACCCAATCATTGGATACCCTCTCTATGGAAGGGTGTGGATAACTTGTCCCAAATTGAATATGTAAATGAGGTAGGTCTATTTGTAGGTCTAATTAGTAGGCCTATTTATCATAACTCTTTTAAAATTATCCTTGTGTACCAAGTTTAGTATTAATTGTTAAATGTAGATATGGATGTATTTCAAGAAATGATTGTGCTCAGTTAACATTTCTTAACCCGTGCCACTATGTCATAAGTTCGAAAATGTCTTCTTTTTATTCACTCAGTTTATGTAATCTCTTCATATAGATGACTAAACTTACAAGATAATCGATTGGGAAAAAACTAAAAGTATCAATAATTTACCCAAAATACATTTTCTTCAACAAAAAACTAAAAGTAACAATAATTTACCCAAAATGCTAAAATAAATATGTCTCCAAACCACTCGAAACAGCCCCTAAGTAATTAATGAAAATACACTCTAGTTGGCCAATGTTCCATGGCAAATTCACTAACATTTTATTAAAAGAACATGACATTAGTATAGAGACCAAACATATCATATTAGTATAATAAAAGGGCCACATGGCACTTATATCATTAATGGACTAATGGTAAAGGTTCTTGCATTTGTACATTAGCTATTACAAGAGTTGTTTTGTTGATGACTTCTAAGTTACAAGTTGTTTACTCTCTCTTCCTCTCTCTCTAAACTTTTCATCTTTTCCTCTCTAACTTAATCTTCTGAAATTTCATCAATCTTCCATTTTCAGTCACTAATTCACATATTCTTACAATGGTAATGTACTAATGTGTATAGATCAGTGATCCATTATGTAATTGTTTTTGTTTTGGTATGAATTGTCATAATGAATTTGTGATTTTATGGTTGATCAATACAGCAGCAACTTGTGGTGCCACCATGGCTAGAGAAGCTATTATCAACCGAGTTTTTCTCCGTGTGTCGTACTCATGAAGACGCGGCTAGAAGTGAGCGTAACATGTATTGCTTAGATTGCAATGACGAAGCATTTTGTTTCTATTGTCGCTCTTCAAGACACAAAGATCATCAAGTCATTCAGGTTAGGGTGTTTTTTAGGTTTTCTTTCAGACATATATATTTGTTTTACTTGCATTGTAGCATTACATTGTATAAACACTATTTTTATTATTGTTTTTATTATTATTATTATTATTGAACGGCACATGGTATAAACTATAAACAATATAATGTGGAAATTCGTTACAAATTAAAAATCAACGATTATGTAGATAAGGAGATCATCGTATCATGATGTTGTGAGAGTTTCAGAGATCGAAAAAGTGCTAAATATAGATGGTGTACAAACGTATGTGATAAACAGCGCAAAAGTTTTATTTTTAAATGAGAGACCGCAACCTAAATCATCAGGAAAAGGGGGTTCTCGCATTTGTGAAGTTTGCACAAGGAGCCTTTTGGATACTTTTCGGTTTTGTTCACTTGGTTGTAAGGTAATTAGCCTAATCTCCTACTTGTAATTAACTGCTATTGTTAAATAATTTTGTTAATTTTATATTAAAGGCCTTTGCTTCACATTGTTAGACAACACAACTCACGATATGAATTGGCATTCACCCAATTTAATCATACCAATTCATATGCATATAAATATAAAAACCAACCATCACCTATCAATGATATATATAATCATACATGCATTGTTTAGTACACTCTTAGTAATATAAAATATATGAAAATTTTAGTTGTTTAAGCTCAACAACCATTCACTTTAGTGATGGATCATTGTACTAAGTCAGTTTCATGTCCATTATGAATTAGCTAGTACTTTTTATCAAAATTAGTATTGATGATTTTTTGCTTTTTTTCTTAAATAAATTGTTTCTTCACTCAAAATTTGTATGTTAGTTATTTTCCCTTTTTTTCTTCAATTGTAAAAGCTTTGTCAAATATACTTAACAAAGTTCATCAAAAACAATATATATGTTAAGACCTATCACCCCATTACAAATAAAAAAAATTCACAAGAAGTTGTTGAAGTTTTTTCACATTAGGTTGTCAAAGAATGCGACATTCCATTTTCTAAGGGAGATTCCCTTCCAAAGATGTCTGTATGCCCATCAACAATGATAACAAGATATTATAGTATCAAGTTTAACCCATAAGTTTTCTTAAAAGAAATCTTATTAATTACTTAGTCGTTGGTAAAAAAAATTACTTGTGGTTGCAAGTCTTGTTAGAGACAAAACCGAGGTTGTTGTGGTTGTGTGAGATAGTATGTAATTGTGTATGTGATTTTGACTTTCAAAAAAATTATACACTTCATTTTAAACTGTTTCTATGAATCTTTCTTAAGGTATATTTACTTGGTTGCTTTCTACTTGTATGATTCTTTTTAGAAACAAGTTAATTGTTGTTATATACCTTGATATTAGAAACCAAGTAACATTGCACTTAGAAGTTAAAACGTTACTCACATTGTAAATCTCGTAGTAAGGTTTACCACTGACAACTCGGTGTTTACATGTTATGTGCTTACTATGTAGCTTGTTAGGATAAAGAGGAATGGCAGTGCAAGCTTTATGTTAGAGGGAATGTCATCAACTACAAGAACAAGAAAAATAGAGATGATGATGATGGGTGAAGAAGACCAACAACACATCTACTCTCCCACACATCATTCTTCCACTAGAAGAAGAAAAGGGATTCCTCATAGGGCTCCTACCTGGTAGAACCATAACATGAAAACCAAGTAAATTATCAAATACCCTTCCACACCAAACTTTACATTACTCATCACCATAGACTATTTATGTCTTTCTACCCCACCAATTATTCTTAGTCCCAATTTCCTGTAAAATCTACTTTGGTTAAAAGGATGAGATGAAGAAAGCCTAAAATAACAAATCAAATCTCTTGATTTTATTCACCATGATTCTGTGTACATGTTAACATAAAGTAGGATTCCTTTGATGGTTTGTAACACATAGCATTTGCTTTGTTAAGAAGATTTATTTTTGTCATTATCAAGGAACGATGTCTTTGACATTGCAATGTGATTGTTCACATAGAAAGAAAAATAGTTGGCAGTAAATTTATGAGCAAAAGTACATGGCTGGCAGTAAATTTATGAACAAAAGTACATGGTTGAGTTGAGGATTTAGCTAGAACAATAGTTAAAGTAGTGTTTATTCAAATTCAACAAAAAGTTAAGAAGTTGAGTCTTGCATTATTGATTTTTTGATGAATTATGAATACTTGAATATCGCATAACAATATTTTCATAGCCTGGTAAATTTTCTGAGATATTCGTAGATAAGTCAATAATGCATGATGAGGTATCATGCTCCAAAACATTCTTATTATTATTTCAACTTAAAACACCAATAAAATTGTAAATTGACACTAAGAACAGTTAGTTATTTGTTAGTTACCATGTTTATTCATTGTATTTGTTCGAGAAGTTTTATACAACCAAAATTCATAGAATAAGGTTTTCTTGGCTCATTGCTAACTACAATGCTTATTATTAATGCATTATTATTGACTATAGTACAATTTTTCCATTAGTTCGCCAACCCACATGGGACTTTTACACTAAATAAAGGAGCAAACACCTTTCTTTCTTTTTTTGAATAATTAATTTGATTTAACATAAATAAAGAAAAAGTTGTCTTTCTATGATGGATACCTACTTACGATTGGCTTCAACTTCTTGTCACTTTTTCATTTCTACACTTTTTTTCTGCAGAAGATTCTATCAAAATTTAATTACAAGATTAGTTAATAGTAGTTAACTAGACTGATATCTAATCAAATATCCATCTTCCATACAATATTCAACAATGACAATGTCAAAGAAAAGGGGAGTTACTAGTATTAAATATCGTTGAATAAGGACCTAATCTTTGAATAGCATCTAGAAACTTATACATAATTCAAAATATCTTAAAAAGAATGGTCATTTTCTACTCCACTAATAAGGTCATGTGTGGAAAATTATTTGTTCACCTCTTCTACGTTCATGTTTTAAGAAGTTTATACAAATGCAAATGTATAACATGCGATGGTGTTTGAATCGAACACAGAAGACACAATTGTTTATAGCCTTGTATAAATGCAATACATATGGATGACATTTGATCTTTTCCTTCAAAAGGTACTCTAAAATTACAATAAACCTAAACTAACCATAACTTTCAATTCCAATGGGCATATAGCATTCAAGTATATAGAAAAATGGGGTAAGCCTAACAAATGATTTTAACTTACAATAATTTGACAGTTGAGTTGAGCATCTCACACCACATAAACGTCGCTAGATTCTAGGGTGTTAACGATCCGAGCGAGTCGAGTTTTGGATTAAACGAGTTAGGATCGTTTATTTACTACTCGATTCGAGCTCAAATAAACTTTTATAAGTTGGCTCGACCTCGAACTCGATTATTATTTTGTTGTTTGAGCTCGGGCTCGAAGCTCGCTTAACACTTTTAACTTTTTTTGTAATCCTACAATAAACTAATTTTCAAGCTTAAGATGCTCGTATAAAAGATCGAACTTAATAGGCTCCTCGTTTATTAACTCAAGCTCGAGCTCGAAAGTTCGTTTACAATTATAAAAATGAAGTGAGTCTTTGTTTTATAGTGTCAATCTCTCTTCATTTTATTTTATTTTATCATTTTGAATGTGTGATATTTTTCACCATTTCTCTTTGATTGGGCAATATACAACTACTATACCAAATTTTCAAAACATAACTTTTATATCATTACATTTCTATTATTTAAAATATGATGTATACACATTTTATCATTAACTTATGCTAACAAATTTATTAATTAAACTAAATAACAAAGTTAATACAATTGATCTAATAATAGGAAAAAAAATGTGATGCTCAAAGAATAGAATAAATAATTTATTAATGTTTATAAAAAACACATAATTAATACACTTGTATCATCTATAATTCTTTAGTATATGTTATTACTTCTTTTTATATACATGATTTTCGAATGAGTATAGCCAAGTATATAATATAATTTTGTAAGCTCGATTCATGAAACTGGCCGAGAAAAATTTGTTATTCGAGCTAGAGTCAAGATCATGAATTATTTAATGAGCTTAAGTAAATTATGAATTGTTTGAGTCGTTAACAAAAATCAATTATGTGTGTGCATGTGTATTTTTGTACCTTCATATGTCTTGTAAATATGTGCGCGTACCATATGTAAGAATGTATGCATATGTTTGTCTGTTTAAATTCTCATATGAGAGACATTGTATGTGTATGCGTAAACACGTTTATATTCACATGTAATGGATTAAAATTAATAAATTATTATAATAAATCTAGCAACTAGTTAACATGATCTAAATGAGTGTAAGAGTTAATTCATAACTAAACTCAGAATAAGAGTTTCTACAAGAATATTACCAACAACAATTTTCGTGTTTCATCATCAAATAGATTGGAGATTATAACGTTGTGCGTGTTCATACATATTTGGCTTTCATATGTACGTGTCATATGCGTCTATACATATTTGAGTTTCATATGTATGTGCCACATGTGGTTACACATATTTGAATTTCATCGTATGTCTTTTGTTTGTATAAATGTGAAAATCATAAAAAGGAATCTTTCATATACAATGTACATATATATGTTGTATTTAGTCACAAAACCTCGATATAACTCCCAACATCACGTAAGCCATACGAGCTAGTTTCATTAATGATTCATAATATTCTTATTTAGTGTTGTTTATGATTGGATTTAATACATTTATATATTTGAAAAAGAGTTGTTATACAAATTTGTTATTTTTTTATAAAACACTTAAATAGCATAAAACTAATGTTAACAATTATATGATCGATTAATATATACAAGTAATAATTATTTTTACACATAACTAAAAGTAATTAAGGTTAACTTATTTGTATATATTAACAATCTAAGTAATACTTATACGTTTGAATGAAAAAGAAAAGAAAGAAAAGATTTTATTTCACATTCCATATTGAATGAGTGAAACAAAGGAAGACAATATGAGATATATAAAACAAAAGTTCAAGTTTACTAGGTAGTTTATATTTATATTTAGAGGAGAGTTATTTTACATATCAAACTTTTCCATGAACCAAATGACTCATCCCCACCCTCAATCTAAAAAGCGTGTCGTTAGCGAAAATAATTACACCATCGCGACGAAGCGTTTAATTATCTTTCATAGGCAGGCGCATTGATATACTTTCGGAAAAAATCATTTTTCACGTTTTGAATCTTTTTTGTTTTTTTGAATATGATATTTGCATTGTGATTTTTTCATGCAAATTTCGTGTCGAAAAAACGAAAAAATGTAAAAAAAAATCGTGAAAACACGAAAAAATTTGTCAAAGTATATCAAAGTGCTATCTATATAGAAAGATAATTAAATGTTTGTCGTAATGGTATTTTTTTCGCTTAACGATTAACGGTTTGAATTGTTGGGATAAAAGCAGAAAAACGGATAAAAACAAAAAAAAAAAGCAGACGTAAAACGTAAAAGCGGAGGAAGCGGATAAAAAGCGAGCAACGGACAAAAACGTAAAAAACTAGAGTAAGCTGCAAAATACATCCTTGTGGTTTCTGGTTTTGAGACCTACATCCTGTCTATAAACTATTAGCTAGTTACATCCTTCGTTAGCCAAACGTTAGCCATTCTACATCCCTAGTCACTAACTCATTAGTTTTCTTGATTAAGTCTAACGGGAGACATTTTGGTCTTTTACTCATACGAGAGATGTATTTTGCGGTTTACTCTTTTACATATAAGAGGATGTATTTTGTAATCTTTTGTCGAAAATATTATAAAAATATTTTGTCGAAAATATTATAAAAATTTATATAAAAAAATATTTTGTCGAAAATATTATAAAAATTCCAAAATTTTATAAATATTCCGAAAATTTTATAAAAAAATTCAAAATTTTATAAAAATTCCGAATTTTTGACGAATTTTTATAAAAATTTTCGACAAAAATTTTCTTTTTCTTTTGAATACTTATTGACGGAATTTTTATAAAAATTTTCGACAAAAAATATCTTTTTCTTTTTGAATACTTTTGACGGAATTTTTTATAAAAATTTTCGACAAAAAGTTTTCTTTGAATACTTTTGACGAATTTTTATAAAAAATTTCGACGAAAAAATTCTTTTTCTTTTTGAATACTTTTGTGGAATTCTTTATAAAAATTTCGACAAAAATATCTTTTCTTTTGAATACTTTTGACGGAATTTTTATAAAAATTTTAGACAAAAATTTTATAAAAATACTTATTGACAAAGTTTTTATAAAAATTCCGTCAAAAGTATTCAAAGCAGAAAAAGAAATTTTTGTCGAAATTTTATAAAAATCCGTCAAAAAGTATTCAAAAAAAAAAGAAAATTTTTGTTGAAAATTTTTATAAAAATTCAAAAAAAGTATTGAAAAAAGAAAAATATATTTTTTTGTCGAAAATTTTTATAAAAATTTCCATCAATAAGTATTCAAAAAAAAAAAAAAATTTTGTCGAAATTTTTATAAAAATTCCGTCAAAAATTCGAATTTTTATAAAATTTTATAAAATTTTGGAATTTTTTTATAAAATTTTGGAATTTTTATAATATTTTCGACAAAATATTTTTTATATAAATAGTTAACTCTAATAATAATAATAATAATAAGAATTTAAAAAAAATAAAAAAGTAAAGTATAAAAGTAAATTGCAAAATACATCCCTCTTATATGTAAAAGAGTAAACTGCAAAATACATCCCTCGTATGAGTAAAAAGACCAAAAGCAGGTCCTCCGTTAGCACTTAATCGAAGAAAACTAACGAGTTAGTGACCGGGGATGTAGAATGGCTAACGTTTGGCTAACGAATGATGTATAACCAATAGTTATGGCGAGGATGTAGGTCTCAAAAACCATAAACCAGGATGTATTTTGCAGTTTACTCAAAAACTATTATTAAGCGGGGACTAACCTGGCGAAAACTATTATTTGAAAAAATATGACTAACGGTGCAAAAATTATTAACGGAAGGACTAACGATGCAAACGCTTAACGGAGAAACTAACGGCCCATCCAAAATAGAGACTAAATGAGTGCAAGGCTTTATAAATAAGTATCTTCTGGTGTAATTTAAACGACTTAGGAACTAAACATGAAATCTGAGCAAACCACAGGGACCAAACGTATAATTTTTTCTTAAGGTAACTCTTAAACAACAACCATTAGGTGGTTGTTAAGAAAACCCTTTTTTAATTTTTTAATTTTGGTTTTAAGTTTAACTTATAATAGTAATAGTAATAAAATTTTTACAATTAAAATATTTTGAAACTACATATTTACCTCTAGACTCGTTTTCGAGTAGCTCGTTTGATTCGAATAGCTAAACGACCTTTCGAACTAAATACTAGTTTTAAAAAAGCTCGGCTCGCGAAATTATTCGAGCTATTTTGTTTGAGCTCGATTCGAGCTCTAAAATTATCATGCTCGACTCGACTAAACGAGCTCGAGTAGCTCGTTAACGCCCCTTAGCCAACACCCCTAGACCGCCTAGGCTCTTTTTGTCAAGGACTCTTTTGTAAGAACCTTTTCGTTATTAGCGTAGTGCATTACAATCTACAACACATAAACCTTGTATACGAAAGTTCTTTGGTCGCTTTTTGTTTCAATAGTCAAATTATTAGAGAAGTCACTCAAAAAAACTGTAAATACACACATTTAATTAACATAGATGTATGTCTAACTGAAATAACTATCTGAAGGTTCTATGGAGACTCCTTTCATCACAACCAAAAGCAATTAAAGAACAAGAACAGAACGTTCTAGTTGTAAACAAAACTGACATCTCGAATCTCAACCAACCAATACAAAAACTACTTCACACAATAAAATAAAGTAGCAGTTTACTCCATAGGTTGACCTTCAAGTTCCATATTTTAAACAAGTAAACATCATGCTGTAGTGCAACTCAACAAGCTAGCTCCGCCATCGTGTTTATAAATCATTGGATCACGAGATTACGATAAGAACCGATATCAAAACTTTACATCAAACCAGCTTTCTTCAAGGCGTCTTCAAAATCTTCGTTGCTTTTCCAGGATCGTACCTACAAAATTTGTACATTTTATGACCACACTAACATGAGAAATCTTTCTTTGACCAAACAAAATTATTATTAGCCTAGACCCCAAACTTCAAATATAAACCAAGTCAATAGCATGTCGTCGTAATATTATTACCATCTGCAGTTCTGCACTCTCATAACCTTGTATCAAATTAAGAGATTTGAAAATTCCTAACAATAGTTGTTATTTTATCATTAAGGCGTTAACAAAACATATCAGATAGACTATAGCTTTATCATGCAAAAAACGTAACATGGAAACTTTTGAAGATGTAGAGTTGCATCAAACATTACGTAAAAAGACGGTAAAAGTAGCGAAGAAATATTTACCTCGGCAACATAATGGTTAAAGTGCCTCTCAATTTTTTCCATGATTTGCTCGTCTCTTTCACCACACAGCAAATTGAATACAGCTCCTGTCACCATATACAGTGTTAGCAAGAATACCATATCGTGAATCCATTTGTAATCAGTACTATGACGACATCTGCAACATCAGTTTTGGCCTACAAATTTCATTCATTTTGTTCTTGACGAGGGACAAGAAAGACATTTGACCAATGTGAAGCATTTCTATCAACTATAGCTATTAAGTCTTCCGTTGCATTTTTTGGGACACTGGGAGTGATAAGCCAAGTATGGCATGTCACTAATAGCATTATTAACCAAGCATGCACAAGGTCCTCCTGCAATCTATTACACCTTTTCATAATAAGATTGAAAAACCAAAATGGATAACTTGGGTCTTCTAGTTTGTATAGCCGTTTATGGAAAGTCTTAGATGATGTGAGCATAATCAAAGATGGGACTGGGGTCTCACTTAGTTAATTGGGTGAGAACTTGGAACTCGTAACAGAGTGCATTTTTTATGCATACAGCATCCTAAATCCTTCTATTTAGAAATCTAGATTATGATTGTAACAATACTGTTTTTGTATCATAGTTAACACAACAGTGATCATGTATTTAAGAAAAAGTTCTACAAATGACAAAAATATGTGTGGAAGCTAACCTAACCCGACTTGCTCAGCTTGCCACTCCTAGCTGGCAACAAATGTTTAATCTCAAGAAAAAGAGAAAAAAACATCAATAAGAAACATACCCTTGCGGCCAAATCTTCCCGCTCTACCAATACGGTGCAAGTATACTTCATTATCAGGCTGTGTTGGATTATCATATACTACTGGAAGATCATAATTAACCACCAAATTAACCTGATACAACAGAAAAAAATTGCATATATGTAAGATAAAAACCAACCAGAAATTTAAAAAGAAGGGAAAGCAAAGATGCAAACCTGTGATTGGTCAAACCCTCTAGCAAGAACATCGGTTGAAATCAAAACATGTGTCAACCCATCTTTAAACTCCTTAACAATCTTATCTCTATCTTCTTGTGTCATAGCACCTTGAATTGTCGTTACCTCATAACCATACTTAACAAGTGCCTCATGTAACATACCAGCACTTTTTCTTGTGCGCACAAATATAATTGTTTGCCCGACTTTTTGACCTAAATCCATAATTTTGTCCTTAATGACCATAATTTTCGAAAGCTCATCAGGGACACTCACTTTATATTGCTTCACGGAATCCAAAGATAGTTCTTCTTTCTTAACAAATAATTGGTTGTATTCTTTATTTACAAACAATTCTTTCACAATTTTTGTAACGAACGCCTTCACAACATCGTTGAAGGTAGCAGAAAACAGTAGAACCTGTGAAATGTGTTTGTACAAGTCAGAACAAAAAACAAAAACTATAACTCGATCAAATAGAGTTATTGATTATTATTGCGACAACAAACCTGGCAACTGTTATTCCGCCTGACGATTTCCTTCATAATCCTCACAGAATCTTCTTTAAAACCACCCTAAACCATATGCAGAATATATTAGATGAAAATTCCGAGCACATGATAAGCAACAAGAAGTTCAAAAAAGGTGTAAGCTTTACATTAACGAAGTAATACAAATATTTCATGTGTTAAATATACCATTACAAAATAGATAAAAAGCAAGAAAAGAGTTTGTTTGTTGTTTTCATGTTTCCAAAACTTTCGGAAAATAAACTACCTAAGGCATGTAATTTACACAGTTCAAAAGTTTCAGAGTATACAAACAGTATTAAATAAGAAGACAAGCATGCAATGTTTCTTTATCCTATAGTGGTTTAGAGCCTCAAGCAAGCAACCTAAATAAGCATGACCTTCTTCAAGAAAATAACATGCAACTAAAAATCTTGGAATATAAGGTTGCAAAAGTACAAATACCGAAACATGGCTACGCCAATTGGTAACATGATTTAATACAATGCCCTACATATGGAGTTAAACAAATACCAAGCAGGTAGCTAAACAAACATAACCTAAAAGCAAAGTATTTCACAAACTACAAACTATGGAGCCGGATAAAGTTAGGTACCTAATCAGACTATCACTCGAGAACCACATACCACTGACCATATGTGTTATGTGTTGATGCCTATACCAAGAAAGCAAAAGCCACTGTACCTCCAATTGGATAAAAGTTGTGAAACTAAAATGCTGAAAATAAAAACAAATAGTAGCAAAAGGGTATATCACCATAGTTTAGAGTCTGCAATTTGTCATTATGCAGGATTATCATCTTGATGCAATTAGAAGATCCTTTTGGTACTTAATATATACACAACAGAGCAAACACATAGAGCATATAACATATACACAACAGAGCAAACACAGAGCATATAACATGGTTGTCATACTACCATAATTTACAAAAAACAGAGGAAAAAAACAAAACTATTAATAAACTTACATCTGCCAACATATGATCGGCCTCATCAAAGACAAGAATCTTCAACTCAGATGTACCCAGCTTCTTTGCTGCAATCCATTTGTTAATGGTACCAGGTGTGCCGATAATCACTTGTGCTGTCACAGGTGCTCTTTTGGCGATTGGTATATAATTAGCTTTATCAGCAGGAAGACCCAATTCTGATGTTATCCCAGTAAACTTTCCCATCTTTAGTAGCACTTCCATATTCTGTACCATCATTAAGATATTATTAAATCACAAGGTATTTACCTAGCCATGGTATAAAGTATAAACAATCACAAACATATAGGCAGTCTTGCTGCAATTACAAAAGTTAAAAGGTAGAAATGTGTTGTAAAATACCAACATCAAGAAAATTTGTATAACCATTCAATCGGATAACTAATTGTTCCAGCATATCTTCCAACATGTTTAAGTACACATATGTCCCACAAAACATTAAGACATAACCTAACAGACTTGCATCCTCATTAGAAAACAAAGTCTTATTATATGACATTTTAATAAACGGTTAATACCATAAAACTGCAACGTATTTATGTTGTTGTTTAGCATTGGTCATCATACTTTGATTCATATCAGTTTAGTCATTAAACTTAGCAAAATATTTCATCTTCCTCATCTTTGATGAACGGTTCAATATCCAATATCAAACACTTGAGAAATCACAATGCATTGTTTGACATTCAAAATACAAAATATAACCCATACATAGCTTGATGACTAAATTGGTACAAATATGGAACATAGAGATAAGCATTGTGAAGTTAATGACATTAACCATATACTAAGTTTTATGTAAATTATCACAGTTTTATGTAAAAGTATCACTACGATGTTGTGCTTTATAGTCCAACAAACTAATCATAATCTATCTCAAGTCTCAACTACACCCAAAAATGTTATCTGAAGCCTGCCAACTATGGAGTTGTTTGCCTGTTTGGGATGATGTGATAACAAAGAAACTAGTAACTATATTAGCTTTGAACATTTATATCCACAGTAATCAAGTAAATAAATGTACAAATAGCAATCAGATAATCAACACCATCTTACTCTTATAAACAAATAACAATACTAAACTGATAATCATGACAACGTGTAACAAAACTTCAAAGTTTGAGTAATACCTGAATAGCCAACTCTCTTGTCGGACAAATACAAAGAGCTTGAGGAGCAGCTAGCTTGGGATCAACACGACTCAGCATTCCAAGCACAAAACAAGTCGTTTTCCCAGACCCGTTATGGGCCTGGGCGATCAAGTTCTTGTAAGGAGGAGTTAGTATCATGGGAAGACTGATGGACTGAATCTTGCTAGGTCGTTCGAATTTCATTTCGACGTATAGACCTTTAAGCAACTCTTGAGATAAATTCAGCTCCTCAAATCTTACCGCAGACGTATACGGTGTTTCTCCTGATGTAACCTAAAATCAAATTAAACAATAATTAAGGTTTAAGGGATATTTGTTTAAGCTTAAATTTGGGCTATAATAAGCTACTTACGGCTTAAATAACACATAAGCTCTTGGCTACTATTTATATTAGCTTAAAATTTTAAGCTGATAACCTAAGGTGTTTAAATTAACTTACGCTTGCAGAATAATCATAAAGTTGAATAAGCCCAAGCTTATACTTACCCAAGTAGAAGCTAATGAAAGCTAATAGCGTAGAACCCAAGCTTATTTTACCCAAGTAGTAATAGAGGCTTACCCGCTATTAACAGCTATTAAGCAACCTAAATAAGCTAAAACAAACACTACTTCTGTTAAATACTTTAACTAAGGGGTGTTTGTTTCAACTATATAATCGACTTATGGCTTATTTGATTTTGGGCTTATGTTTCATAACCTCATTTTTTGTGGCTTTATTTTGAATCTTTTCTGCTTATACAAGTATTTATGCTATAACAAGCTTATATAAGCCAAAAAGTTTGAAAATAAGCCACAAAAAGTGAGCTTATGAAACATCAGCCCAAAACCAAATAAGCCATAAGCCGGCTATATAAGCTGAAACAAACATCCCCTAAATTAATAACCATACTAATGAGTATGTAGTTAGCCAAATTTAATTAACAAACTCTAGCTTAATAGAGCAATAACTTAATCAGAAACAACTGATAACTTAATGGTTGATTTACAAAGCCGAACATACACTAAAAATAACTTTAACTTAAAGTCGAGGTTTGATAACTTTTGAATGTTAAACTACAAACTGCTATCTACAACCCTGTACGTGTAATTGCTAGCTTGCGATTTTTAAGCTTGGAATCAATCATATTAACCTAAAACTATTTACCAAACACTATAACTAAACAGAATAACCATACTAATTCAAACTTTTACTTAATAATTAAATATATAAACATACAGCTTCGATATTAGAATCTTCTGGATCCTCAAGGAAATTGTTATCCTTTTTCTTAGACTCATCAATCGCAATTGAATTCAAATCCAAATCAATCTTTTCTTCATTCACAGTCATTGAAGAGCTTGACGGAGTTGGTAGTTCAGGTTCATCGTCGGGTTCATCGGCCCATCGTCCGGTCACTGTTGTTTTGGGGATCTCTGTGGCGGAGTTGGCGGTGGTGGTGGTGTCGGCCATGGTTTTTCTGGAGTTTGTTTGGGATTTTTGAAGTGGATGTGATTTGTGAAAACCGGGGTTTTAATTTGCTTTGAGTTTAAGCAGTTAATTTGGGTCAATTTTATTTGGTTCTTTGGGTTTGTTTAGAAGTGCGTAGAGATTAAGCAGAGTACTAATTGATAATAGCACAGCGTTTTCATAAAATATGTTGGTTTATTCAGTGTCGGTGGAATGGCCTTTTTTTTGGGCCCGGTTTGTCTGATCGTTGGAGCCCAATGCAGAGATAAAAGGCCCGTTTTCATGAGATAACCCACGCATTAGATTGTCAGCAAATCCACATACATCATCTTCCACAATTCCACAATACTGAAAAACCTATCAATTAACTGAAACGCAAAACCACAGTCTTGAAGTGCTAATTTGGAGGAGGAAAAAGAGAAGGAGTTTGTTGTTCATGTGTCGTTGCCGGATGAGAAGGAGATCGAGAAGATGGTTTTGGAGAAGAAGAAGAGGGAGTTTTTGAGTTGTTGTAGGAAGAGAGGGAAGCTAAGGCTATGCTTAATATTCACCGGTAGATTGCATTGGGCCCTCTTCTGTCAATCAGGTTTGCTGTTTTCTGTTTGCTTGCATATGTTTTTTTTGCGTTCTTATTCTTTTGTTGTTATGATCATGCGTTCTGTTACCTTTTGTTTGTCTCACCGTGTTTTTTGGGTGTGTTTTATCCTATTTAAGATGTATGAAAACCCTGCTCTTCCTTATCTAGGCCTGTTATGGGCAGTGACGGAGCCAGGATCTTTCATCCGGTGGGCAAACAAACACAAAAGAATTTAAGAAAGGTGAATGTATAAAATTTAAAAGTACGTCTTACAGTAAAACTTTTCATCTAAACTAAAAATTTGTGCAATATCTTTCTCAATAATGAATTACTAAATTAAAGATCATCACTCATTCTTATATTTCATTAGTCACAAAAGTAAATACGTAGTACTAGTATAATGAAAAGCAACTTGTTCAGTTAATCAGCTATTTTGTTTTCATAGCAATTGAAATTTCATAACTTGACACTACACTTCTTATATGTTTATTTTATGGGTTAGCTTTTTGTATTTGGGTGGGCCACAAACTATATAATGGGTTTATAATATATGCTAATACATGCATGCCATTGGTATTTAATAGAAGTTTGGGATGGGCCATGGCATACCCTATGTCTTACTTGGCTCCGTCCCTGGTTATGGGTTCATCTTTCTTTTGTTCTTTATTGGAGGCTTTTTTTTGTTTCAGTTTCATAATTGTGTTATTTGTTGTTGTTCTTTGCAAATATGTGTTCATTTGTTTCTATACGTGTGCTCTTAAATATATTGATACTATTTTTAAAAGGCAATCATTTGTTTATAGCTCTATATCTGTTGTCGGTCCTATAATGTTATAAAATTTTCAGATCAGATTTTGGGGATTTTTTTCAATCAGGTACAACTAATATTGGCATGTTTATGTGGAAAAGAAGTCAACTGATAGTATTAATTGGTCGTTAGCGTTTTTAATGGGTGTTACAGTCTGCTGTGGAATACGAGTAGTAAAGGGGCGAATTGGGTCATTTTAATGGCTGTTAGGATTGCTCTAATGGGAAATCGGGTGATTTTTAGTTTGCTGCAACAGCAGTAGCACAATAGCTTTGAGTTATTTTTTAACGCACTTTGGGTGGTATAAATGGGTGTTCAAGGCTGCTGAAAACTGCAATAATATCTATGATTTCCTTTGTGTTTGATGAAATGTTTTATTTGTTTATTGGTCTTTGCAAAGCATAGTAACTAACGTTTATTATATATATAGCACAGCGACAAATAAAATTTGTCTGATGCATTGTTCAGGTTGTGTGTCGAGACGGATACGGACAGGAAGAATAAAAGACCAGGGTTAACCTTCAAATGGCATGTAAGATGTGCAATTAATTTTAGTTTTAACTTTTAATATTCATTTTTTTTTTAAATGGAATGTGTTTGGGTTTAATTGTGTTACACTATACGGGTTTTGAATATCTCCTCTATAGCTTCCAATTTTGAATATCTCCTCTACAACTTTAAGACTGCTACCGGTGATGACAACCTTTTAAGGACTTCGGCGGGTTTGAATAGGTCAGTGCATAAATTGCAACATACACTGTGGGATCGTGGTGATTATACACAAGCAGCAGTTACAGGTGCATTAATGTGCAATTTGAATATCCGTTAAATTAATGTCTCATCAACATTACTTATCTGTTATCTTTTAAACAAAATGTAGGTTTTCAGGTGCTTCATATTAACTTAATGGTAATTATTACCATTATAGGTATAAGCAAACAAGTATACGCCACTTATTTGACTTCATTTCAGAAGACTAAACGCAGGCGTGTGCCTTTATAAGGTTGTTCCTCTCCTCATGAATATTAGTTTTCCCTTTCCTTTTAAACAGGAATTACAATTTTGATCGCCTAATACAAACTTATTGGCAAATGTCATCATTATAGGTATCAAAGAACAACCAGAAGTGCTTTGTTCCACATCAAATGGCAACATCAACCACATGCGTGCAACTCAATCAGGTTGTTTAACTACTTATTTGTAACATAATTTAGAAAATGCCTTACGGTGACAGTTGGTAACTACTCTCTGCTCCGGCCTTTTACAATTAGTTAATTAACTTACGTTTTTGTGTATTTGCGTAGCCCATCCTTTGGATGTAAATAGACCACCGCAAAATGTAGCTAATAGGTCGCACGGTCCTAATTATTGCACACAATCATCAACTATAGGTAAGTGCATCCGCAATCCTTATCTCCATTGAATTAATACATGTTTAATATTCTCTTCTTTGTTTTTTAAACAAGGTTACAAATTGTCGAATACTTTATACAGGTTCACTCAGACAAACATGCTTACCTTTTTCAGCTCACAGGGGAATACCAGCCACACACGCACAATGGCACGAGATCAGTTACCTGCTTATTTCTAATGCATGTTAAATAACATGTTTGATAACGTTTATTACTTATCAGCTGCTCCGACCTTTTATACTTATGTTATCTTACATCTGCATACTAACCCCCATTTTTTAATTTAAATTTGAGATGTTTACCTACTTCTGTTATATGAGGTGATGACCAGGGATACAATCAAGGTGGTATGATGCAGGAAGACAGTTTCGAGTATCAAGAAGGTGGTTGTATAGAAAAAGAAGGTTGCTTCAACCATCAACAAGGAGGGGTGGTTTACAGTGGCATGCGTCCGGTTGGTGAAACATTGACAAAAAAAGGGCAGGGCGTGAAAAATATGTTAACAAGTGCCAAGCAGAACAGCAACATCATGGTTGAAGGTAACAGACATTATGTTGTAATAGAACATACATAGTCGTGTCCTAATTTTTACATATGTTTGTAAACTCATGCTAGCTGACGTTTCCATAATTGAAAGGAATAATCATTCGATGCTGCGTGATTAAAGAAATATCAGGATGTTTCATGGTTTTTAACAAAGAGAGGAAAGTGAATTCGAAGCCGAAGAAGTTTCGACATGACATATTGGCCAAAGTGTGATAGGATATTTGCTAAAACGTTTCACGTATCTGAGCTTTTCAGAGACTGGCCCCATAACCGACAACTCTCTAAGGTTTGGAGGTTGTTGTACCACCTAAAATCGCTCAAATTTCCTATAAAGTTCTTTTTTTCTTTTTTTTAAGCTTCTGATCAAGTCTGATCAACTTTAGGTTCCAGGTCTGTTATGAACATGGTGAAGCTGAAGCATGTTGGCTATTTACAATTTTTTTTAAATTTTTTTTGCAGTTGAGATGGTGACGAATCGTGTGGCTTCCTTTTTTTGGGCCACGGGTCTGCGACAAATGGTTGTTTAAGTACTTTACCAAGATTTATAAAAAGCTAACAATGTACATGACCAGTATGAAGTTCTTTGGAGTTCTTCCAGACTAAAGTCCATAACATTGAGGAGCCATGTTATTGTTACTAAGTGAAAGAGTATTAGGTGCACTGTTCACCATTGTCACAAACCCATAAGCAATGGTGCCAAGTTTTAATTTTAGTTTTAATTTTAATGATTTTCGTTGCCAGGAACCTTTACTGAACAACAACATGATGATTAAAAGGTATGCTTTTTGAATTAGTTTACAACCATTTTTTCCGAATGGTGGGTTATGTTATGGTTGAAGTAGTGATATGTGGTGGTGGTCAAGCAAATCCACCAGCTATCCATCCCAATTGTAAGTTTCATGTATTGGATAATTTATTATTGCTTTTTTGGGTTCAGGATAGTTTGGATGAAAACGGGCGGTTTTGTTTCAGTGAATGGACTAATCAAGGATGGAACTACGACTCTACAGGCTTACGAGGTCAGCCATGATGCAACATATTGAATTTTGGAGACTGTCAATTTTGCTAGCTCAAAAAGGTAACCTTCATAGGTAGAAATAAGTATGCTTCGTGTTCTAATTTTAGTGGAAAGGGCCTGAGTCAGATTTAATTTTTAGGTGACGCAAAGGTAGTGGGTAGCGGCTATGTGTGTGGGGAAAGCCTTATTTGTAAGGAACAACTTACAAATTGGCGGATTACATTGTGTGGATTACATTATGTGAATACAAATTTGCAAACATGACTGGTATTAAACAAAGTAGTAGCTTTTCGCCTTTGGTTTGTCCGAAACTAAAAAGGGTTAATCTTTTTGTTTCGCCGTGAGCGAGCCTGTTCTGCCTTTATGATGGCAGATATGGTATGACTTTTATTATTCAAGGAGTGTTTGGATTAGCTTATTTTATAGTGTTTTTTTTCTTAATTACAATAGGATTCAAAGGGTGTTGTGAATTTTTCGACCCAATTATTTATGAATGACTTTATCTGAGTTGCGATTTTTCACAAACGTGACAGCTTTTGTCCATTTATAAGTGTGGCTATAAAGGAATGGGTTAAATCGGTCAAATGGGTTATATGTGGCTTGAAGTCTGTTTTTTTGGTAAACAGGTTGATAACTTCAAAAATCAGCCCTTTATTATTAATCTAAGAATATTATTTTGTGATGACAGTTAAAGTTTTAATTTTTTTAAGCCTTAAAAATAGACAAAAAAACGTCTACGGGTCAATACAACCTGGTCTGGCCTATTGCGACCCCAACAAAAACGACTCATTCTAACCTGGACACATCTTTACTGGTATATATTTCCCCCTCCAGTTTGAACTCTATCTGGACGCTTACTTTGATATGATAAACATTATTTGCTTTCAAGTTTGAACTCTATCTGGACGCTTACCTTAGCTGATAGTAGTGTGTTTAATGTTCCAGGATCCAAAAAACGGCACAAAACTTTCAAGCTGGGGCACGTGAGTAGCGACGAAAGGAGTACTTAACCATTACCAGATTGACACTGTGTAGTATAATGAAATAAATGTATGTATATGTTTTGAGTAGAGCAGATGTAATTAGTTTTGTATCTATGTTGTGTTATGAATATAAAGACTTTTAATGTAGCAAAATATAGATGGTTTGGCTTATATGGTGTCAAAAACCCGATGTGTTGTTATAGCAATATAGTAAAGCCACAGTAGTTTTTATTTGATGTGCAACTCACTATAGCATAAAAGTTTTGAATATTTTTTTGTTTCAACTTTGGTTTTAATTCATGATAAATTTCATCTATTTATATTTATATTTATTCTAAATATACAAGTCTTAAAATTTTTAAAACTAAAAACATTTTTATTAAAAGTAACTCGCTAAACTTGTAACCAAAAATACAATTAATATATCATTAAGTACAAAACAATCTATCTATTTTATCTAATAAAATAAAGTTCTGTACAAGCACTCTAGAGCAACGCATTAAATTTTATTATTAAAACACTGCCTTATATAGCACCAAAATACAACCAACTAGAAGCACAATTTAGCTTTTAATGGTTTATCACTTTCCAAAATCAAATCCCTGCATAACCTCTCCTATAGTCTCACGCTCCTTCTCATTTATTTTCGGATAGTAATAACTCTCTTCAAATCAGAACACGCTCCCATACGATTCTTTTCCCATACGATTCTTCTTCATTCAGCAGTTTCAATCACCAATTAATGTCATCATTAATCATTTGTAATTGCCTTCCTTCTACTATACACCTTTCATTGAGTAATTAGTATCATTCAAATTCAAAACACATAACTTATCTCATTATAAAGGGTCAATTGCATATATACCACTAAAACTTGCATATTTGCATATATACCAAAGCATAACTTCATTGTACATCATGCATTAAAAACTCGTTTTCATTTTAATTGGTATATATGCAATTCTATATAAAACACCTCCACTCCAAAACACATATTCACAAATTTCGATTCAACTATAGGTTTTTTATTTGAATAACATCGTATAGGTATTTTGATATGTTTTGTTTTTGTTTCGATTCAGTTTAATATATTTGATTTGATTAAATTCAATTCAATTGTGTTGTGGTAAAATCCTAAAAAAGAATTGGATGAAAATTAGTTGTATGATCATTTTCTTTTTTTGATTATGCAGGTTAAATTCAATTACCACAACACAACTTTTGTAGGTATTAATTTATCTTCTTTTGTTTAGTTTGATGTGTTAATTTATTACTTCTAAATGTTCCATTGTTTATGAATATGAGCTTGGTTAGATGTAGTAGATCTAAATTTTCCATTGATTATGAATATGAGTGTGATTTAAAGAAGGAAAGGTGTTTGATTATATGTTTGAAAAGAGTTTTAGTGACCTTATATGAACGGTGATCTTTTTTCATTGATTTTTGTAGGGGGAAAATGCAGCAAATGTTGATTCCTTTAACAATGCAACTCATTGGGTAGAAATCAACTTGGGAGTGAAGGAAATTCTAAGGTATTTAATCATTTTAAGGGATTGTTTTTACGTATTCTTGAAGTTTGATCTCTCCCCTGTCCCGGATCAACCATGTTTTGTTTGATTGTCATGTTTGTGAATGCAGGAGAGTATAAGATTGTATCAGGAGAAGCTGGCCAAGTGCGTAGATTAAAGCAATGGTTAGTTATCTTCCGAATAGTTTTATTTAAGTTTTAAGTTTATGATCGCACAAAATAGAAAGACGCAACTTTTTAGTTTGCAATTATGGAAAATGGAATCGACTTTCCTGCCATCTTAAAGGGTGTTTGGATGTGTCTTTTAAAGGGTGTTTTTGTTGCTGGTGTCATCGGGTTTTACTAATATTGTTCATAGTGTTAACCTGTTAAACCCTTTATAGTGTTTTAATATCATACTTTCGCACTTGATTAAAACGTTGTGTCCATAAGTATGCTTAAATATAGTCCAAACCCAACCCTACCATTTATTTTGGATTGACAACTGAAATTAATGGCATGTAATGAACTATAATTTCACACTTGATTAACACTTTATTATTCACTTCCTAAGCCAACTAATTCATATAATTTCGAATATAGTGAGTTCTCAATATAGTCTTTTGATTTGTTTTTCCGTGCTATTCCTTCTATGCTTCGGCATTAGTTCTGTTTCGACCATAGAAAGGATAAGGAGGTCGAAGCCCAATGGATATATCTAAGGGGCATAAATACATATGGTGCTGCCACTCGGGTATGTTGTAGGATTGGTAGTTGCGTTAGTCATTGGAATTCTTACTCATTCTCCACAACCGCACTTCTATATCGGTATGTTTCGTCATTGAAAATGTTATTAAACAAGCCATACTATAAACTTTAAGTGCAGAGCTGTTTACCATTGTATTGACCACTACTTCTCATGTTGAAAGTTGAAATATAGTTCAACTATAATAGGTGATCAGTCGTTATGTATCATAGATTTTTAACCAAATCAAGTTGCTACTTTCCTTAAATTTGGTTAAAATTTCTCGCCGGTTCCTTTGAGCAGGCCGGTTTAAGTTAGACTGCCTTCGAGTGGTTTGACTTTGATTGTCTGTGACGTGGCAAGATGAATATGAGGTAAGGGGATGAAACGGGTAACTTTTTTGGTGCTGATTGGATTAGTTTGACCAGTTGAGCCACAATCACATTTTTGTCCTTTTTTAAAAAAAAATAAATAAAATGTATTCGAACAATGGTTAACCTGTTTATCTCATCGACTTATTACCTTTATTAGTTATTTGTCAAAAATTTGACGTGTTTCAGATTAAACATAGTATAGGTCGACCATGGGTCAAAATCGATAAAGCTAATTGTTTGTTAAATGTTTGACCGGTGTAGGTGCCATCGACGCTTGGACCCATAGTCTTGATCCATATTTACAAATTATAGTCTTTTGATGACCTTTTGCTCAAGTTGTGCCATGTATATATGTGTGTCATGTTGTTAACACTTTATTATTCAGTTCCTAAGCCAACTAATTCATATAATTTCAATGTGAGTTCGAATAACTTATTGAAGAAAAAGGAGCTTTCAAAGGCGTGCACTACAAGACCAAACGTGGACTACTTAATGAAAAACCTAAGGTAAAATTTTTGGATCTCATGATTTTAATATCTTATTGATGTTTTTATACGCTAATGACTTGAATTTATGACTCGACTTCATCACCGTCTTATCAATGTTATCATTGTAACCTAAATTAATGATAGCAATTGACCAAGAATCCAACCACAATGGGTTTATCAACTTACTGGACATATTGTTTCCATATTTAAGAATTAAACATGAACTCCTTTTTGTGCTTTTAAAAGAGTGTGTTGGTTTTTTTTTTTAAATTCAAATACTTCTTTATAGAACACTTCGCTTGTGACATATGATAAAAAACAGTAGGAGGCAATTTATATTGTCATAGTCTTATAATTTTTGTATAGTAATCTATTGGCACATTTTATGCACAAATCGAGCAATAACATTTTTCGGTAAACCCAAAACAGCCCATTCAGTTAATCTGTACTAGAAAAAGTACCCATTTAGACCCGTTACCATATAAACCCAGTATGACTCGTTCCAAAAGTAAAATGTTTTTCTCCGTACCTAATGTACCCATTTTGAGTTATTTTGGACATCTTTGGTGTCTTTTTTGCGTGATCTGAGTCGTTTTGAAGGTTTTTGGTTGAATATATTTTATTGGATTTTATAGGTCATTTCAACCCTCTAAACATCATCTCACAGTCAAAGTAACAGAAATAATGGTCAAAAGACTAAACTTGTAACTTGTCAAAATCATAGGGACATAATCTGAGAAAGAAAACATTTAGGGACTTAAACCATAAATCCTGGATGAACCACAATGATTAGAGACTAAAAAAAAGGTAAAAGAATATTGAGTTATATCAAATGGGGCTAGCACTTACTATATTATAACACTACTACTTCGAATTGTACAATTAGGATTTATTGTCATCGACGGTTGAGATTATCTTTTTATAATATTCATGAGAATGCAAATTCTAAACATTCAAAAAAAAACTTTCACACAATTCCAAGGTGAAACATAATAGGTTATTAAATTTTTGATTGAGACACTCTAACTTATTCATTTATCAGTTGTATTGTTTATACATTCTGCTTTATTGTATATTGAAGTGTGCAAATCAAAACCTCATGTAAACAAATCATCTCCCTTTTCCTAATACTGAGCAAAAATAGCGTTTTTTTTAAACTAATATCGAACCTTACAAATTTTGTATACCATGTTTCCAACCAAGTAAAAAACGTTGTGTGGTTGCGGCCATTACTTTTAGTTGAAACTGGGATTTGAGATTTTTTTTATTTATTTTTTGTAAGCAGATCTGGGATTCTTGATAGGGTTTCTATTTCTACCAAACATGTACAGAAAAAACAAGAAAGATTTTTTTCTTTCTACTATACCAACCCGTCCCATATTTACACAGAAAACTAAACAGTTTGACGATCGGCTTTTCGCAAATCAACAAAGGAACTCAAATGCTAACCTATAATCAGTGGCAAATATTACCAAATCAACATTGACACATGATCCCTAATCATCATTATCATGCCTTTTCCAAATTCAGACAGTGTTGACCATGGGTTTTAGTCTTGGCGGTGGGTTCTAGCCGTGGGGATGGTCATAAGTTTTAGCCATGGTGGCGGTTGTGGGGTTTTTTTTAAGTTCACGATGATTATCATCAAAGACAACCATCATGGACTTTGTAAGATATTGGATTTCACATACACATCAAACCATAACACAAAGTAGGCGTACAAGAGGTTTTTAGAGAGAGAAAGTTAGAGGTTTGGGAACTTTAGTGAGAGAAATAAAATCTTATTATGAGCTCCAACTCTACCTTGGAAGGTAGAGTATTTATAGTCTTACAATAAAACGCCACACAACGGGCGTGGATCGGGCATACAGGTGGGTAAAGACTCGTCCGTCCTCCACGGTGTTACTTAACTAAATACTACTTAGCTTAAAAGAACTACGACTACGAGCTTTCTAACGATTACATATACTAGAGGTGACCGACTCTTTAATACACGGAATTTCTAATTCCTAACAATCTCCCCAAGGAGGTCACCTCAAACATATATTAAAATTACATTGAATACAAACAGATATTACATTAAAAATTGTTCTTGCATTCTTGTTGTAGCACTTTGCTCAAGCTCGTAGTCATTGATTCTTCTCATTGCATGTTTGGTTAATCCAAGTGGAGGTCTTTTCTTGATCCACGTGATAATAATTTTGAGCCGACTTTTGAGATCATCGACTAACAAAATCTCGAGACATCCATTGTGGTGTTGGTATTATGTGATGTTGTGACTTTCGGACCGACATGCTCACATTCGGATCATGATATCTTCTCATCGAGTAGCGGAAGCTTTCGTTGATTCATGATATTGGCGGCGTAGCGAAGCATGGAGTGAAAATATCGAGTCATTGATGCACTTATCATGATTTCTTGAGAAATGAATGTATTGTGTGAGCATGCGGCTATGGATTGACCGCTTCATTACGATCACCGCAAACGTCGGTGTACCGCATAAAACAGTTAGCAATAAAGCGCGAAAGTGTCTTTGATCACTTCGTTGAATTGAGGTACACGCCCACGGTTCCCGTTGATCGATACAAATCTTGCGCCCGTGATCGGTATAATTCAAGAATTTCCTTGACGGGGTTTCGCAATTGCTCTAGTTGTTCTCAAACCGAACGTCTCAAAGAAGACAACACGGAGTGAGTGAACCAATGAATAGAAATTCACCGATTGATGAAAAGAGATTTGAAAAACAATCGTGTATCGCACAATAGAAATTGTTTTGCAATACAACGAAGGTTTTAATGAAAATCAATTATCAATCATAAACACCTTTTGATTTGAAATATTCGTACACGGTCGATGTGCTAAAGAAAAGAGTTTTAAGCACAATGACCGGTTTTTCAAAGGTATCCGTCAATCCATAACTCGAACCATGATTGATTCAAAAGATTGAATCGCTCCATTGTTTCTATTCATTTGTCACATGGTTGATCTATTGAATAGATCTCACATGCCACCTACCGGAGCTTGTTTGATGTTGGCTCGAAGGCTTTCCATCTTCATTGTGAATATGTAAGCATATCACTCGGATGTTACGCAATACCACAAGGATAATGCGTGGGACTCAAGATATAATCTCTCTTTCCACATTGTGTGAAACAGAGTCTTCATTGAAAGTGTCCTAATGAGATTTATGGATGATCTCGTGGCTCTAGACTCAATTTGTGCATATTTGGATCCTGTATCGGAGACTAGGAGAGGATCTCCTTCTTCAATATCAACAATCTCTAAGAGAGTCGATAGATAATGTCGGTTCCCGTGAGAATGAAACAAGTCCTTTTAAGAGGAACTTGAGTGGTTTGGGAAGTTGAAGTGCGGTCGTCCTTTGGGTCCATGACGTCTTGTCTTCAATACCGTGTTACCTTGGTAACCACCAAGAGTAAATGAATTGAACCCGGTTTACGCCTAAGGTTGAATAATTGGAGGCTATTTGTTTTCACCCTTTCTCATTCAATTCTTTTCATTCTTCAACCCCTTAAGTGCTTACCGAGACTTCATAGCTAGAACCTTGTTGGGTTTATTCCAAGACTAGCTCGGACTCGATCCGCACTCTTCCCATATCTCATTTTCTCCTTTTCAATATACCTAAGGACTTCTACACTATCTAGTGGATTGTCCTGGTAGATCCCTCCGGTTACGGCGGATCATGGGAACAAATACCTAACCTTATCATCCTTATATCACCATACATAAAGTAAAGTTGGTCGGTCTATTTGGTATTGTTCATCGCCATTGGAACCAATTGAAAACCATTTGAAAATCAATCCGGATACTTGTGATATATTATCAAAGCATTTTGTACCGAATTGTTTTTGATATTTTTAGAACAAGAGCTCCCCTCAACATGTGCATCAAGTGTTTGAAATCGTTTTGCACACGGAGGCAAGAGAAAGAATTAACTTCTTTGATTACCATATTCAAAAATATCAACATCACTTCCTAATCAAATCAAGTAGATAAAGCATTTTGGGAAGGATGAGGTTTTCATAAGCTTGCTCCCCTCAATATGAGCATAGATATTTGAAAATGTTTTGCACATATTAGGAAAAGACGCACATAGAGATAAGTTGATCACGTTTCAAATATTTGTGGTTTAAGATAGATGCTCCTCCTCAACATGTGCATGGAAAATTTGAAATCGTTTGGCACATGTGGGAAGGAGAGCTTGTACATCCTTATAAAACCATTTACCAATTATCGCTTTAAATCCAATTTAAATCACAAATTCTCCCCGATCACAATTATCAAATCATTTGAGATTTGTGATCTCTGAGATTTAAATTGAATTTGAAAGCTTTTAAGGAGAATTATGACTTGATTATGAAAGCGTTTTAGCGATAAGGATCGGATTTTGAGACTTTAAACTCCATTGAAGAAACATGCATGATTATCTTTTGAAAATAATTGTATGACAAATAACTTTTGATTTAATTGAAATCATTCTCCCCTCAATCAATGACATAAGTTGTTGATTGAGAGATAGATATTTTGACAAACTTTTAAGTCCGATGATTATCAAAAATAGAGTTCGAGTTATTTTTCAAAACAACTAGTTTTCATTAGATAGTAAGGATTAGTTTAAAGAATCGAGCAAGAAATTTGAAAACCACGAAAAGTATGGCTCGTTACATCTTTGAAAAGCGGTTTCTTGCACGAAATGACAATAAACCATAGTTTCTCTTTCTCCCAAAAATATTTTTTGGTTTTTTGATTTTTTTTTTTAAAAAACATTCGAACAACATCTAAAGTCCCGTGTCATTATTTGAATGACAACAACAAGACCGTAGATATTATCGAATCGAGAAAACATGACAAAATGACAATATTTTTTGAAGATTTTTCAAATTTTTCAAATTTTTTATGGATTTTGAAAGTTTTATATATTTCTATTTGATTTTTGAAGGTTTTATAATTTTGTATTTTGTTTTTCGAATAGATATATATATAAGAGATAGATGAAGGAAACCTTTTACTCCTCTTCTTCCTCTTGAAGACGTTTGAGTGTTTCTGGTTGAAGGCTTTTAAGGCCAAGTCGTGAAAGAATAAACTCAAAACGTTCTCTAGGAAGAGCTTTGGTGAAGATGTCGCTAACGGTATTCGGTCCTCACAAAGTAAAGTTCCACCACACCGTTTTCCACTTGTTCCCGATGAAATGATGTCGAATGTCGATGTGCTTTGCTCTTGAGTGTTGTACGTTGTTGCATGAGAGAGCAATAGCACTTTTATTATCACGATGACAGAGGATTTTGTTAAATTCAAAGCCATAGTCGATAATTGGGATCTCATCCATAGGATTTGAGCACAACAAGATGACATGGTTATGTATTCACCTCTGTAGAGGAAATAGAAGTACTCATTTGCTTCTTTGAAGACCAGCTCACAAGCTTATCACCCAAAACTGAGCACCTCCGACGTGCTTGACGAGTATCTTGACATCTGCATGATCGGCATCTGCATAGGTCTTTAGTGACATACGGTGTCCTTGGTACCAAAGTCCCATATTGATGGTTCCTTGGAATACCGAAGACCCGTTTAACCGCTTCAAGGTGCTTTTAGTAGGCTTAGCACGGTATCTAGCACACATGCAAACAATGAACAAGATGTCCGGTCTACTAGGCGTGAGGTACATCGGGGATCCAATCATACTACGATATTTCGTTTGGTCTACCATGATCCCGAGTGGTCCTCATCTAGTTTGGTACGTTCAATCATGGGAGTGTCAGCGAGGTCACTTGAATTAAATCCAAATTTCTTTAAAATCTCATTTGCATATTTAGATTGATTTATGAAAATGCCTCCGGGACTTTGTGAAATTTGTAGTCCTAAGAAAAATAACATTTGTCCCATCATTGACATTTGAAATTTAGAACCCATTTTATTTGAAAACGGTCACACTCATTGGGGTCGGTCGAGGCAAAGATGATATCATCAACATAAATTTGAACATGAATTAAATGTTTGCACGACTTCACGGTGAACAATGTTGGATCAATGCTCCTTTGCTAAATCCGGTAGATAGAAGAAACTTTGATAGCGTATCATACCATGCCCTTGGAGCTTGCTTTAAACCGTAAAGAGCCTTCTTCAAACGATAAACGTGAGTAGGATGCTCTTGATTCACAAATCCTTCGGTTGGTGGCGTGAGCGACTTCTTTAAGATCTTCATTCGAAATGCCGTCTTTACATCCATCGATAGACTACCATGTTCTTACTAGCGACATTAGGCAAAAGATTACGATTGCCTCGATTCGAGCAACTGGAGCAAAAGATTCTTCAAAGTCAATACCCTCCTCTTGACGGTATCCTTTAGCAACTAATCGAGCCTTGTTCTTCATCACATCACCATGCTCATCAAGTTTCACTTTGAAGATCCATTTTAGAGCAATAATCATAGCACAATCTGGGCGGTACTAACTCCCATACATCAAGTCGATCAAACTCATGAATTTCTTCTTGCATGGCATTGAACCATTATCTTCATTCATGGCGGTTTAACATCTTTTGGTTCGATCTTAGAGAGTACGGAGTTGAAGAAGCACCATAAGGCATCGGTTGCAAGTTGTTTCCGTGTTGATCTTGGACGAGAGGTATTTCAATGATGTTGTCTAATGGATGATCGTGAGTCCATTTTCTAAGGTGTTCATGTGGCGGTTGTTGAGGGACTAAGGTAGCGAGTCGATGTCTCTGAAGAAGATGGTTCGATGATGATTCGAGGAGCAAATATGTTTTCAAATGGAGCATCTTGAGGTAGCAAAGGATTAACTTCATCATTGATGCGAAGCAGTTCCATGATGTACATTCGAAGATAGATGATTTGTTGATGAGGCGAGTGATCAACAGCGGCGCTTCTTGACTTAATGATATTGAGATTGTAGGATTGACTTCATTCTCGGGGATATGAGCGACCTCTGTTGTGGGAATTGACAGTTCAATAACACATGGCTCATAGAGTTCATCAAACATAGGATCAAACAATTTCTTTAAATCATCTTCGGATGGAGGTACATATGGAGTTGCTTGAGAAGAGATTGGTACAAGGGATGAACCAATGGGATTGTTTTGAAGAGCGGGTCTGAATGGATTGTCCAGAGCCATTTGACGGTCGACTCATCAAACGTGGCGTGAATTATTTCCATGATATTTCGGGTTCTCTTGTTGTAGATTCGGTATCCTTTTACATTTGGTGCATAACCTACAAATACTCCAATGTCCTTTAGCTCTAAGTTTGCCTAAATCTTGGCCCTCATTAGTTGGATAACACAATGCACCGAACACACGAAGGAATGAAAGATTAGGTTTTCTGTTGTGGACAAGTTCATATGGAGTTTTTCCATGAGCGGTGTGAATCGTGGATCGATTTTGGGTGTAGCATGCGATGGCGATGGCTTCACCCTAGAGAAACATTGGAACTTTTGAGTAAATCGGCATTGTCCTTGCGGCTTCCACAAGAGTTCGATTTCGTCTTTCAACTACACCGTTCGTTGAGGAGTTCGAGGAACACTTCTTTGATGACCGATTCCAATACTTTCATAAAACTCACTAAGTTGTTTGTTAACAAACTCGGTTCCATTGTCTGTTCGGATGATTCGACCGTTTTGTTAAGACGAACTGCACTTGTTTGATGAGTTTGATGATGATATCTGAGTTTCATCCTTTGTCTTTAAGAACTTTACCCACGTGAATCTAGAGAAATCATCAACCACAACTAACACATATTTCTTCCCAAAGATATTTTGCACTCTCATGGGTCCACATAAGTCCATGTGAATTGTATGAAGAACTTCGTGATGAGTTAGTAGGTTTGGGTTTATGGGCATACTTCTTGCTTTTTCCCAATTGGCATCTTGAACAAAGATGATCCTTTTCATACTTAAGTCTAGGTAAACCTACAACTAAGTCCTTTACGGAGAGATCATTGATGGTGCCGAGTTCAAGTGATTGAGACGACGATGCCATAACAATGACTTTGTTTTAGAAGCCTTTGACAACAAGCAAATTGGAGAAGACTTCATCATATCTTCGATAGAGATGGTGTATAGATTTGAACCACGTGAACCTCTTAAAGTTCCTTACCATCAAGTTCTCTAACAAAACAAGTATGTTTTCAAGGCCACTTCTAGATCGAATCGCGAATTGACCAACGAGAACGAGTTATGACCAAGACCTTCTACATAATATACTCTTGAGATAACACTTTTACCAACAACATAATCTCCATAACCCATAATTGCACCGAAATGATCATTCCGAATCTAAGCGTCCCGATGAATTTGCTCACGAAGTTCATGAGCCATGACCGGTCGCCATCATATGCTTGGAACGGCTGAGTCCGGTACCACGAGCGATTTGAGCGATCTGCGGTTGAACACGAGACAAGAATGGATAAGCGGATAATTGGGATCCCCATGCAAGAATGGGTTCCATTTGGTTAGTAACGATGATTGGAACACCCACATCGAAATAGAAACATTCATCTCGAAATTGAATCAATGGAGTTATTATGAATAGATGCGGTACTAGTGTCCGTATTTGCCCTATTTAAAGTATGTTCACTTCTTAAGGGAATAGTTCTACCAATGAGGCATCCATTTTCTAGTGGGCATTGTCGATTAACCTTATGGCCAACAGGTATCCATTGATAACCTATCTTACTAAATGTTCTTCCCGGGCTTCCACTATTTTCTAACTTTCTTTCGCCTCGCCTTTTAGCTTTTTAACATGATTTTTGCATTAGCAATATTAACGGGGGTATGACACATTAGACAAAATATTCACACCACATTCATGATTAGAGACAAAATCAAGTAGACATCATTACAAGGTTTGCAAATAGTATCGAATTCAATTAATTACGATGCGCCTATGGCTAATACTAGAATCAACACGATTCGTTTTATTCGACTCAAGCTTAAAGTTCCTAGGTTGGTCTTCTACTCTCTTCCAATGCACATTCTTAGCTTGCGAGGTCCTATCATTCCTTGTATTGTCTTGAGACTTTGACACCTCGCTTTAATGTCACCGATTACTCTGTAGAGGAATGGGAACATTAGTTGGTTTTGCTACTCTTTGCATCTCCTGTTTAGATGTCTTTGGGATCTTACATGCGGGCATCTAAGGTTCCCTTTCTTAACACTAGAAGTCTAGAAGGCACACTAGAGTTCGCTTTCTTAGCATTAACGATCTGAATCGAACTACTTGAAGGCACACTAAGGTTCACATTCAAAATATCGGGCATCGAATGAATATCATACTTGGCATCGAACATGGAATCAAGGGATTAACTCTCTCACTAAGGACTTTGGGCATATTGTGATTAAGCATTCTAAAATTTCTTGAGATCGTTTGGCATATAAGCATGCATGCCCAATTGCATTGTCAAGTGGTTTCTCTAATTTATCCTCTTCAACAATCTCACGTAGACATTCTAGACAATCCTTAAGGGATGAGAAATATGTTTGAATAGCAAGTTTGTTGTTCACGAGATGAGGGAACATATTTCACGAGACAAAGCATATTTATTACAAGAGTGTACCTTTGATACACCATTCTCCCCATTGGTCATTGGCATTTTCCCTTTTACTTGCTCTTGATTCTCAATTTCCTTTTGCAATGAAGCTATTTGTTCGTTGTTTTTGTTACGAGTGACCTTTATTGATTCAAATAACTCATTGAAATGACGTTTAACCTTTTCATTTTCTTCTAGAAAACTTTCGTTTTCCTTTTGTAATGTATTTACTAAGTTTTGAAGATGAAACGTTTGAGAATTCTGAGAATCTAAAGGAGGAGGCATTTGGGAGCCTGTCACATCATTCTTTTGACCCTTTAATTAAGAGATTTGGGCTTTCAACTTTCTGATCGTGTTACAATGAGCTTGAATTTGTTCATCACGTTTGTTAATTTGAAAAGCGCATCAAACTCGGAGCATCGAGGATGTCTTGATATTTGAAGTTTTGACATTTTCTTTAAGATGTTGATATTTTAGTTGTAAATTAAAATGCTCAACCTCTAGTTTAGAAAAATGTTTAACCAAATTGTCGTGATCATCCGGTTCAATTTTCTCATTTAGTTTAGAATTAGTCTTTTCAAGCTCAATGACACGATCATGGGAGACTTTCGAGGCAACAGATAATTCATGAAATTGAGAAGCGTTAATGGAACAATTTGTAGCGATGAAAACACATCTTGAGCAACACATTCGAGAATAAGAGTCTCATTCAATGTATGCAAGTTCTTCCTCTCAATCTCATTATATTTTAGTGCACGCTCATAGTCACTAACCTCAACTATCATTGCATCAAATTCCTTTTCCATTTCTTTAATGTCTAAATTCATTCCCTTTTAAGACTTTCAAAATGATCTTTTAGTTGTTTAAAGAAAGGCATGACTTCATTAAATAACATTCTTTTGTTTGCTCAAAACCCTTTCCCTTGATTATACCGATGGGTGTGATCCTTTTCTTACAAGTTTTCTCAAAATCAATAAATAGTTGAAAAATAACATATTGACCGATTAAGGTCTTGCTTTTAGTGGCAATAGTTCTAGGAACTAGATGCATTGGTGTATTGGGAGGATACACGATCGCTTTAGGCATTTTCCTAAGGGAGAGTTTGTTTCAACAATATTTTCCGCTTTTGGCTTATCTAAGTCCATTTTCCGAACACTTGTTCGGAGTCAACAATGTTTGAGGCTTAAACATGTTCAAGGAGATCCAATTCTCCTTTTTGTAGTCATGGGGTGTGATAATTATTTTCTTCTCTTTACATTTAGGATCATCTAGTTTCTTGTTCATCTTCTCCCTAGTGACTTCATCGATTTCTTATCTTCCTCTGTGCACTTAACGCAACTAGGTTTTGTCTAGGTTTAAGAATTTCATTGCCATCATAAAGAACCTTATAAGCATTTCTAGCCTTTTAATGACCTCTGGATTTGGTTCCTCAACAAGGGAATGCTATGCTTATCGCTTAAGACTCTATGCTTAGTGATTAAGTGGGCGATCTGAATGGTATTTCCTTGTACGTACAACTTATTTTCAAGCTTGTTTTCAAGGTTTTAGATTAGAAAAATCATTCAAAAGTTTTGATTCCTTAGCACCGAATTCTTGCTTAAGCATTTTAACATTTTCTTGAAGTTCTTGTTTTGCTTAGCGGTTTAGAAAGCTTTTCTTGTAAGGAGTTTAACTCTTGTTTTAATACTTCTTCTCTAAACCTACTTTTCTAATAGTTATGCGCATTTGGTCATCCATTTCACGCTCACGGGTGGTCAACTCAAATTTTGCACGTTGTTCATAAATAGCAACACGTTCTTTATAGGCATTCGATTCGAGAGATGACGAGAATCATCGAGGCACATGCGGTGAATTCATCAAAACATAATCATTATTGATTGCGGAAGATGCATCACTTGGTACAATCTCACTTTCACTTTGTTTCACATATTGATCATATGGGACAACATTGATATTACCCATATTTTCAATATCTGACTCAATAAATACAGTTGATTGTACTTCGTTATGTATCTTTTGCTCATCAACTTCATCGTATAATTTTAATACCTCATAAATGAGTTTGTCTTTGGATGGACCAGCTTGTGGTGATGAAGAGACTTTAGGAGAGACCATTGGAGAAATGCTAGCCATGAAGATGGTTTGTGTAGTGGGTTCTTCATCAACATCAGTCGTATGCATCACAATCGACTACTTGAAAGGCATTATGATGATTATGGCCTATCTCCGAATTGGTTGCTCATCCACATCTGCATCATATGTCTTAGCATTTCCTCGACCAAGAACAACAACTCCTCTTCATCCAAAGTCGCACCATTATCCCGAGCTTGCACAAGCAACATCTTATCCTCAAGTACTACGCATTACGAGGCGTTTTGGCGATGTGCGTTCCTTGCAATGTGTCCTCACCTCCACGGTTGTAACACTTGGTCAACTTTACTTGTCCTTGATTTCCATTCCTTCCTCTATTCGATTTTCCACATACCCTCCTCCTACTCCACCTCTTCTTTGTTCATTTTGTCTTCCTTGAGTGGTTGTCTGTAACCTTTCCATCTCGACCAAAGCATGGTTGTGTAGATTGGATGCGATCTGATTTCATTGTTAGTGTGAAGTTTGTTGGTATGTGGTGAGAATGTTAAGTTTTGTTTAACCATATAAGCCGACTTATTGATAAAGTGTTCCATGACAACATTGGCATCAGTTTGTTTGAAGCATGGATCTTGAATGACATGAGATGTTTTAGTAGTGGTTCCATCATTGGTGAAACATGCGGTTGAATCATTTGATAAACTTGTTTCTCCCGATTAGTTTTGAACTGCTCCGAATCCTTTTTCAAACATAGCATGTCTCTCATTCTAGAGAAGAAAGGCATACAATTGCTCATAGTTTGTATTCTTCAATCCTTTAGTGAGCTTCACGGTGACAAACTTGTGCCATTCGGGATTCATGTTGTTCACAAATTTTGAGTTCAATGAATGTTTGGCATAGTCATTCGATGTTCCTCATATCATTAACAAGCTTGTGGAATCTCATAGTACTCATAAACACTCTCATCCGGTTTCATCTTGAAGTGTTCAAATTCATCATAGAGTTGTGATTCTCTCTTCCATAGTTAATTCGGATCCCGAGAGAAGCATCTTGACATTATCCCACACTGCCTTGGCTTGGTGTTGTGATTGATCGACTTGTAGATATCTTTTGGAAGACCTTGAAGTACGATGTTAGAAGCCACGATATCGACATCGAATCTCTTTTCTCCTTATCATCGAGCTCATCATATGTCTTTGGTCCATCAATTCCATAGATCATTGTTCCATCTTCACCGTATCAATTAAGTCTCTAGTAGTCTCAACCCGATATGGTCCTTCATCAATGGATTTGAGTATGTTGACCCATTTTCCTTTCCAAGACAATACAATCGATTCGTTGAGCCCAAGAGTCGTAGTCGATTACATCAAGCATGGGTGGACGAGTATCCGAACCATTGCTTGAACATCCTCGACAGCGAGTGGAGATGATTGTAGGTACGGTGGCGGACATGTTTAAGAATTACACGGGATTTTATAACTCTATGATTAAACCGGAAATAGATTCTTTCACGGATTTTACTAAATCAAGAGAAACCGTATTCAAAGGATATCACCCAAGTCGCTAGGAAACCTTGAACCAAGTCGCTAAGTGCCAAGTCGCTATAGTCCCAAGTCGCTATATAACAACTCGCTACAATCCAAGTCGCTAGCAAAATTTTGACAAAGAAGTCGCTAAGCACCAAGTCGCTAATTTGTCAAGTCGCTAAATAGCAACTCGCTAGATACCAACTCGCTAACACCAAGTCGCTAACAATATAAAGTACAAGTCGCTAACTTACACCAAGTCGCTACGTGGTGGAGAATCCACTAAGTGTACTTTTGTCGACTTGTCTCAATAGACAAGTCGCTAGGACCAAATCGCTACCAAATACCACTCCAACTCGCTAACTTTTTATGAAGCAAGTCGCTATGATGAATATCACACCGAGAACCAAGTCGCTAACAAGAAAATCACCTAAACACCACTTTTCAATCCAAAACAACCCAACCACAATGATTCAAGCCTTCAAAGTCAAAACCTAAACACTTGTGATGATTCTAAACACAAAAGTACTATCAAAATCCAAACTTTAACACTAGAAATCAACCAAATGATGCAAAACCACTAAACTTTTCAAACTCAAAACCACCTAAAAACCACAAGAAATCCAAAGATATGTAAGAGATGATCTAACCATGGCTCTTGATACCAATTGTAAGATATTGGATTTCACATACACATCAAACCATAACACAAAGTAGGCGTACAAGAGGTTTTAGAGAGAAAGTTAGAGGTTTGGGAACTTTAGTGAGAGAAAGAAAATCTTATTATGAGCTCCAACTCTCTACCTTGGAAGGTAGAGTATTTATAGTCTTACAATAAACGCCACACAACCATGGATCGTGGATCGTGCATACAATGGGTAAAGACCCGTCCGTCCTCCACGGTGTTACTTAACTAAATACTACTTAGCTTAAAAGAACTACGACTACGAGCTTTCTAACGATTACATATACTAGAGGTGACCGACTCTTTAATACCTGGAATTTCTAATTCCTAGCAGACTTAAAACAAAAGACCACAACCACCATCATATCTAAAACTTACGACCATTCCTGCGACTAGAACCCACCAGTCATAAAAATCTATAGACTCTTTCTTTCTTATATCCTGGGTTTAAACTATTCCATACTCGGGTTAGTATTGTCACTTTAGGTTTGTTAGAATCAAATGCTATTAAAATTTGTTATCTTTCATAGTTTAGAAATGATAGTCACAACTAGCTCTTGTCCACTACTCCACCTTTGTAGTTATCTTTGTAAAATATTTTCTTTAACGGAAATTTTATTTCACAAAAAAACTAGCAAGGAGCTAGAGAAAAACAACAAACAATTACAAGAAGATTTTAGATCATTTATCCAATCAATCCATTTTGGTTTGAAAGATCTCCTATTTAAGATCCATAAACGCGAGAAAACTTTATTAAGTGTCTTTGTTTTAAAAGGTTTTATGCAGTGTTCTAAAAGGCTCGTCAAAGCGACGCAAAGTATGCCTCGCCGCCACGAAATGGAACCTAGCGTCGACTTAAGGTGAACTGTGGGTTAAGGCGTAAAAAGGCGCGCCTTTTGGTAAGTCGTGGCGCCATTTGTTGAACCAATATTTCATTTTTTTACCAGTATTTGAAATTCGGGCTATTTGGGATTTGGGCCTGATAATTATATAGTAAGTAGTAGTCTAAATAGCTAATATAGTACGAGTAATATGATCTAAATCTAATATCAGTAACTCGTTCTTCTATAGCTCGTGGGTCCAACATGTTTCTTATGGTTGTGATTGTTTTGTGAAATATATATATTTGTGATTCATAAGGTCTTTATTTAGTGATGCATCCTAGCTTTGTTTGTTTTAGTTGTATTTGTCTTATGTCAATGTGTAATTTTATTTTGTATTCTCTGTATGTTTCTTTTCATTGGTTTCTTATTTTTAACCATCTTAGTTATATAGTGGATACCTTTGTTTGTATTTTTTGTTTTGTTGGAAATAAATTGCCCTTAAAAATTATATAAATTTAAAAATACATAAATCTATAAATATTTTTTTGCCGCTTTAAGCACGTCTTAAGAAACGCAAAGACTCCGTAAATACTCGGCAGACTTGGGGCGTCGTCTTGCCGCCACGTCACGACTCACGCTATTTAGAACACTGGTTTTATGTCAAAGCAAACTTTGTTTTTATACCGCCAAATGATCCGAGCCGTAGTTTGGACAACTACATCGAAACACTCCTTTTAAGGGGGGCGTTTAAGTTTACCAAATCCCCCCATTTGAGAATCAAATCCACGGAGTTTGTAAACTTAGAAGCATCATTTTATAAGAATACTAGCTTAAAGACCCGTGGATTCACGGGTTTTTAAGAAATATGAAATTGAGATAATAAGAAAACAATAAACGTAAACATGTTCTATTAATCTATGAAAGAAACAGGAGATAATACGCAAATTATTCGATAACCAAATGAGTTTGTAACAATTAAAATAAGAAACGTCCATGCATTGTCGTCTCCAAATTTGATGATTCTGAATAGCAAATGACGTATGTGAGCGCTAATCAATTTAATAACAATTGTCCATCCCGGGAACACCTAATAGTCCATAGAAAATGTAAGCAAAAGTAGGTTGTGATACATAATCTATTATAATTTAAAATATGGTAAAAAAACATGTGATATGTACCTCTTGATCCCTATTCAATTTCTTTAAAAATCCCCTTCTACTTGTGATTAAGCCTGCTCTCATTGCTCTAAATCCAATATGGCCTACTTAATATAAGTAAACGGCTAAATGTGAAATGTAGCTTCCATTTTCACATATATTGGCATCCCTACTATGTTTAATAATAGTTAGCGGTACATGAAAATAGGAAAATGATCGTAAATTTAACATGCTTGCATACGTGATATATTTCAAAACCACACTCTTCAAAAATGTAAAACAACAATCTTCATCAATGGTTTTACATCTGAACATCGAGTTACAATACCAGATATCTTGGCGTGTTTTCGAATATTAGAAGCCCTAATCACCCTTATAGCAAATGGTTGACTATTTGAAAGAGCTTGAATGTACACTTCACTTGTATACCATAAAAATGACCCTAAAAACTTACTATAGACTGTAATCAAAACTTTGAAACACATTCACAATCACTTGACATGATAATATACTTGCCTCAAACAATAAACACATACGCATAATTCATTTCAAACAAAATTTGTGAAATAGAATATGGATCCACTCCCATTCATTTAAAGTCTGGCTGCAAAATTTACTAAGTCACGTTATGAAGATATAAAATTACAAAAGTCGAGTGAATCATCACAAAACAGCGTTTGGCAAACCGATAGTAAAATTTCATAATGTTCGTTCTCCCCAGATGTTGCAAATGGTGTAAGGTTGTAGCGTGTCTTGGTGGAAGACTTATCTCTTCCCCATGCAAACTCAATTTCTTTCATCGGAGCATATCCTTTGGGTTTTGTCGTTGAATCTCCCAATACATAGTACATAGCTTAAAGACCCTGTTACTAAAATGATATTGTTGTAAGAAACCATTTTACAACTCTGTTACTAAAAATTGTGTACTTGTGATTCCAACCTTTTACTAACCAAAAGATCAATTTTTATGTTAAAAAGTTTTTGTATCACGAAATTATGAGTTTGTAGCAAAAATTGTAACGAAATCCCTTGTTTCCACCCGAACATGTTTGGAGTTTGATCTCTCCCCCTGTCCCGGATCAACCAAGTTTTGTTTGATTGTCATGTTTGTGAATGCAGGAGAGTATAAGATTGTATCAGGAGAAGTTGGCCAAGTGCGTAGATTAAAGCAATGGTTAGTTATCTTCCGAATAGTTTTATTTAAGTTTTAAGTTTATGATCGCACAAAATAGAAAGACGCAACTTTTTTGTTTGCAATTATGGAAAATGGAATCGACTTTCCTGCCATCTTAAAGGGTGTTTGGATGTGTCTTTTAAAGGGTGTTTTTGTTGCTGGTGTCATCGGGTTTTACTAATATTTTTCATAGTGTTAACCTGTTAAACCCTTTATAGTGTTTTAATATCATACTTTCGCACTTGATTAAAACGTTGTGTCCATAAGTTTGCTTAAATATAGTCCAAACCCAACCCTACCATTTATTTTGGATTGACAACTGAAATTAATGGCATGTAATGAACTATAATTTCATACTTGATTAACACTTTATTATTCACTTCCTAAGCCAACTAATTCATATAATTTCAGTGTGAGTTCGAATATAGTCTTTTGATGACCTTTTGCTCAAGTTGTGCCATGTATATATGTGTGTCATGTTGTTAAGTTATTTGTTTTTCCAGGCTATTCCTTCTATGCTTCTGGCATTAGTTCTCTGTTTCGACCATAGAAAGGATAAGGAGGTCGAAAGCCCAATGGATATATCTAAGGGGCATAAATACATATGGTACGCTGCTCTTGGGTATCTTTGTGGGATTGGTACTGCGTTAGCGGTGGAATTCTTACTCATTCTCCACAACCGCACTTCTATATCCGGTATGTTTCGTCATTGAAAATGTTATTAAACAAGCCATACTATAAATTTTAAGTGCAGAGATGTTTACCATTGTATTGACCACTACTTCTCATGTTGAAAGTTGAAATATAGTTCAACTATAATAGGTGATAAGTCGTTTTGTATCATAGATTTTTAACCAAATCAAGTTGCTACTTTCCTTAAATTTGGTTAAAATTTCTCGCTGGTTCCTTTGAGCAGGCCGGTTTAAGTTAGACTGCCTTCGATTGGTTTGACTTTGATTGTCTGTGACGTGGCAAGATGAATATGAGGTAAGGGGATGAAACGGGTAACTTTTTTGGTGCTGGTTGGATTAGTTTGACCAGTTGAGCCACAATCACATTTTTGTCCTTTTTAAAAAAATAAAATAAAATGTATTCGAACAATGGTTAACCTGTTTATCTCATCTGACTTATTACCTTTATTAGTTATTTGTCGAAAAATTTGAAGTGTTTGAGATTAAACATAGTATAGGTCGACCATGGGTCAAAATCGATAAAGTTAATTGTTTGTTAAATGTTTGACCGGTGTAGGTGCCATCGACGCTTGGACCCATAGTCTTGATCCATATTTACAAATTATAGTCTTTTGATAACCTTTTGCTCAAGTTGTGCCATGTATATATGTGTGTCATGTTGTTAACACTTCATTATTCAGTTCCTAAGCCAACTAATTCATATAATTTCAGTGTGAGTTCGAATAACTTATTGAAGAAAAAGGAGCTTTCAAAGGCGTGCACTACAAGACCAAACGTGGACTATTTAACGAAAAACCTAAGGTAAAATTTTTGGATCTCATGATTTTAATATCTTATTGATGTTTTTATACGCTAATGACTTGAATTTATGACTCGACTTCATCACCGTCTTATCAATGTTATCATTGTAACTTAAATTAATGATAGCAATTGACCAAGAATCCAACCACAATGGGTTTATCAACTTACTGGACATATTGTTTCCATATTTAAGAATTAAACATGAACTCCTTTTTTGTGCTTTTAAAAAAAGTGTGTTGGTTTTTTTTTAAAAATTCAAATACTTCTTTATAGAACACTGACATATGATAAAAAATAGAGGAGGCAATTTATATTGTCATAGTCTTATAATTTTTGTATAGTAATCTATTGGCACATTTTATGCACAAATCGAGCAATAACATTTTTCGGTAAACCCAAAACAACCCATTCTGTTAATCCGTACTAGAAAAAGTACCAATTTAGACCCGTTACCATATAAACCCAGTATGACTCGTTCCAAAAATAAAATGTTTTTTCTCCGTACCTAATGTACCCATTTTGAGTTATATCATTTATTTGACGTGCAAATACACCCAGTTTGAGGTCAACCATCTATTTAAAGTCCAGATACAATATCGCTTTGGTTGAACCACAAAGTTTTCATTTCTATGTTCGTATCACGGGGGAAGACTTTGAGACTGACGAATCTCACATCTACATCAAGTATCTTAAGATTTGTTTCTTATTTTCTCTTTAGGAAACTGTTTGAACACCATTTGAAGATACAAAGATGTTATAATTTGGTTGGTTGCTTGCTTATGGGTAGTTTTTTAGATCAGATATTAAGTCACAAAGCGGGTTGAAGAAAGCTATAATGAAGGATTACGCAAGCTCTACTTGCTTAGGATATTGTTTATTTTGCTAAACCTTTTCTACATATTCATGCTTTTTTTTGTAGTACCAATTTTATTTTGCTTTCAAAAACAAAAGTTAGCCTCAAGTTATACAACGACGTCATCTCGACAGGCTATATCAAATCTTATTATTTCATACTCAATAATGATCTATTTACGTTTTGTAGTTTGGTATTCATGTAAGTTTTGATTGAAAGTTGTTCTTTGTTTTATGTTATTATTAATAAATTATATCATCGCTGTTCAAAATATCATGTTAAACATATTGATTCTCTAGGTATTAAAAGATGAAATAGTTTCTTACATGTTGAATATAAAACACAAATCAACCCGTTATTTAGCATTTTACTAGTGGATTCACGGCGTTTTTTAACATGGTGTACTGATAAAAAGATTTTTCTTGACGATTATATTTTCATACATGTCAATTTATGCATTATCCTGTTTACATTCTCAGGAGCACAACCTCTTCAGTACATGTAATCGACAGCCTGTGCAGCGACTCAGAAGAACTGGATGAGCTATTTGTTCCACTGTTGTTACAACTAAGGATGACATGAAGCTGACGAAAGAAATATTGGAATCCTACGATGAGTCGTCTTGGCTATAACATATGAACTATTTAAATCACAAAAGTAAAGTTTGTTGCTGATAAATTATTCAGTACAACAACATTCTATTGTAAATGTGTAGCAAATTTTCTAGGACCATTTCACTAAGATTGTTGATCGTATGTTCTCATCTTAGATAACATAGTCCATGCACACATCACATGAATTTTTAAAGCGGATATTATTATTTAGTCATATTCTTCGACAAGTACTTGGTCTCCATAGTCATCATAGGGTGTGAAAACCAATACTAATCAAATAAACCTCCACCAGTATATCTTCTTTTTTTAACTTTATCTCTATCTAAAACATTCTTTCTAATTATCATTAGAATCATAGGGCTGGACACTTGGACGTGAATATTTGCAAGTGGAAAAAAAGTACTCTAAATGAGTAATAGAGAATGGAATTAGTCATACTCCGCGAATGTTGATGTTTGTAAGAATATTAGTATAATTAGACAATTAAAGTTCTTGATATTGTAGGTTTCTTTGTATGATAACCTTGTCATTGGTTGGAAAGTATTGAGTTGGGTGAGCCCATTAACCTTCCAATGCATTGATATCGTTCCATCAACCACTCTTATTTATTTCCTCATCATATCATTTCTAAATAGGGGTGAGCATAGGGTCAAACCCGACCAACCGACAAAACCGACATGACCAAAAACCGAAAAAAAAAAAAATCCCAAAACGAGAATCGAACCAAGGAATAAATATCAAAACCGAACCGAACCGAATAACTCCACATTCAATATATATTGCACATATTCTTGGTAACCTTTGACGATCCTTCATTATAAGTTCCTATTATACTCAAGGTCAAATAACATGATATTAATACTCAAGGTTAGATAACATTAAATTAAAAAAAATCAATACATTCAAATCTAAAAAATTCCAAGAATATAATTTTAGAAAGGTATTAAATATATACAAGTCTTATTTATGTTAATATTCATGGGTTTGGAAAGTATTGAGTTGGGTGAGCCCATTAACCTACCCAATGCATTGATATCGTTCCATCAACCACTCTTATTTATTTCCTCATCATATCATTTCTAAAGAGGGTGAGCATCGGGTCAAACCCGACCCGAACCGACAAAAACCGACACGACCCGCAAACCGAAAAAGAAAAAAAAACCCAAAACTAGAATTGAACCGAGGAATAAATATCAAACCGAAACCGAATAACTTCGGTTCGGTCATTTTCGGGTTTCGAGCCGAAAAACCCGACAAAAAGCGAATCAAACCGAAACCGAAAAAACCCAAATAAATATACAAAGCGAAACCGAATGAAACCGACAAAACGAAATAAATATACAAAACGAAACCGAAGTGTAAGATATGTAATTGTGATGAAACGGGTTGTAGGAGTGATTAAGTGACATTGAATATAAGTGTAAGATATTCAACCGCAATAGCTTGATGAAAAGTGATTTAGAAGGTGTTTCATGTCTCTTTTATCTTCATGCATCAATACATGGTGAAGACACGAAATGAAACAGTTGTAAGAGATGGTAAACACCTAAAATGAAACTTGTTGTAGGAGTGATTAAGTGATTTTGAATATGAGTGTAAGATATTTAACTGTAATGAAATGGGTTGTAGGAGTGATTTAAGTGATTTTGAATATAAACGTAAGATATTCAACTGCAATAGCTTGATGGAAAGTGATTTAGAAGGTATGTCATGTCTCTTTTATCTTCATGCATCAATACATGGTTAACACCTAAAATGAAACGGGTTGTAGGAGTGATTAGAAAGTTCTGAATATAAGTGTAACATATTCAACTTCAATATCTTGATGGAAAGTGATTTAGAAGGTATGTCATGTTTCTTTTATCTTCATGCATCAATACATGGTAAACACCTAAAATGAAACGGTTTGTAGGAGATGGTAAACACCTAAAATGAAACAGGCTGCAGGAGTGATTAAGTGATTTTCAATATGAGCGTAAGATATTTAACTATAATGAAACGGGTTGTAGGAGTTATTTAAGTGATTTTGAATATAAGCGTAAGATATTTAACTATAATGAAACAGTTGTAGGAGTGATTAAGTGATTTTGAATATAAGCGTAAGATATTTAACTGCAATAGCTTAATGGAAAGTGATTTAGAAGGTATGTCATGTCTCTTTTATCTTCATGCATCAATACATGGTAAACACCTAAAATGAAATAGGTTGTAGGAGTGATTTAGTTATTTTGAATATAAGCGTAAGATATTCAACTGCCATAGCTTGATGGAAAGTGAATTAGAAGGTATGTTATGTCTCTTTCATCTTCATGCATCAAGACATGGTAAACACCTAAAATGAAACTTCTAAAATGAAATAGGTTGTAGGAGTGATTAAATGATTTAGAATATAAGCGTAAGATATTTAAGCGCAATTAAACAGTTGTAGAAGTGCTTAAGTGATTTTAAATATAAGCGTAAGATATTTAACTATAATGAAACGGGTTGTAGGAGTGATTAAGTGATGAATTGGGATTTAATTGTGTAAACATGCTATTGGGTTTCCCTGGTAAAATTGGCTTTTGGTAACATCTGGGGGTAAGAGATTGGTTTTTGAGAAATTCTGGTTTCCAGGGCAAGGTGTTTTGAATCGTTTAGGTTCGACCATTTGATGGTTACAAACCTTCAATTTTTGTAAATCCGTTTTTCAAGGTTTCTTTGTTTGAGGATGGTTTTTTGGTGGTTTCATTCCTCTTCTTTAAGAACTTTCCTAATTGTTAACCAAACTTCATTTCTTAGATTTTTACCTTGTCAAAAACCGGATTGTGATTAGTTAATGAGTTTTTTGTATTTGTTTGGTGATCTTGAATTCAAAACATTTTTTACAGGTATCTTCTTCAAATTGTGAATTTGAAGTAAGGTTTCGGATTCAATATTTGTTGGGTTTCCATATTGGGTTAAAGATTTGTTAAAGATTGACCACTACTTTAACTTAAATAATTTTACAAACAAGTTCTTAATGCATTTGTAAGATATTGGATTTCACATACACATCAAACCATAACACAAAGTAGGCGACAAGAGGTTTTAGAGAGAAAGTTAGAGGTTTAGGAACTTTAGTGAGAGAAAGAAAATCTTATTATGAGTTCCAACTCTACCTTGAAGGTAGAGAGTATTTATAGTCTTACAATAAACGCCACACAACGGGTCGGGATCGCATACATGGGTAAAGACCCGTCCGTCCTCCACGGTGTTACTTAACTAAATACTACTTAGCTTAAAAGAACTACGACTACGAGCTTAACGATTACATATACTGAGGTGACCGACTCTTTAATACCGGAATTTCTAATTCCTAACAATCTCCCCTAAGGAGGTCACCTCAAACATATACTAAAATTACATTGAATACAAATGATATTACATTAAAAATTGTTCTTGCATTCTTGATGTAGTACTTTGTTCAAGCTCGTAGTCATTGATTCTTCTCATTGCATGTTTGGTTAATCCAAGTGGAGGTCTTTATCGATCCACGTGATAATAATTTTGAGCCGCCTTTGAGATCATCACCAACAAAAATCTCTCGAGACATCCATTGTGGTGTTGGTATTATGTGATGTTGTGACTTTCGACCGACATGCTCACATTCTCGATCATGATATCTTCTCATCGAGTAGCGGAAGCTTTCGCTGATTCATGATATTGGCGCAGCAGAAAGGTAAGCATGGAGTGAAAATATCGAGTCATTGATGCACTTATCATGATTTCTTGAGAAATGAATGTATTGTGTGAGCATGCGGCTATGGATTGACCGCTTCATTCGATCACCGCAAACGCCGGGTGTACCGCATAAAACAATGCTTAGCAATAAAGCGCACGAAAGTGTCTTTGATCACTTTAGTTGAATCGAGGTACACGCCCACGGTTCCCCGCTGATCAATACAAGCACCGCCGTGATCGTATAATTCAAGAATTTCCTTGATGTGGTTTCGCAATGCCTAGTCGTTCTCAAACCGAACGCCTCAAAGAAGACAACACGGAGTGAGTGAACCAAATGAATAGAAATTCACCGATCGATGAAAAGAGATTTGAAAACAATCGTGTATTGCTTAATAGAAATTGTTTTGCAATACAACGAAGGTTTTAATGAAAATCAATTATCAATCATAAAACACCTTTTGATTTGAAATATTCGAACACGGTCGATGTGCTAAAGAAAAGAGTTTTAAGCACAATGACCGTTTTTCAAAGGTATCCGCCAATCCATAACTCGAACCGTGATTGATTCAAAAGATTGAATCGCCCATTGTTTCTGCTCATTTGTCACATGGTTGATCTATTGAATAGATCTCACATGCCACCTACCAGAGCTTGTTTGATGTTGGCTCCGTAAGGCTTTCCATCTTCATTGTGAATATGTTTACATATCACTCGATGTTCCGCAATACCACAAGGATAATGCGAGGACTCAAGATATAATCTCTTTCCACATTGTGTGAAACAGAGTCTTCATTGAAAGTGTCCTAATGAGATTTATGGATGATCTCGTGGCTCTAGACTCAATTTGTGCATATTTGGATCCCAGATCGGAGACTAGGAGAGGGTCTCCTTCTTCAATATCAACAATCTCTAAGAGAAAGTCGATAGATAATGTCGGTTCCCGTGAGAATGAAACAAGTCCTTTAAGAGGAACTTGAGTGGTTTGGGAAGTTGAAGTGCAAGCAACGCCACCGGGTCCATGACGCCTTGTCTTCAATACCGATGTTACCTTGGTAACCACCAAGAGCAAATGAATTGAACCCGGTTTCGCCTCTAAGGTTGAATAATTGGAGGGCTATTTGTTTTCACCCTTTCTCATTCAATTCTTTTTCATTCTTCAACCCTTCAAGCTTACCGAGACTTCATAGCTAGAACCTTGTTGGGTTTATTCCAAGACTAGCTCGGACTCATCCGCACTCTTCCCATATCTCATTTTTCTCCTTTTAATATACCTAAGGACTTCTACACTATCTAGTGGATTGTCCTCGGTAGATCCCTCCGGTTCTCGGCGGATCATGGGAACAAATACCTAACCTTATCATCCTTATATCACCATACATAAAGTAAAGTTGGTCGGTCTATTTGGTATTGTTCATCCGCCATTGGAACCAATTGAAAACCATTTGAAAATCAATCCGATACTTGTGATATATTATCAAAGCATTTTGTACCGAATTGTTTTTGATATTTTAGAACAAGAGCTCCCTCAACATGTGCATCAAGTGTTTGAAATCGCTTTGCACACGGAGGCAAGAGAAAGAATTAACTTCTTTGATTACCATTTTCTAAAATATCAACATCACTTCCTAATCAAATCAAGTAGATAAAGCATTTTGGGAAGGATGAGGTTTTCATAAGCTTGTTCCCCTCAATATGTGCATAGATATTTGAAAATGTTTTGCACATATTAGAGAAAAGACCGCACATTGAGATAAGTTGATCACGCTTTAAATATTTGTGGTTTAAGATAGATGCTCCCCTCAACATGTGCATGGAAAATTTGAAATCGCTTTGCACATGTGGAAGGAGAGCTTGTACATCCTTATAAAACCATTTACCAATTATCGCTTTAAATCCAATTTAAATCACAAATTCTCCCCGATCACAATTATCAAATCATTTGAGATTTGTGATCTCTTGTAGATTTAAATTGATTTTGAAAGCTTTTAGGAGAATTGTGACTTGATTATGAAAACGCTTTAACCGATAAGGATCGGATTTTAAGACTTTAAACTCCATTGATTAAACATGCATGAATATCTTTTGAAAACAATTGAATGACAAATAACTTTTAATTTAATTGAAATCATTCTCCCTCAATCAATGACATAGGTTGTTGATTGAGAGATAGATATTTTGACAAATAAGTCCGTATGATTATCAAAATAGAGTCCGAGTTATTTTTCAAAACAACTAGTTTTCATTAGATAGTAATGTTAGTTTATAGAATCGAGCATGAATTTTGAAAACCATGATAAAGTATGGCTCGTTTTTCTTTGAAAAGCGGGTTATCGCTCGAAATGACAATAAACCATTGTTTCTCTTTCTCCCAAAATATTTTTGGTTTTTTTTTTTTTTTTTTTTTAAAATTCGAACAACATCTAAAGTCCCGTGTCATTCTTTGAATGACAACAACAAGACCGTAGATATTATCGAATCGAGAAAACATGACAAAATGACAATATTTTTTGAAGATTTTTCAAATTTTTCAAATTTTTATGGATTTTGAAAGTTTTATATTTTTCTATTTTATTTTTGAAGGTTTTATAATTTTGTATTTTGTTTTTCGAATAGATATATATACAAGAGATAGATGAAGGAAACCTTTACTCCTCTTCTTCCTCTCAAGACGCTTGAGTGTTTCGTTGAAGGCTTTTAAGGCCAAGTCGTGGAAGAATAAACTCAAAACGTTTCTAGGAAGAGCTTTGGTGAAGATGTCGCTAACCGGTATTCATCCTCACAAAGTAAAGTTCCACCACACCGCTTTCCACTTGTTCCTCGATGAAATGATGTCGAATGTCGATGTGCTTTGCTCTTGAGTGTTGTACGTTGTTGCATGAGAGAGCAATAGCACTTTTATTATCACAAGATGTAGGATTTTGTTAAATTCAAAGCCATAGTCGATAATTGGGATCTCATCCATAGGATTTGAGCACAACAAGATGACATGGCTATGTATTCACCTCAGAGAGGAAATAGAAGTACTCATTTGCTTTTTGAAGACCACCACAAGCTTATCACCCAAAACCGAGCACCTCCGCACGCATTTCGACGAGTATCTTGACATCCTGCATGATCAAGATCTCATAGGTCGTTAGTGACATACCGTGTCCTTCGGTACCAAAGTCCCATATTGATGGTTCCTTGAGATACCGAAGACCCGCTTAACCGCTTCAAGGTGCTTTTAGTAGGCTTAGCCTGGTATCTAGCACACATGCAAACAAATGAACAAGATGTCCGGTCTACTAGTCGTGAGGTACATCGTGATCCAATCATACTACGATATTTCGCTTGGTCTACCATGATCCCCGAGTGGTCCTCATCTAGTTTAGTACGCTCAATCATGGAGTGTCAACAGGTCACTTGAATCAAATCCAAATTTCTTTAAAATCTCATTTGCATATTTAGATTGATTTATGAAAATGCCTCCGGACTTTGTGAAATTTGTAGTCCTAAGAAAATGACATTTGTCCCATCATTGACATTTGAAATTTAGAACCCATTTCATTTGAAAACGGTCACACTTATTGGGGTCACGAGGCAAAGATGATATCATCAACATAAATTTGAACATGAATTAAATGTTTGCTCGACTTCGGTGAACAATGTTGGATCAATCGCCCTTTGCTAAATCCGTAGATAGAAGAAACTTTGATAGCGATCATACCATGCCCTTGAGCTTGCTTTAAACCATAAAGAGCCTTCTTCAAACGATAAACGTGAGTAGGATGCTCTTGATTCACAAATCCTTCCGGGTTGGTCGACGAGACGACTTCTTTAAGATCTCCATTCGTAAATGCCGCCTTTACATCCATCCGATAGACTACCATGTTCTTACTAGCAAAGATTAGCCAAAAGATTCTCGATTGCCTCGATTCGAGCAACAGAGCAAAAGATTCTTCAAAGTCAATACCTCCTCTTGACGGTATCCTTTAGCAACTAATCGAGCCTTGTTCTTCAACACATCACCATGCTCATCAAGTTTCACTTTGAAGATCCATTTTAGAGCAATAATCATAGCACAACTGGAGCAGTACTAACTCCCATACATCAAGTCGATCAAACTCATGAATTTCTTCTTGCATGGCATTGAACCAAATATCTTCATTCATGGCGGTTTTAACATCTTTTGTTCGATCTAGAGAGTACGGAGTTGAAGAAGCACCATAAGGCATCGGTTGCAAGTTGTTTCCGTGTTGATACCGGACGAGAGGGATTTCCAATGATGTTGTCTAATGGATGATCGTGAGTCCATTTTCTAAGGTGTTCATGTGGCGTTGTTGAGGACCGAGGTAGCAGAGTCGATGTCTCCTCAAGAAGATGGTTCGATGATGATTCAGAGCAAATATGTTTTCAAATGGAGCATCTTCGTGAGTAGCAAAGGGATTAACTTCATCATTGATGCCGTAAATAGTTCCATGATGTACATTCAAGATAGATGATTTGTTGATGAGATCGAGTGATCAACAGCAGCGCTTCTTGACTTAATGATATTGAGATTGTAGGATTGACTTCATTCTCGTGGATATGAGCAGCCTCTATTGTGGGAATTGACAGCTCAATAACACATGGCTCATAGAGTTCATCAAACATAGGATCAAACAATTTCTTTAAATCATCTTCGATGGAGGTACATATGGAGTTGCTTGAGAAGAGTTTGGTACAAGGATGAACCAATGGGACTGTTTTGAAGAGCGGGTCCCGAATCGATTGTCCAGAGCCATTTGACCGGCCACCATCAAACGTGACGTGAATTGTTTCCATGATATTTCGGGTTCTCTTGTTGTAGATTCGGTATCCTTTTCTCGCTTGGTGCATAACCTACAAATACTCCAATGTCCGCTTTAGCTCTAAGTTTGCCTAAATCTTGGCCCTCATTAGTTGGATAACACAATGCACCGAACACACGAAGGAATGAAAGATTAGGTTTTCATGTGGACAAGTTCATATGGAGTTTTTCCATGAGCAAAGGTGAATCGTGGATCGATTTTGGGTGTAGCATGCAAGGCGATGGCTTCACCCTGTAGAAACATTGGAACTTTGAGTAAATCAAGATTGTCCTTATGGGCTTCCACAAGAGTTCGATTTCGCCTTTCAACTACACCTTTCGTTGAGGAGTTCGAGGAACACTTCTTTGATGACCGATTCCAATACTTTCATAAAACTCACTAAGTTGTTTGTTAACAAACTCGCCCATTGTCTGCTCGGATGATTCGACCGCTTTGTTAAGACGAACTCAGAATGTTTGATGAGTTTGATGATGATATCCGAGTTTCATCCTTTGTCTTTAAGAACTTTACCCAGTGAATCTAGAGAAATCATCAACCACAACTAACACATATTTCTTCCCAAAGATATTCTCAGACTCTCATGGGTCCACATAAGTCCATGTGAATTGTATGAAGAACTTCGTGACAGAGTTAGTAGGTTTGGGTTTATGGGCATACTTTGCTTTTTCCCAATTGGCATGTCGAACAAAGATGATCCTTTTCATACTTAAGTCTAGGTAAACCTACAACTAAGTCCTTTCTCGAGAGATCATTGATGGTGCCGTTCAAGTGATTGAGACGACGATGCCATAACCATGACTTTGTTTTAGAAGCCTTTGACAACAAGCAAATTGGAGAAGACTTCATCATATCTTCGATAGAGATGGTGTATAGATTTGAACCACGTGAACCTCTTAAAAGTTCCTTACCATCAAGTTCTCTAACAAAACAAGTATGTTTTCTCAAGGCTACTTCTAGATCGTAATCGCAGAATTGACCAACAGAGAACAAAGTTATGACCAAGACCTTCTACATAATATACTCGAGATAACACTTTTACCAACAACATAATCTCCATAACCCATAATTGCACCGAAATGATCATTCCGAATCTAATCGTCTCCGATGAATTTGCTCACGGTTCATGAGCCATGACCGTCGCCAAATATATGCTTGGAACAAATGAGTCCAGTACCACGTAACGATTTGAACGATCCGCAGCTGAACATGCATAAGAATGGATAATCGGATAATTGGGATCCCCATGCAAGAATGGGTTCCATTTGGTTAGTAATAATGATTGGAACACCCACATCGTAAATAGAAACATTCATCTCGTAAATTGAATCAATGGAGTTATTATGAATAGATGCACTACTAGTGTCCAGATTTGCCCTATTTAAAGTATGTTCACTTCTTAAGGGAATAGTTCTACCAAGAGGCATCCATTTTCTAGTGGGCATTGTCTCGATTAACCTTATGGCCAACAGGTATCCATTGATAACCTATCTTACTAAATGTTCTTCCTGGGGCTTCCACTATTTTCTAACTTTCTTTCGCCTCGCTTTTAGCTTTTTAACATGATTTTTGCATTAGCAATATTAACTGGGGTATGACATCATTAGACAAAACATTCACACCACATTCATGATTAGAGACAAAATTCAAGTAGACATCATTACAAGGTTTGCAAATAGTATCGAATTCAATTAATTACAAGACGCCTATGGCTAATACTAGAATCAACACGATTCGCTTTATTCGACTCAAGCTTAAAGTTCCTAGGTTGGTCTTCTACTCTTCCAATGCACATTCTTAGCTTGTGAGGTCCTATCATTCCTTGTATTGTCTTGAGACTTTGACCGCCGCTTTAATGTCACCGACACTCTCAGAGGGAATGGGAACATTAGTTGGTTTTGCTACTTTTGCATCTCCTGCTTAGATGTGCCGATCCAACTACATGCAGCACACTAAGGTTCCTTTCTTAACACTAGAAGTGCTGGATTTGTACTTCTAGAAGGCACACTAGAGTTCGCTTTCTTAGCATTAATGTATCTAGAATCAACTACTTGAAGGCACACTAAGGTTCACATTCAAAACATCGGGCATCGAATGAATATCATACTTGGCACTAGGCATCGAACATGGAATCAAGGGATTAACTCTCTCACCTAAGGACTTTGGGCATATTGTGATTAAGCATTCTAAAATTTCTTGAGATCGTTTGGCATATAAGCATGCATGCCCAATTGCATTGTCAAGTGGTTTCTCTAATTTATCCTCTTCAACAATCTCACGTAGACATTCTAGACAATCCTTAAGGGATGAGAAATATGTTTGAATAGCAAGTTTGTTGTTCCTGAGATGAGGGGGAACATATTTCATGATAAAGCATATTTATTACAAGAGTGTACCTTTGATACACCATTCTCCCATTGGTCATTGGCATTTTCCCTTTACCGGCTCTTCGATTCTCAATTTCCTTTGCAATGAAGCTATTTGTTCGTTGTTTTGTTACGAGTGACCTTTATTGATTCAAATAACTCATTGAAATGACGCTTAACCTTTTCATTTTCTTCTAGAAAACTTTCGCTTTCCTTTGTAATGTATTTACTAAGTTTTGAAGATGAAACGCTTGAGAATTCGAGAATCTAAAGGAGGAGGCATTTGGGAGCCTGTCACATCATTCTTTTGACCCTTTAATTGAGAGATTTGGGCTTTCAACTTTCTCGATCGTGTTACAATGAGCTTGAATTTGTTCATCACGCTTGTTAATTTGAAAACCGATCAAACTCGAGCATCCGAGGATGTCTTGATATTTGAAGTTTTGACATTTTCTTTAAGATGTTGATATTTTAGTTGTAAATTAAAATGCTCAACCTCTAGTTTAGAAAATGTTTAACCAAATTGTCGTGATCATCCAGTTCAATTTTCTCATTTAGTTTAGAATTAGTCTTTTCAAGCTCAATGACACGATCATGGGAGACTTTCGTGGCAATGATAATTCATGAAATTGAGAAGCGTTAATGGAACAATTTGTAGCAGTTGAAAACACATCTTGAGCAACACATTCAAGAATAAGAGTCTCATTCAATGTATGCAAGTTCTTCCTCTCAATCTCATTATATTTTAGTGCACGCTCATAGTCACTAACCTCAACTATCATTGCATCAAATTCCTTTTCCATTTCTTTAATGTCTAAATTCATTCCTTTTAAGACTTTCAAAATGATCTTTAGTTGTTTAAAGAAAGGCATGACTTCAGTTAAATAACATTCTTTTGTTTGCTCAAACCCCTTTCCCTTCAATTATACCAAAGGGTGTGATCCTTTTCTTAAAGTTTTCTCAAAATCAACAAATAGTTGAAAAATAACATATTGACCGATTAAGGTCTTGCTTTTAGTGGCAATAGTTCTAGGAACTAGATGCATTGGTGTATTGGGAGGATACACAATGCTTTAGGCATTTTCCTAAGGGAGAGTTTGTTTCAACAATATTTTCCGCTTTTGCTTATCTAAGTCCATTTTCCGTAACACTTGTTCGGGAGTCAACAATGTTTGAGGCTTAAACATGTTCAAGGAGATCCAATTCTCCTTTTGTAGTCATGGGTGTGATAATTATTTTCTTCTCTTTACATTTAGGATCATCTAGTTTCTTGTTCATCTTCTCCCTAGTGACTTCATCCGATTTCTTATCTTCCTCCGCACTTAACGCAACTAGGTTTTTGTCTAGGTTTAAGAATTTCATTGCCATCATAAAGAACCTTATGAGCATTTCTAGCCTTTTTAATGACCTCTGATTTGGTTCCTCAACAAGGGAATGCTATGCTTATCGCTTAAGACTCTATGCTTAGTGATTGCTGAGCAATCCGAATGGTATTTCCTTGTACGCATAACTTATTTTCAAGCTTGTTTTTCAAGGTTTTAGATTAGAAAAATCATTCAAAAGTTTTGATTCCTTAGCATCAATTCTTGCTTAAGCATTTTAACATTTTCTTGAAGTTCTTGTTTTGCTTAGCGCTTTAGAAAGCTTTTCTTGTAAGGAGTTTAACTCTTGTTTTAATACTTCTTCTCTAAACTTACTTTTTCTAATAGTTGTACGATTTGGTCATCCATTTCCCGCTCACGGGTGGTCAACTCAAATTTTGCACGTTGTTCATAAATAGCAACACGCTCTTTATAGGCATTCGCCTGTAGATGATGTAATCATCAGGCACATGCAAAGTGAATTCATCAAAACATAATCATTATTGATCGCAGAAGATGCATCACTTGGTACAATCTCACTTTCACTTTGTTTCACATATTGATCATATGGGACAACATTGATATTACCCATATTTTCAATATCCGACTCAATAAATACAATTGATTGTACTTCGTTATGTATCTTTGCTCATCAACTTCATCGATAATTTTAATACCTCATAAATGAGTTTGTCTTTGGATGGACCAAGCTTGTGGTGATGAAGAGACTTTAGAGAGACCATTGGAGAAATGCTAGCCATGAAGATGGTTTGTGCAGTGGGTTCTTCATCAACATCGAGTCGATGCATCACAATCGCCTACTTGAAAGGCATTCGATGATTATGGCCTATCTCCGAATTGGTTGCTCATCCACATCTCGCATCATATGTCTTAGCATTTCCTCACCAAGAACAACAACTCCTCTTCATCCAAAGTCGCACCATTATCCCGAGCTTGCACAAGCAACATCTTATCCTCAAGTACTGCATTCGAGGGCGCTTTTGGCGATGTGCGCCTTGCAATGTGTCCTCACCTCCACAGCTTGTAACACTTGGTCAACTTTACTTGTCCTTGATTTCCATTCCTTCCTCTATTCTCGATTTTCCACATACCCTCCTCCTACTCCACCTCTTCTTTGTTCATTTTGTCTTCCTTGAGTCTGGTTGTATCCAGAACCTTTCCATCTCTCGACCAAAGCATGGTTGTGTAGATTGGATGCGATCCCGATTTCATTGTTAGTGTGAAGTTTGTTGGTATGTGGTGAAATGTTAAGTTTTGTTTAACCATATAAGCCACCTTATTGATAAAGTGTTCCATGACAACATTGGCATCAGTCGTTTGAAGCATGGATCTTGAATGACATGAGATGTTTTAGTAGTGGTTCCATCATTGGTGAAAATGCGCTTGAATCATTTGATAAACTTGTTTCTCCCGATTGGTTTTGAACCGCCTTAATCCTTTTTCAAACATAGCATGTCTCTCATTCTGGAGAAGAAAGGCATACAATTGCTCATAGTTTGTATTCTTCAATCCTTTAGTGAGCTTCACGTATGACAAACTTGTGCCATTCGGATTCATGTTGTTCACAAATTTTGAGTTCAAATTAATGTTAGGCATAGTCATTCGATGTTCCTCATATCATTAACAAGCTTGTGGAATCTCACATAGTACTCATAGACACTCTCATCCGGTTTCATCTTGAAGTGTTCAAATTCATCATAGAGTTGTGATTCTCTGCCTTCCATAGTTAATTCGTAACCGAGAGAAGCATCTTGACATTATCCCACACCGCTTTGCTTCGTGTTGTGATTGATCAACTTGTAGATATCTTTTGAAGACCTTGAAGTACGATGTTAGAAGCCCGATATCGACATCGAATCTCTTTTCTCCTTATCATCGAGCTCATCATATGTCTTTGGTCCGCCAATTCCATAGATCATTGTTCCATCTTCACCGTATCAATTAAGTCTCTAGTAGTCTCAACCCGATATGGTCCTTCATCAATGGATTTGAGAATGTTGACTCCATTTTCCTTTCCAAGACAAGACAACTGATTCGTTGAGCCCAAGAGTCGTAGTCGGCTCATCAAGCATGGGTGGACGAGTATCCAACCACCGCTTGAACATCCCGCAATAGTGGAGATGATTGTAGGAACGTTGGTAGACATGATGACAGATTAAACGGGATTTTATAACTCTATGATTAAACCGGGAAATAGATTCTTTCACGGGATTTTACTAAATCAAGAGAAAACCGTATTCAAAGGATATCACCCAAGTCGCTAGGAAACCTTGAACCAAGTCGCTAAGTGCCAAGTCGCTATAGTCCCAAGTCGCTATATAACAACTCGCTACAATCCAAGTCGCTAGCAAAATTTTGACAGCAAGTCGCTAAGCACCAAGTCGCTAATTTGTCAAGTCGCTAAATAGCAACTCGCTAGGTACCAACTCGCTAACACCAAGTCGCTAACAATATAAAGTACAAGTCGCTAACTTACACCAAGTCGCCACCCGTAGTGGAGAATCCACTACGTACTTTTGTCGGCTTGTCTCAATAGACAAGTCGCTAGGACCAAATCGCTACCAAATAACACTCCAACTCGCTAACTTTTTATGAAGCAAGTCGCTATGATGAATATCACACCGAGAACCAAGTCGCTAGCAAGAAAATCACCTAAACACCACTTTTCAATCCAAAACAACTCAACCACGATGATTCAAGCCTTCAAAGTCAAAACCTAAACACTTGTGATGATTCTAAACACAAAAGTACTATCAAAATCCAAACTTTAACACTAGAAATCAACCAAATGATGCAAAACCACTAAACTTTTTCAAACTCAAAACCACCTAAAACCACTAGAAATCCAAAGATATGTAAGAGATGATCTAACCATGGCTCTTGATACCAATTGTAAGTTATTGATTTCACATACACATCAAACCATAACACAAAGTAGGCGTACAAGAGGTTTTAGAGAGAAAGTTAGAGGTTTGGGAACTTTAGTGAGAGAAAGAAAAATCTTATTATGAGCTCCAACTCTCTACCTTGGAAGGTAGAGAGTATTTATAGTCTTACAATAAAACGCCACACAACGGGCCGTGGATCGTGCATACAAAGGGTAAAGACCCGTCCGTCCTCCACGGTGTTACTTAACTAAATACTACTTAACTTAAAAGAACTACGACTACGAGCTTTCTAACGATTACATATACTAGAGGTGACCGACTAATTCCTTTAAAACAAAAGACCACAACCACCATCATATCTAAAACTTACGACCATTCCTGACTAGAACCCACCAAATATAAAAATCTATAGACTTTTCTTTCTTAAAGACTCGGCGAGACTTGGGCGCCGTCTTGCCGCCAAGTCACGACTCACGCTATTTAGAACACTGGTTTTATGTCAAAGCAAACTTTGTTTTATACCGCCAATGATCCGAGCCGTAGTTTGACAACTACATCGAAACACTCCTTTGGTGGCGTTTAAGTTACCAAATCCCCATTTGAGAATCAAATCCACGGAGTTTGTAAACTTAGAAGCATCATTTTATAAGAATACTAGTTTAAAGACCCGTGGATTCAGGGTTTTAAAGAAATATGAAATTGAGATAATAAGAAAACAATAAACGTAAACATGTTCTATTAATCTATGAAAGAAACAGAGATAATACGAAATTATTCGATAACCAAATGAGTTTGTAATAATTAAAATAAGAAACGTCCATGCATTGTCGCTCCAAATTTGATGATTCTCGAATAGCAAATGACGATGTGAGCTAATCAATTTAATAACAATTGTCCATCCCGGGAACACCTAATAGTCCATAGAAAATGTAAGCAAAAGTAGGTTGTGATACATAATCTATTATAATTTAAAATATGGTAAAAAAACAATGTGATATGTACCTCTTGATCCCTATTCAATTTCATTAAAAATCCCCTTCTACTTGTGATTAAGCCTGCTCTCATTGCTCTAAATCCAATATGGCCTACTTAATAGAAGTAAACGGCTAAATGTGAAATGTAGCTTCCATTTTCACATATATTGGCATCCCTACTATGTTTAATAATAGTTAGCGGTACATGAAAATAGGAAAATGGTCGTAAATTTAACATGCTTGCATACGTGATATATTTCAAAACCACACTCTTCAAAAATGTAAAACAACAATCTTCATCAATGGTTTTACATCTGAACATCGAGTTACAATACCGTATATCTTGGCGTGTTAATATTAGAAGCCCTAATCACCCTTATAGCAAATGGTTGACTATTTGAAAGAGCTTGAATGTACACTTCACTTGTATACCATAAAATGACCCTAAAACTTACTATAGATCGTAATCAAAACTTTGAAACACATTCACAATCACTTGACATGATAATATACTTGCCTCAAACAATAAACACATACGATAATTCATTTCAAACAAAATTTGTGAAATAGAATATGGATCCACTCCCATTCATTTAAAGTCCGTCAGTAAAATTTACTAAGTCACGTTATGAAGATATAAAAATACAAAAGTCGAGTGAATCATCACAAAACAGCGTTTGGAAAACCGATAGTAAAATTTCATAATGTTCGCTCTCCCGGATGTTGCAAATGGTGTAAGGTTGTAGCGTGTCTTGGTGGCGACTTATCTCTTCCCATGCAAACTCAACTTCTTTCATCGGAGCATATCCTTTGGTTTTGTCGTTGAATCTCCCAATACATAGTACATAGCTTAAAGACCTCATTATTAAAATGATATTGTTGTAAGAAACCATTTTACAACTCACATTAAAATTGTGTACTTGTGATTCCAACCTTTACTAACCAAAAGATCAATTTTTATGTTAAAAATTTTTGTATCACGAAATTATGAGTTTGTAGCAAAAATTGTAACGAAATCCCTTGTTTCCACCCGAACATGTTTGGAGTTTGATCTCTCCCCCTGTCCCGGATCAACCATGTTTTGTTTGATTGTCATGTTTGTGAATGCAGGAGAGTATAAGATTGTATCAGGAGAAGTTGGCCAAGTGCGTAGATTAAAGCAATGGTTAGTTATCTTCCGAATAGTTTTATTTAAGTTTTAAGTTTATGATCGCACAAAATAGAAAGACGCAACTTTTTAGTTTGCAATTATGGAAAATGGAATCGACTTTCCTGCCATCTTAAAGGGTGTTTGGATGTGTCTTTAAAGGGTGTTTTTGTCGGTGTCATCGGTTTTACTAATATTTTCATAGTGTTAACTCGTTAAACCCTTTATAGTGTTTTAATATCATACTTGCGCACTTGATTAAAACGTTGTGTCCATAAGTTTGCTTAAATATAGTCCAAACCCAACCTACCATTTATTTTGGATTGACAACTGAAATTAATGGCATGTAATGAACTATAATTTCATACTTGATTAACACTTTATTATTCTCTTCCTAAGCCAACTAATTCATATAATTTCAAAGTAGTTCGAATATAGTCTTTGATGACCTTTTGCTCAAGTTGTGCCATGTATATATGTGTCATGTTGTTAAGTTATTTGTTTTTCCGTGCTATTCCTTCTATGCTTCGGCATTAGTTCTCCTGTTTCACCATAGAAAGGATAAGGAGGTCGAAAGCCCAATGGATATATCTAAGGGCGAAATACATATGGTACTGCCACGGGTATGTCAGAGGATTGGTAGTCAAGAAGCGGTCGGAATTTTACTCATTCTCCACAACCGCACTTCTATATCTGGTATGTTTCTGTCATTGAAAATGTTATTAAACAAGCCATACTATAAATTTTAAGTGCAGAGCTGTTTACCATTGTATTGACCACTACTTCTCATGTTGAAAGTTGAAATATAGTTCAACTATAATAGGTGATAAGTCGTTATGTATCATAGATTTTTAACCAAATCAAGTTGCTACTTTCCTTAAATTTGGTTAAAATTTCTCGCCGGTTCCTTTGAGCAGGCCGGTTTAAGTTAGACTGCCTTCGAGTGGTTTGACTTTGATTGTCTGTGACGTGGCAAGATGAATATGAGGTAAGGGGATGAAACGGGTAACTTTTTTGGTGCTGGTTGGATTAGTTTGACCAGTCGAGCCACAATCACATTTTTGTCCTTTTTAAAAAAATAAAATAAAATGTATTCGAACAATGGTTAACCTGTTTATCTCATCTGACTTATTACCTTTATTATTTATTTGTCGAAAAATTTGAAGTGTTTGAGATTAAACATAGTATAGGTCGACCATGGGTCAAAATCGATAAAGCTAATTGTTTGTTAAATGTTTGACCGTGTAGGTGCCATCGACGCTGGACCCATAGTCTTGATCCATATTTACAAATTATAGTCTTTGATGACCTTTTGCTCAAGTTGTGCCATGTATATATGTGTCATGTTGTTAACACTTTATTATTCAGTTCCTAAGCCAACTAATTCATATAATTTCAAAAGTGAGTTCGAATAACTTATCAAGAAAAGGAGCTTTCAAAGGCGTGCACTACAAGACCAAACGTGACTACTTAACGAAAAACCTAAGGTAAAATTTTTGGCTCTCATGATTTTAATATCTTATTGATGTTTTTATACGCTAATGACTTGAATTTATGACTCGACTTCATCACCGTCTTATCAATGTTATCATTGTAACCTAAATTAATGATAGCAATTGACCAAGAATCCAACCACAATGGGTTTATCAACTTACTGGACATATTGTTTCCATATTTAAGTATTAAACATGAACTCCTTTTTGTGCTTTTAAAAAAAGTGTGTTGGTTTTTTTTTTAAAAAATTCAAATACTTCTTTATAGAACACTTCTGCCCACTGACATATGATAAAAAATAGAGGAGGCAATTTATATTGTCATAGTCTTATAATTTTTGTATAGTAATCTATTGGCACATTTTATGCACAAATCGAGCAATAACATTTTTCGGTAAACCCAAAACAACCCATTCTGTTAATCCGTACTAGAAAAAGTACCAATTTAGACCCGTTACCATATAAACCCAGATGACTTGCTCCAAAATAAAATGTTTTTCTCCGTACCTAATGTACCCATTTTGAGTTATATCATTTATTTGACGTGGCAAATACACCCGCTTGAGGTCAACCATCTATTTAAAGTCCAGACACAATATCGCTTTGGTTGAACCACAAAGTTTTCATTTCTATGTTCAGATCACGGGGAAGACTTTGAGACCGACGAATCTCACATCTTCATCAAGTATCTTAAGATTTGTTTTTATTTTCTCCTTAGAAACTGTTTGAACACCATTTGAAGATACAAAGATGTTATAATTTGGTTGGTTGCTTGCTTATGGGTAGTTTTTAGATCGATATTAAGTCACAAAGCGGGTTGAAGAAAGCTATAATGAAGGATTACGTAAGCTCTACTTGCTTAGGATATTGTTTATTTTGCTAAACCTTTTCTACATATTTATGCTTTTTTTGTAGTACCAATTTTATTTTGCTTTCAAAACAAAAGTTAGCCTCAAGTTATACAACGACGCTATCTCGATGTGCTATATCAAATATTATTATTTCATACTCAATAATGATCTATTTACGCTTTGTAGTTTGGTATTCATGTAAGTTTTGATTGAAAGTTGTTCTTTGTTTTATGTTATTATTAATAAATTATATCCGCTGCTCAAAATATCATGTTAAACATATTGATTCTCTAGGTATTAAAAGATGAAATAGTTTCTTACATGTTGAATATAAAACACAAATCAACCCGTTATTTAGCATTTTACCAGTGGATTCACGACGTTTTTTAACATGGTGTATCGATAAAAGATTTTTCTTGACGATTATATTTTCATACATGTCAATTTATGCATTATCCTGCTTACATTCTCGTGGAGCACAACCTCTTCAAGACATGTAATCGACACCGTGCAAACTCGTAAGAACCGGATGAGCTATTTGTTCCACCGTTGTTACAACTAAGGATGACATGAAGTCGATTTAAAGAAATATTGGAATCCTACGATGAGTCGCCTTGGCTATAACATATGAACTATTTAAATCACAAAAGTAAAGTTTGTTGTCGATAAATTATTCAAGACAACAACATTCTATTGTAAATGTGTAGCAAATTTTCCGGGACCATTTCACTAAGATTGTTGATCGTATGTTCTCATCTTAGATAACATAGTCCATGCACACATCACATGAATTTTAAAGCGGATATTATTATTTAGTCATATTCTTCGACAAGTACTTGGTCTCCATAGTCATCATAGGGTGTGAAAACCAATACTAATCAAATAAACCTCCATCAGTATATCTTCTTTTTTTAACTTTATCTCTATCTAAAACATTCTTTCTAATTATCATTAGAATCATAGGGCTGGACACTTGGACGTGAATATTTGCAAGTGGAAAAAAGTACTCTAAATGAGTAATAGAGAATGGAATTAGTCATACTCCGCGAATGTTGATGTTTGTAAGAATATTAGTATAATTAGACAATTAAAGTTCTTGATATTGTAGGTTTCTTTGTATGATAACCTTGTCATTGGTTGGAAAGTATTGAGTTGGGTGAGCCCATTAACCTTCCAATGCATTGATATCGTTCCATCAACCACTCTTATTTATTTCCTCATCATATCATTTCTAAATAGGGTGAGCATAGGGTCAAACCCGACCAACCGACAAAAACCGACATGACCGAAAACCAAAAAGAAAAATCCCAAAACGAGAACTGAACCAAGGAATAAATATCAAAACCGAAACCGAACCGAATAACTCCACATTCAATATAATTTGCACATATTCTTGGTAACCTTTTGACGATCCTTCAGTTATAAGTTCCTATTATACTCAAGGTCAAATAACATGATATTAATACTCAAGGTTAGATAACATTAAATTAAAAAAAATCAATACATTCAAATCTAAAAAATTCCAAGAATATAATTTTAGAAAGGTATTAAATATATACAAGTCTTATTTATGTTAATATTCATGGGTTTGGAAAGTATTGAGTCAAGGAGCCCATTAACCTACCCAATGCATTGATATCGCTCCATCAACCACTCTTATTTATTTCCTCATCATATCATTTCTAAAGAGGGCGAGATCGGGTCAAACCCACCAACCGACAAAACCGACACGACCCACAAACCGAAAAAGAAAAAAAAACCCAAAACTAGAATTGAACCGAGGAATAAATATCAAAACCGAAAAACCGAATAACTCGGTTCGGGTCATTTTTCGGGTTTCGAGCTGAAAAACCCGACAAAAACTGAATCAAACCGAAACCGACAAAAACCAAAATAAATATACAAAACGGAAACCGAACTGAAACCGACAAAAACCGAAATAAATATACAAAACGAAACCAAGTGTAAGATATGTAATTGTGATGAAACGGGTTGTAGGAGTGATTAAGTGACATTGAATATAAGTGTAAGATATTCAACTGCAATAGCTTGATGAAAAGTGATTTAGAAGGTGTTTCATGTCTCTTTTATCTTCATGCATCAATACATGGTGAAGACCTGAAATGAAACGGGTTGTAAGAGATGGTAAACACCTAAAATGAAACTGGTTGTAGGAGTGATTAAGTGATTTTGAATATGAGTGTAAGATATTTAACTGTAATGAAATGGGTTGTAGGAGTGATTTAAGTGATTTTGAATATAAACGTAAGATATTCAACTGCAATAGCTTGATGGGAAGTGATTTAGAAGGTATGTCATGTCTCTTTATCTTCATGCATCAATACATGGTTAACACCTAAAATGAAACGGGTCAGTAGGAGTGATTAGAAAGTTCAATATAAGTGTAACATATTCAACTTCAATATCTTGATGGAAAGTGATTTAGAAGGTATGTCATGTTTCTTTTATCTTCATGCATCAATACATGGTAAACACCTAAAATGAAACGGGTTGTAGGAGATGGTAAACACCTAAAATGAAACAGTGCAGGAGTGATTAAGTGATTTTCAATATGAGCGTAAGATATTTAACTTTAATGAAACGGGTTGTAGGAGTTATTTAAGTGATTTTGAATATAAGCGTAAGATATTTAATCGAATGAAACAGTTGTAGGAGTGATTAAGTGATTTTGAATATAAGCGTAAGATATTTAACCGCAATAGCTTAATGGAAAGTGATTTGAAGGTATGTCATGTCTCTTTTATCTTCATGCATCAATACATGGTAAACACCTAAAATGAAATAGGTTGTAGGAGTGATTTAGTTATTTTGAATATAAGCGTAAGATATTCAACTGCCATAGCTTGATGGAAAGTGAATTAGAAGGTATGTTATGTCTCTTTCATCTTCATGCATCAAGACATGGTAAACACCTAAAATGAAACGGGTTGTAGGAGATGGTAAACGTCTAAAATGAAATAGGTTGTAGGAGTGATTAAATGATTTAGAATATAAGCGTAAGATATTTAACTGCAATTAAACAGGTTGTAGAAGTGCTTAAGTGATTTTAAATATAAGCGTAAGATATTTAACTATAATGAAACGGGTTGTAGGAGTGATTAAGTGATATATACAACCGCAATAACTTGATGGAAAGTGAATTAGAAGGTATGCCATGTCTCTTTATCTTCATGCATCAATGCATGGTAAACACCTAAAATGAAACGGGTTATAGGAGATGGTAAACACCTAAAATGAAACAGTTGTAGGAGTGATTAAGTGATTTTGAATATAAGCGTAAGATAGTCAATCGCAATAGCTTGATGGAAAGTGAATTAGAAGGTATGTTATGTCTCTTTATCTTCATGCATGAAGACATGGTAAACACCTAAAATGAAACGGGTTGTAGGAGATGGTAAACATCTAAAATGAAATGGGTTGTAGGAGTGATTAAATGATTTAGAATATAAGCGTAAGATATTTAATCAGAATCGTAATGAAACGGTTGTAGGAGTGATTAAGTGGTTTTGAATATAAACATAAGATATTTAATCGTAATAAAACGGGTCAGTAGGAGTGATTAAGCGATTTTGAATATAAGCGAAGATATTCAATCATGATAGCTTGATGGAAAGTGATTTAGAAGGTATGCCAAGTCTTTTTTATATTCAAAATCAATACATGGTAAACACCTAAAACGAAACGGGTGGTAGCAGATGGTAAACACCTAAAATGAAACGGGTTGTAGGAGTGATTAAGTGATTTTGAATATAAGCGTAAGATATTTACCTGCAATGAAACAGGCTGTAGGAGTGCTTAAGTGATTTTGATTATAAGCGTAAGATATTTAACTGTAATGAAACGGGTTGTAGGAGTGATTAAGTGATTTTGTGTATAAGCGGAAGATATTCAACTACAATAGCATGAAGGAAAGTGATTTAGATGGTATGCCATGTCTCTTTTATCTTCATGCATCAATACATTTTAAACACCTAAAATGAAACGGGTTGAAGGAGATGGTAAACACCTAAAATTAAACGGGTTGTAGGAGTGATTAAATGATTTTGAATATAAGCATAAGATATTTAACTACAATGAAACAGTTGTAGGAGTGTTTAAGTGATTTTGAATATAATCATAAGATTCGATCGTAATGAAACGATTATAGGAGTGATTAAGTGATTTTGAATATAAGTGTAAGTTATTCAACCGCAATAGCTTGATGGAAAGTGATTTAGAAGGTAATCCATGTCTCTTTAAGATCTACCATCGTATTTAGGGGTGTGATATGTGCAGAGTAATTAAATGATTTAGATATAATTTACCTAAATGTATTTGAGTACGCTTTTGTTTAGTTATAATTCTATTGCATACTGCTTTGTTATAAGGGTCAAGAATCGAAAACTATAAAGACCATTGCATCAAACAATAATATCTACCATCGTATTTAGGGGTGTGTACATGTGCGAGTGATTAAATGATTTAGAATATAGCGTAAGATATTTAATCGTAATGAGATAGGTTTTAGGAGTCCTTAAGTGATTTTGAATATATGCATAAGATATTTAACTTTAATGAAACGGGTTGTATTGAGTGATTAATTGATTTTGAATATAAGCGTAAGATATATTATGAATCACAACCTACTTTTACTTACATTTTCTATGGACTATTACGTGCATTTAAATGGACATTTGCTATTAAATTGATTAGCGCTAACATACGCCATTTGCTCTTCAAGACCGTCAAATTTGGAGACGACAATGCATGGACGTTTATTATTTTAATTGTTACAAACTCAATTGATTATCGAATAATTCACATGTTATCTCATTATTTCTTTCATATATTAATGAAATGTTTATGTTCGTTGTTTTCTTATTATCTCATTTTCATATTTCTTTAAAAACCCAATGAATCCACGGGTCTTTATGCTCTGTAATTAAAAATTTGCATCTTCTTCTTCACCGCAGCAACAAGGAGAATTTTGAAGTCCTTGATTACAAAGATGCATATTTAGCATTTTACCCATAGAAATCTCCAAAATTTGAAAATTAGCTTTATAAGACTATTGAACTTTGTATGTGACTCATATGACTCAAGTAAAATGAACTTTGGATTACGGTTTCTTATTTTGTTTTTAAACGCTTTGTACACATAAGTTTATTTACTGTTTTAGTTATAGCAACATTAAATTTGGGCGTGTTAACAAGTTAATAAGTGAACGAAACATAAACCTTGAAACCTACGATGATTTATGTGTTGACGTATAAATATGACTTATACACGTTTGACATAAGTTGGTGACATTTGTTTGTAGTTATTATAAGTCATACAAACTAAAAGAATTTCAATAGCATAAACTTTTGGTGCAAATGTTCTATGTACTATTAGAGGTTCATGTAATTGATATTGGCTATTAAATTGATTAACGCCACATACGCCATTTGCTATTCAAGATCAACAAATTTGGCTTGGGTAACAAATGGACGTTTATTATTCTGATTGCTACAACCTGTATTGATTCACTTATAATTCCCGTAATATCTCATTGTTTCTTTCATATATTAATCGAACACGTTACGTTTGTTGTTTTCTTAATATCACATTTTCATATTGCTATCAAATGATTAGCGCTCACATACGTCATTTGCTATTCAAGACCGTCAAATTTGGAGACGACAACGACATCGATGTTTATTATTTTAATTTTTACAAACTCAATTGATTGTCGAACAATTCATCTATTATATCATTGTTTCTTTCATATATTAATGGAACATGTTTACGTTCATTGTTTTCTTAGTATCCCATTTTCACTCTTCTTTAAAAACCCCGTGAATCCACGGATCTTTAAGCTAGTAATGCATAAATCATCTAACTTGTAACATTCGTGTATATTAATGTCAGAATTAATGAAATCATTAGAACACTCACACTCAAAAGTACAATTAATATAGCACTTACAAAAAAATAATACATAAATCATGTAATTTTCTTTTTCATTAAAACACTCACTAATGAATTTTACAAATCATTAATAATATAATTAAAATATCCCGTCACTCAAAAGTACAATTAATATATCAAATGGTACAAAACAATAATGCATAAATCATTTTATCATTTATATATTTCACACACCCACTAAATAATAATATTATTAAAATCATTCACTCAAAAGTATACTTAATATATCACATGGTATAAAACAATAACGCATAAATCATCTTATCTTATATTTCTTCTTTGAAACATCTACTAAATAAAATTTACAAATCATTGCGGATCATAGAAACCAATCTTTTATGTAGTCGAATTCTCGACACCACCTATTATGCACCATGCAACGAACCACCATTTACCACAAAACTTAGCAATATAGACACCACTATACGGTGCTAAAAACGCTATTTTAAAACACTTTGTATGTTTAAACGATATATAATATTACACGTCCTAAACGAATAGCTATTTACCGTTGACCATCGTTTCCGTATCGTCGTTGCATCGTCATGCAAGCCTGCCATTTTTTAAAGCAACATTGTACGGTAAAGTTGTTTTATTAAGTTATCGCCATGTGTTAAGTTAACATCATGAAAAACATCTAATCGCGTAGGCACCCTGCTATAAAAGCTTTTTATTATGTTACTATATGTAAGTAAGAAAACAAACTATATTCCAATTAATAACCTTTGTTCGACATTCTTTTTTTTTCATTCTTTAAAAGTAATACAACTGAAAACATTTCTATCCCCAAAAATATAATCACACGGCACTCGCCGCAACACGCTGGGTACCCGCTAGTTTTTTTTATGACTAACTTTATATATTCATCATACAATATTTGAATGACTTATGTACAATGTGTTAAGACATGATTCGGATATATATGAGTTTTTCAAGTTTTTAAGAAGGGGATATAAAATTGCCCTTTGATTGAACCATTTTGTCTTTGTTATAGCTCCGATTTTCAAGTTTTTATAAAAACAGTGTTTTTGACAACTCATAATATATATGATTGTCATGATATCTAAATTACAACAGTGGCATCACAAGCCGTTAATAGAGTGTAATTAATTACTTAAACGCATAAAATTGAATCTTGGATGATTGTTGCATGATAACTAGGTTTTCTAGGGTTTTTTTTTTGAAACCCTTATATGGGTCGTACAACCCTATGATTAAAAAAATAAGTTTTGAAAATTGTAGAAATCCTATGTTGCATGCAATTTTTATGTGATTTGTTAACGTTAACTTAGGTTTACGGCGTTATAATCGATCTTGTTACCTCATATTAAGTGTTGATACGTGAATATGTGATTATATGAGATCTATGACAAAAACATGCATGCTTTGTCATGGTTATATGAATCTTAATATTTTATGCGTTAATTGTTAAGTGCTTATACATGCTTAATTAGATGATATATATTAATTAATTAGGGTTTATTAGTAATAAATTTGTATGACACTTTAATTATCTAATATTGAATTAATTCTAAAATTGGGGAAGACCTCATACGTATCATTGTTTCATCAACTTATGTGGTTATTGTATATAGTTAACGTGGGGCTTACACAATCGATTTATCGATTTATGTGGTTCACTTGTACCTAGATCGAAAATAAGTGGGAGCCTTAGTTAAATATATACATGTTAGTTGATTTAAAATTACGCATGTTAATTGTATAGTTGGTTATTTTTTATTATTTTCTTTATTATTGTTTGACAAGTAACAATCAAATGTGTTTTGGAAAAGCAAAATTAACCAGACTAATAAAGGTGAAATTTGATTTGTAAATTATTAGTCTTGAGGAATCTTATGTGATGTTAAAGGGTTGGTCTTTCATGCCGTAATGCGTTAATGCATCATCTGAAAGAATGTGACATGTTATTAGTGTCATTATAATCCCATATTGAATTATAGGTTACATATACTAAATGTTTACTCATTATGTAATCATTTGAATTCAATATAATTATGAATGCTCATAATGGTACATTAAGTTTTTGATCGTTTTATTTGTTAGTACTGATTGACATACTAACTCTTAAGCCTATATATACATCTATTCCTCTCCCTACCCAATACATACAAAAGGTAGAATCATTAACTATCCATCAAGCTCTCTACAATCAAGTGGGTCAAGGGAGAGAAACTAGTTTGTGCTTAAAGTGTTGTCTACATCATGACAACATCCATTTCCGCTTCCGGTATGTTGTACTCATTCATCTTATCTATGTGATTATTATTGTATTCTAAGATCATTGTGGCATAATAGTTTAATGTGTTCATGATACAACGCGTGTTCGGGGTCAAAGGAACTTCCTTTTCGTCGAGCAAATTTTTCAACACCCTAGGCAGTGAACCTAATCGTTGTAGTGCAGTATTAGGGTAAGCCTTGGGAATTGATATCGTTCTCTAGGGGAATAAGAATGCCAGTGAGAAATTACTACGCTAAGGTTGGGGTTGAGGAAGATTATTTTTATCTTTTATATTTTTTTAGGAAATTGAAAGGCACGAATCTCTGGGTATTGGATTGGGGGTTGGTATTTCTACCGATTACTCTACTATTATCTAGTCTAATTAACTAAGTTAAGGGTAGTCTATGTCTATTGTTGTGTGCTCTTATGATGATTAAAATGTGTTTACTTAGATGTTATTACTTTCTAGTTATCTCCTATTGATGGTTGAATTGTCACGTCCCTTATTCTTAACGCTTGTGTTTTCTAAGGTCGTAGGGTGTGCATTCCCTAACTCTTTGAGGTCACCTTTATGTAGTAAACGAAATCAACTAAGTCATTCATAAACTCACTTTGAGGTTATCTTTGGGTTGAGTAAACGAAATCCACTAAGTCATTCATAAACTATCAAAGATTTATCAAGCATTAAACACAACGATAACTTTAAGCACTCCTAAGCCAATTACAATTAAGATAAGAGACAACCAATCAATATTCAATACCTAGGTTTCATAGATCAAAGCAAACACACAAGTAAATTAGCCGGATGATGAGTCTCTAAATACTCATCATTTTTGTACAATTTAAACAAAAAATCATCCGAAAACACTCGAAACACATCAAAATGATCAAAATATCACAAATCGTGTTTTATGTGTTTTAAATGCAAAAATATCAAAATCGATGAAAAACATATCAAATTTGCAAAATTGCGCTTTAGTCCCCAAGTTTCAAAAAGTTGTCAAAAATTCCCGAGCACTTATTTTAAAAGAAAAGTCACCAAAGGTCCTTTTGGAAACATAAATTATCATATTTAGTCCTTTGGTGAAAAATCTAAAAGTTTTGAGAAAATTACAGTTTAGCCCCTGAAAATCCAAAATTGGTCAAAATTAGTCCTTGGGAATTTCAAAAGTGTCAAAAGTTAACCCTTGGATTATTAAAGTTTGGCAAAAACAACCCTTGACTACATCTTCATAATTTACATGTTTGGTCCCTGGAATTTCAGACTTTACATTTTGGTCCTTATGATTTTATTTACACAAACCAAACGGATCTAATTATATCCAAGTCCAAATCCTAAACCAGGCCCAATCCACTTATTACCCAACCCAATCATCCAACCCGTCCAAACCTCGACCCGACAACCCATTTACCCGGTGTTTAAACAAAAACACCCCGCCCCTATACTTGTCTTCCCGACAGTAGCTCGCAACCCCAACACTTTGTTCCTCCATCTCCCACACCACCTACACCAAATTTCTCCCTACAACTCATCGTCCCTCCAACATCCACACTCAACCCCACCGCCATATACCCATTTTCCCGCCAAAATGAATGAATGGTCAAGATGAGCTTCAAGTGATCCAAGGGTCAGAATTTATGGTGGGATATGTTCAGATATGTGAGAGAGACAACTGGGAGTATAAAAGGAAGCATGAGGAAACAAGATAAAGAGTAGTTAGTTTTTTAAATTCCTTTGTATGTCGTTTTTATGTAGTTAGCTTAATTAATGTTTTAAGATGTAAAACTTAAGCTTCAATGTAATAAACATATGCCACTTAATCTTTATAAACTCATTTCAAGTACTAATTTAAGGTTTCATTTCAGTTTCACAATTTCAGCCATCAAGGTAAAAGCTATTTTCAATATCTTATTTCCGTGCTTTTAACAACTTATTCTTAAGTTTCAATAAGTTCATTTAAGCTTTGGTAGCTTATTGTGAGCTTGTACTTGTTTTCTCACCAATTCATAAAAATATCAAGTAACATCGATGCTCTGATTCTTGCTTATGGTTTGTTGTTCTGGATTTGGATCTGGTTTGGTGTGTTACTGATGATGGAATTGGGTTAAGATCTGAGCTGGAATTGGATTAGGATTAGGGGTTGTTAGGTTAGAGATCTTTGTTTCATCAATTGGCAAGCCACAGTGGCTAAGGCACTTTGTAAGTCTTAAATCTGCTCTGATCATTTAATCTATTGTTTGATCCGTTATTAAGTGATATTTAGTAATTGCTTGATTGGTGTTGGATGTTTGTTTAGCTTATTATAGTATAGATTTGTTAGTTACTTTATTAGATAATAGCTAAAGTAGTGTTTGGATAGATCAGTTTGTTGAGCTTGGGATTGATTCAGAAGTTAAGTCTTATTGATATAAGTTTAGTTAAGTCTAGTGAATACAAATCAATCTTGTTCTTGCACTCAAACTCTCAAAAAGTCAAAATCAATTGAAAACCGCTCTCGAGTACACATCCGTTGAAAATCGTGAGGTACAAAGTAGCTTATTGGTTTTAGAATAAGTAGATTAAGCTTGTCGTAATCTTCATTAGTTGTTAAACTTCAAAATCGTGAATTACTTTGGATAAAAACTCAATAAAGTCAAACATAGAAACCGCTTTGAAAGTCAAATTCATGACCGCACCGCTTTCTCGAACTTGCGAGCTTGTGTAGGTCTCAAATCGGTGAATTAGATCTTGTTTTGGCACACTTGTAGCTTGCCGTGGTTGTTAAGACCGCATATTTGGTTTTGGTTTTGCTTATCGGATAAGCTTGCGAACTAGTTCAAACATGGGGTGGTCACTGCTTTGTTTGAGCATTGCAGCTTGCTTAAATCAAGGTACTAAGCTTAGAGCTTGTTAGGAATAGGTTTAGTTAGTGCTTTTAGCTCATTTTAGCACTATCTAGCCATCAGATTCTGCTTTAGTAGGCTTATTTGCTTGTTTAGCTTATTCTCTTAGCTTATTCATCCAGTAGTTACACTATAGCTCTTTATTCTTACACATAATCTGTTTGTTTCTCATTTCATTTTGGTCATTTTAGCAGTTTAGAGCTTGTGTATCAGTTTGGTGGCTTTTGGAGTCCATTTGCTTAATCATGTGCTTATTTCAATAAGCACTCCTTCATCAGTTTCAATATCTTCCACATAGCACCTTGTTTTTCCAATTTTCCTAGCTTCCTAATAATGTTTTAGACTTTTCCTGAAATTTTCAGATTTTTCTAAGCTTGTTTGCTATTTTTCTTAATTTAAATCACTTTTTAGCACTTTTAAATAGCATTTAATACAAAAATTAAGAAAGGTTCAAAAATAATTTTCAATTTTATTAAGTTTAGATAAATATAAAAAGTGAAAAAGTAATTTTCCAGATTTTCATAGTTTATTTGGTAATTTTAGTAATTTAATTAGTTTTAATAGTTTAAATTCATAAAAATAGAAAAATAATCGGAAAAATACAAAAATAGTTTTGAAAATTCTAGTTTGTTATTTTAGATTTTTCTAAGTCTTAATTTTATTTTTCTAGCTTTATTTCCTATTTTCTTGTATTTTAGGTAATTATTAATTAGTTAAAATAGTTTTTAATTAATAATAATTAGATAATTAGTTATAAAAATAATTTTCTTTTTCTATAATTTTTCTTATATCATTAGGTTTGTAAAAATGTATTTTTCATATTTTTAGGCTTAATATTGTGTAAGTTTTACTTTTTATTTTGCACGTTTACGTAATTTTTATTTAAACGTAAGTTTTTAGTTTTAAACGTTCATCATTTTAAAAATAGTGATAGCGTTTATTTAATATTTTTAATCTTTTTTATTTTCTTTAATTTTCATTTTAGCCCTTGTAGTTTATGTCCTTTTTCCGTAGTTACAATAATTCCAATCCTCTTTTCCGTCCAAATCTCCCGATCACTAAACGTTTGATAATCCATTGCATAGCTCGCTGGGACATAACGACCGGGAGACCCTATACTCCTCGGATCTTCATTGCATTCGGCTCAAGCGCTTTAAGTTACGGTCCGCCATTCACAAGTGGCGGGCTTGTGATTAGCTTGACTGTTTGGCGCAAGATCAAATTTTGGCGCCACGGGAGTCATCTTGATTATCTTCCGTCTAGAAGATTAGTGATTTGGATATTCACTCTTTGTTCATACCATCCATCTCAGATATGTTTATATTTTCTTATCCAAAAATACCAAAAATATTCTTCTCAATCCTCTTATTCGTTGATTCTGCTTTCTCTTACCCTTTTGCCGCTTTTAATTCTATTCTTTGTATCCTCTCAACCATTTGATTCTCTTCTTCATCCTCTATATGTTTAATTCTTATGTCGACTTCATCGTCGTAAATGTGTGAGCTGGTGTGGAGGCCTAGTTCAAGCGAATTTTGCAATTCGTGAATTATCCATCAAAATTCTTTTCAAAGTTATTTCGACCACCCGCCACAATCAAATACATTCTAATCTTGACAAACCGGCTCAAACGTCGGAGCTACCCCAAGCACCCACCAAGGATTACGAGGACACTTTCTTTGAAGATAGAGCCCGTAATCTAATCGAACAAATTCAAGCCACGAAAACAGTCGAGAATTAGAATTGATTACGATGAACCCGCTCAAACACCGTGACTAGCAAGAATGACTTGCCTAATCTTCACGCTTCTCAAGAACCGTAACCGAGACCATAACGAAGTGGTGGAAATTGCTAGCTCTCGAGCACACCACTTGTCCCACCTCCCGATTTTTCCGAATGTTCTTCGAGACTTGATAGTCATTCGGATTACCATGTTGGTTTTGTTGATTCTTTGAATAAACCGATTCCTCTTCATAACTCTCAAATGCAATCGCTATTCCTTGTGTCGGTTGTGGTGAGCCTCTTTATGGTTCACCTCGCCGTTGGTGTACATGTGTGCGATGTGGTAATGATATCCATAACGGAGTTGTTTGTTTTGTGGTTCAAGTAATTCATTTGATTATAATCCGAATCGTAACTCATTTAACGACTCTCTAACTTTTCCCATTACCCACCACAACCCGACTTATCTTCATATAACCAACATCTCGGTTGTGAATTTTGTGGAGGTCCTCACCAAGGATTTGAGTGTCAATCCGGAAACACGTTTGTCTTCGAAGCTTTTCCGGTGATGCTCGTAGTTTTGGTTATGACCAAAATCCATATGATTCACCATTCCGCACTCAGCAGTTCTCACAGTTGTACCGTGAGGTCCCATTACACCTGATTGTCAAATAGGAACCCAGTTCCTTGTAACAATTATGACTCTCACATGTTTGATAATTTCCAACCTCCACAAAGACCATACGGCTCAAACTCCACCGAGCCGTTGTCTCATGAAATCTCCTGTGATCTTGAAACCGCAATGAAAACACTTGAGGATATGATGAGTAATTTTAAGAATCAAGTGAGTGGTGAAAAGACCATAGGAGAATTGCTTGCCAAGAGCGAGAGGCCCGCAAATCTAGGGAAGAATTATTAGCCCTAGAGCAAGCAAGGCATGCTCCCAATTTCTCAAGGCAAAGACTTTATGACGATGACGAGGAGGGTTTTATCCTTTAAAAGTAATATTTCTCAACCCCTCGCCATTGATATTCCAAAGCATTGAGATTCCATCTCAAACAACCGCTATCACACCCGAGATTCACACTCACTCTACGAATATGGGGACGAGCATCTCGACACTCGTTCTCGAAAAGGAATCGGACGAATTCATAAAGTCTAGTGTCGAGAACCTTGTCCCAATCCCGTGAGAGTCACAGGAATTCATGATCATGTGTGATATCCTCCTCCTCTGTCTTCCAAAATGATCATGTTGAGATGTTCTCCGATTCGATGATGATGATTCATTATCTTGTGGAGACATCGCTTATGTGGAAGATTTACCTTCCGAGCTTGTTAGCTTAGAAGAAGAGAATGATGAAGTTATCGACATCGAAATCAAAGATGAAGCTCTTCGAGCAACATTATTGAATGTCGGTCTTCTCATTTCTAAAATCGAGGCTTTCAAAGAGAAACCTATTTCATCCCCACCCCATTAAGGGTAGTGACATTCTTTCCGATAATTCTAATCCGGAAATGAAAGCCTCTGCTTTGATAATATGGGAGAGAAGATTAGTGGCGTACTACTTCTCATTCTCATAATTCTCTCCTCGCTCATGAATCATTTACTTTTGAGGAGTTCGCCATGAACCCACTCATATCAATTCGAATATGATTCATTCACCTTCATGGAGTTCTCCGTGAACTCACTCATATCATATCTCCGCGGAGTATGATAAATTCTACTTTGATCTAGACACTCCGAGATTTGTCTTGATCACATAAGCTTAAATGATGAGATTCATAATCCTGAAATTATGGATCCTCCTATAAATGAAGATGAGTTAATCATGATGATTATCATGATTTTCTATCTCTTCTTCACCTATCCCGTGGTTTCTCCTGTTCTTCACTCCTTCGAATGAAGACATTATCTTTGATCCCAGCATTTCCATATATCATTTTTGAGCGGTTCTATGTATATCTCATCGGTGTGGAACTTTCACGTGCTTCAAATGTTTGTCCAAACATCTTGAATGAAAGTCCATGGAGATTGTTTCTTCCACTTTGCTTCCCATGAACCAATGAATTCGGGTCGAGTCAAGCTAGCGACTCGGAAATCAAAAACAAGAGACACACCATATGGGTTTTCACCCATATTTCGACTTCTTACCCTTTCTACCACCTAAGTGTGGGTGATGCCCACATGTTGTAAAAAAAAAAAAAAAAAAAAAAATCTTCTTTCTAAATAATGGCGTAGTATTTCCTTTTACGTTTCGGTTTCGGCATAACATGCTGCACTTTGAATATTGAGGGCAATATTCATTTCTAAGTGTGGGGAATTCTCACTAATTTTATCATATAATTATACCAATTCCCGCTTTTGGCCAAAATTTTTTTTTGGAGTAAGTGTTTACACTTTCTCATTTGGTTATCGATCCGCCATGTTTGATAAACAAAAGGATTGGCTAATCCAGGAGCAAACGGCTCTTGGTAAAGATTTCTCAAACCGCTTATATGGCTTGCAATTTGCCCAAAATTGTATGGTATTCACCACCATATCCTAAAAAGTGAAGAGTTGGCTAGCCCGCAAGTTTATGGCTTGTGGTAAAGGCGATGGAAAATCCATAATTGGTAATCACTCACCAAAGATAATATTGATAATTTATTTAAGAGTTGGCTAGTCCGTAAGGGTACGGCTTCGTAAAGACAAATCAAAACCGTTGAAAGTTTGGTGGTTTGCTCAAAATCACATGGTTATTTGTACCAAAGTTCTTACTTGAATCAAACATTTGGCTACTCCGAAGTAATGGCTTTTGGTAAAGAGATTAAAATACATTATGTTTTCTCAAATCATTGCTAGGGACTAGCAATATCTCGATGTGGGGGATTGATGAGTCTCTAAATACTCATCATTTTGTACAATTTAAACTGCAAAATCATCCGAAACACTCTAAACACATCAAAATGATCAAAATATCACAAATCAGTGTTTTATGTGTTTTAAATGCAAAATATCAAAATCGATGAAAAACATATCAAATTTGCAAAATTGCGCTTTAGTCCCCAAGTTTCAAAAGTTGTCAAAAATGCCCTCGAGCACTTATTTTAAAATAAAAGTCACCAAAGGTCCTTTTGAAACATAAATTATCATATTTAGTCCTTTGGTGAAAAATCTAAAAGTTTTGAGAAAATTACAGCTTAGCCCCGAAAATCCAAAATTGGTCAAAATTAGTCCTCGAATTTCAAAAGTGTCAAAAGTTAACCCTTGGATTATTAAAGTTTGGCAAAAACAACCCTTGACTACATCTTCATAATTTACATGTTTGGTCCCTGGAATTTCAGACTTTACATTTATGGTCCTTATGATTTTATTTACACAAACCAAACGGATCTAATTATATCCAAGTCCAAATCCTAAACCAGGCCCAATCCACTTATTACCCAACCCAATCATCCAACCCGTCCAAACCCTTGACCCGACAACCCATTTACCCAGTGTTTAAACAAAAACACCCCGCCCCCTATACTTGTCTTCCCCGACAAAGTAGCCTGCAACCCCAACACTTTGTTCCTCCATCTCCCACACCACCTACACCAGCCCCTCCCCTACAACTCACTGTCCCCTCCAACATCCACACTCAACCCCAGCTGCCATATACCCATTTTCCCGCCAAAATGAATGAATGGTCAAGATGAGCTTCAAGTGATCCAAGGGTCAGAATTTATGGTGGGATATGTTCAGATATGTGAGAGAGACAGCTGGGAGTATAAAAGGAAGCATGAGGAAACAAGATAAAGAGTAGTTAGTTTTTTAAATTCCTTTGTATGTCGTTTTTATGTAGTTAGCTTAATTAATGTTTTAAGATGTAAAACTTAAGCTTCAATGTAATAAACATATGCCACTTAATCTTTATAAACTCATTTCAAGTACTAATTTAAGGTTTCATTTCGGTTCACAATTTCGCCATCAAGGTAAAAGCTATTTTCAATATCTTATTTCCAGGCTTTTAACAACTTATTCTTAAGTTTCAATAAGTTCATTTAAGCTTTGGTAGCTTATTGTGAGCTTGTACTTGTTTTCTCACCAATTCATAAAAATATCAAGTAACATCGATGCTACATTCTTTCGCTTATGGTTTGTTGTTCGGATTCGATCCGGTTTGGTGTGTTATCGATGATGGAATTGGGTTAAGATCTCGAAATGGAATTGGATTAGGATTAGGGGTTGTTAGGTTAGAGATCTTTGTTTCATCAATTGGCAAGCCACAGTGGCTAAGGCACTTTGTAAGTCTTAAATCTGCTCTGATCATTTAATCTATTGTTTGATCTGTTATTAAGTGATATTTAGTACTGTTTGATTGGTGTTGGATGTTTGTTTAGCTTATTATAGTATAGATTTGTTAGTTACTTTATTAGATAATAGCTAAAGTAGTGTTTGGATAGATCAGTTTGTTGAGCTTGGGATTGATTCAGAAGTTAAGTCTTATTGATATAAGTTTAGTTAAGTCTAGTGAATACAAATCAATCTTGTTCTTGCACTCAAACTCTCAAAAAGTCAAAATCAATTGAAAACTGCTCTTGAGTACACATCTGTTGAAAATCAGTAGGTACAAAGTAGCTTATTGGTTTTAGAATAAGTAGATTAAGCTTGCTGTAATCTTCATTAGTTGTTAAACTTCAAAATCAGTGAATTACTTTGGATAAAAACTCAATAAAGTCAAACATAGAAACTGCTCTTGAAAGTCAAATTCATGACTGCACCAGTTTTCTCAGAACTTGCAGAGCTTGTGTAGGTCTCAAATCGGTGAATTAGGATCTTGTTTTGGCACACTTGTAGCTTGCCGTGGTTGTTAAGATTGCATATTTGGTTTTGGTTTTGCTTATCGATAAGCTTGTGAACTAGTTCAAACATAGGGGTGGTCATTGTTTTCTTTGAGCATTAGCAGCTTGCTTAAATCAAGGTACTAAGCTTAGAGCTTGTTAGGAATAGGTTTAGTTAGCTGCTTTTAGCTCATTTTAGCACTATCTAGCTACTGTATCTGTTTAGTAGGCTTATTTGCTTGTTTAGCTTATTCTCTTAGCTTATTCATCCAGCAGTTACACTATAGCTCTTTATTCTTACACATAATCTGTTTGTTTCTCATTTCATTTTGGTCATTTTAGCAGTTTAGAGCTTGTGTATCAGTTTGGTGGCTTTTGGAGTCCATTTGCTTAATCATGTGCTTATTTCAATAAGCACTCCTTCATCAGTTTCAATATCTTCCACATAGCACCTTGTTTTTCCAATTTTCCTAGCTTCCTAATAATGTTTTAGACTTTTCCTGAAATTTTCAGATTTTTCTAAGCTTGTTTGCTATTTTCTTAATTTAAATCACTTTTAGCACTTTTAAATAGCATTTAATACAAAAATTAAGAAAAGGTTCAAAAAATAATTTTTCAATTTTATTAAGTTTAGATAAATATAAAAAGTGAAAAAGTAATTTTCCAGATTTTTCATAGTTTATTTGGTAATTTTTAGTAATTTAATTAGTTTTTAATAGTTTAAAATTCATAAAAATAGAAAATAATCGAAAAAATACAAAAATAGTTTTGAAAATTCTAGTTTGTTATTTTAGATTTTTCTAAGTCTTAATTTTATTTTTCTAGCTTTATTTCCTATTTTCTTGTATTTTAGGTAATTATTAATTAGTTAAAATAGTTTTTAATTAATAATAATTAGATAATTAGTTATAAAATAATTTTATTTTTCTATAATTTTTCTTATATCATTAGGTTTGTAAAATGTATTTTCATATTTTTAGGCTTAATATTGTGTAAGTTTTACTTTTATTTTGCACGCTTACGTAATTTTTATTTAAACGTAAGTTTTTAGTTTTAAACGTTCATCATTTTAAAAATAGTGATAGCGTTTATTTAATATTTTAATCTTTTTATTTTCTTTAATTTTCATTTTAGCCCTTGTAGTTTATGTCCTTTTCCGTAGTTACAATAATTCGATCCTCTTTTCCGTCAAATCTCCGATCACTAAACGCTTGATAATCCATTGCATAGCTCATTGGGACATAACGACCGGGAGACCCTATACTCCTCGGATCTTCATTGCATTCGCCTCAGCGGTTTAAAGTGGTTACGGTCCGCCATTCATGAGTGGCGGGCTTGTGTGATTAAGCTTGACTTGTTTAGCATCACCGGACATGGAAAACATGCAAGCATACACACAAACAATTGAAGACATAATTGAATTAATGAAGTAAATCACTTATCTTGTTGTAAAATAGGTATGGAACCTAAGATACTTCCAAGACAAATATGTTCGGTTTAGGTTTTACTCCACAAAACTACCTCTAAAATATCGAAAATTGAATTATATATATAGAGTTACAATATCACGAAGATCACTCTTTAATTGTGACGACGCTGGTCGCCGCCATTAGGGTTTCGTCTTGGCCAAGTCAACTCGTGACGCGTCACCTTATGCTCGTGACGCCGCCGGCTTCAACCTCTCGACGCCGTCGAGGCCGCCCGAGTTGCGATGCCCTACTCTTTTAAACCCGATGCCGCCACTTGTAAAATAGCAATTTGCTCTCGAGTCGTCTCAGGTGTGTCGCGACGGCGTCGCAATTAAGCCGTGATGCCGTCCCTTTCAATTTCAAAGACTTTAGTGTCTCGATTCTTGACTTTGGCCATTTTCTTCGTATATTCGCGCTTTTTCGTCCGAATACGTGTCATTCCAGCAGTTTGCTTTCAAAAGACCTAAAAAGTGAAAAGGAACGAAATTAAGTAGTAACGGATACAAAAGTGATCAATTAAGGGCTTAAATGACCCCTCAAAAGTGTACCTTTTAAGTCCTTATCAAATATCCCTACAATTGGTATTTGCTTGTCCTCAAGCAAATGTGCTTTTAGCCAATTAATTTATAAGTTAGGGGTCATGAAGCATTAGTTTAGAATGATTCACAACACATATAAGCCCCGTAAAAGTCATAACAAGCACGGAAATTACATACTAGCACCTCACAAGTGGTGTTTGGATACTCTCATCTCTCGGGTGTATATGAAATATATCAAGTTGGAAATGGAAGATAAACACTCATTAACCGGTCCTAGTATATAGATTACCATAGGCTTGAGACTAGATCAAACATCCATCGTTTTGGCGTAAGCACCTAGGAAAAACTATCCAATAGGTCTTTTAAATGGTTGTAACGTTAGGCTTACGGTAGGGAAACAAAGGGTTTGGTGGGATAGGCGATTTAGTGGTGGCAAGTCAAAAATCTTTATGTTACAAGCATGAGAAGAATGGCGTTGCTAAGCCAAGACTCGACACTCTAAACTCTAGATAAATTGAAACAAACGAACATAAATTTAAAGATAGATTTAGGATGGTAGCCCGTATATTTTTTTTCATTTTTCATTTTTTTTACACCCTATTTTTTCGGTTTTTTTTTTCAATACACTTTTACTCTACCATCCTCTACGATAACATCAAAATAATAGGTAGGCTAAGGCGAAAAAACACTTGGAGTACATTATTACGCAAATAAAGGGAATTTGAATTTAACGTTCCTTCCCGTCATTTCATAAAATTTAACTTTTCCCGTGAATCCCAATCGTCCCAAAACTGTGTACAAAGGATATGACTCGACTTAGCAACTTATGCAAGCAACTAGATTATTGAACTAAGGGTTTAGTATGATAACAATAATGTACTAAAAGTGAGTGCATACAAGGTAGGCTAAGGCAATTTGGGTGTACATTTGGGGGTGGATTGTAAACAATGCTCTTCATTGATATTCCGGAAAACCGAAACATCACGAGAACCGCGAAAAGGATAGGCTCTGAGGGGTTAACTAGGGGTATGGTGTACTAAAGATGAGTATAACGCAAGGGTGTGGGGGAATTACTCAACCGATGTGGAAGAAGTAATTATAATACGGGTATCAAACAATGGTTATCCTAATGCCTCTTATCATTTAGTTATTACTAACTACACAAGTGTAGTCTCACTAGCGATCTTGGAATGCATCACAAAACAAGTTCTAGAATCTATTATACTACCGGTACACGCTCGAAGCATTAAAGTGGAATGCTTTAATTCCTACAAATCTAAGTGGCGGTCCTCGCATTTTGGGTGGAATTTAAGTGGTAAAGGGTTTTTGTGCTAGTCATACACTTCCTATCCATGAGACGCTTTATTAAGACTAATGGCCCACTCCTACATGTCATGAAAATTTTTAAATTTGGTACCAAAATTACCCTAACCGATATTTCTCATGGTTTATTACACAAATGAAATTGGACAAGGAAAATAGTCAAGGATAAGCATAGTTTCAAAGTTCTCGTTTTATTTTCCCTTCCTACACTTTAACTGAACATTGTCCCCTGTTCCCCGAAAGTATCAAAGTTATGATTATGGAAGGTAATTAAAAACGAAAGAAACAAGTACTCCCCTGATTAGCTCGGTAGGATCCGTGTGAAGTAGCGATTAAATCTTTCTTCAAGAAGAGTGTTTGCGTGAAAAGCTCCTTCCAATCTTATGTATCTTCTTCTTGATAAATAAAACCTGCACACTTGAAGAAAATAAACGAAACCTTCGCGTAAAATCGGCGGTAACAATATGTATATGACTTTACTAAACTAGGATATAATGCTTGTGGAATGGATGTTTACAGTTTTTCCGGAAAATTAAGACCGAAAATTCCAAAATTTATAAGTAGCTCGAAAACGAGAAAAGTAGTAAGCGGTTTCTACTCCTCGACGCCGTCAGTTGTGATAGATATAAGTTTTCACATACACATCAAACCATAACACAAAGTGGCGTATAAATGGAATTCTAGAGAGAAAGTTAGAGGTTTAGGAACTTAGTGAGAAAGTGAAAGATATTATTATGAGCTCCAACTCTCTACCTTGGGAGGTAGAGTATTTATAGTCTTACATAAATCGCCACACATCGGGTCATGGATCGGGCATACAGCTGGTAAAGACCCGTCCAGTCCTCCACGGTGTTACATAACTAAATACTACTTAACATAAAAGAACTACGACTACGAGCTTTCTAACGATTACATATACTTGAGGTGACCGACTCTTTAATACCGGAATTTCTAATTCTAACAATCTCCCCTGTGGAGGTCACCTCAATCATGCACCAAAATTACATTGAATACAAATAGATATTACATTAAAATTGTTCTTGTATTCTTGATGTAGTCCTTGCTTTAAGCTCGTAGTCATTGATTCTTCACATTGCATGTTTGGTTACTCCAAGTGGAGGTCTTTACTTGATCCACGTGATAATAATTTTGAGCCATCTTTGAGATCATCCGCTATCAAAAATCTCGACACATCCTTTGTGGTGTTGGTATTATGTGATGTTGTGACTTTAGGACCGACATGCTCACTTCGGATCATGATATCTTCTCATCAAAGTAGCGGAAGCATTTGTTGAATCATGATATTGGCGGTGCAGTAGCGTGAAGCATGGAGTGAAAATATCGAGTCATTGATGCACTAATCATGATTTCCTTTTAGATGAATGTGTTAAGTGAGCATGCGGCTATGGATTGACCGCTTCATTCGATCAACCGCAAACGTCGGGTGTACCGCATACAACGATTAGCAACAAATCGCATGAAAGTGTCTTTGATCACTTCGTTGAATTAGGTACACGGTTCCCGCTTGATCGATTACAAGTACTCCACGTGATCGTGTAGATTCCTAAGAATCTCCTTGATAGGGTTTCGCAATGTTCTAGTTGTTTCAAACCGAACGTCTCAAAGAAGACAACACGGAGTGAGTGAACCAAATAATTTTAAGTCCACCGATTGATGAAAAGAGATTTGAAAAACAATCTTGTATTTCTCAATAGAAATTGTTTTTGCAAAACAACGAAGGTTTTATTGAAAATCAATTATCAATCATAAAACACCTTTTGGTTTGAAAATGAGTACACGGTCGATGTGCTAAAGAAAGAGTTGTTAAGCACAAAGACCGGTTTTTCAAAGGTATCCGTAATCCATACCGAACCGTGATTGATTCAAAAGATTGAATCGCCCCATTGTTTCTCTCGGTTGTCACATGGTTGATCCATACAATAGATCTCACATGCCACCTACCGTGAGCTTATTTGATGTTGGCTCGAAGGCTTTCCATCTTCATTGTGAATATGTATACACATCACTCGGATGTTCCGCAATACCACAAGGATAATGCGAGGGACTCAAGATATAATCTCTTCCACATTGTGTGAAACAGAGAGTCTTCATTGAAAGTGTCCTAATGAGATTTATTGATGATCTCGTGGCTCTAGACTCAATTTGTGCATATTTGGATCCCGTGCGGAGACTAGGGAGAGGTCTCCTTCTTCAATATCAACAATCTCTAAGAGAAAGTCGATAGATAATGTCGGTTCCCGTGAGAATGAAACAAGCCCTTTTAAGAGGAACTTGAGTGGTTTGGAAAGTTGAAGTGCGGTCGTCCACCGGGCCCATGACGCCTTGTCTTCAATACCGATGTTACCATCGAGTAGCATATGAATTGAACCCGTGATCCGCCTAAGGTTGAATAGATGGAGGCTATTTGTTTTCACCCTTCTTTCATTCAATTCTTTTTAATTCTTCAACCCTTTCGATTGCTTACCGAGACTTCATAGCTAGAACCTTGTTGGGTTTGTTCGATACTAGCTCGGTCTTAGTCCGCACTCTTCCCATATCTCATTTTTCTCCTTTATCATCATACCTAAGGACTTCTACACTAACTAGTGGATTGTCCTCGGTAGATCCCTCCGGCTTCAGCGGATCATGGAACACATACCTAACCTTATCATCCTTATATCACCGTACATAAAGTAAAGTTGGTCGGTCTATTTGGTATTGTTCATCCGCCATTGGAACCAATTGAAAACCATTTGAAAATCAATTCGGATACTCGTGATATATTATCAAAGCATTTTGTACCGAATTGTTTTGATATTTTAGAACGAACTCCCCTCAACATGTGCATCAAGTATTGAAAATGTTTTGCACACGGAGGCAAGAGAAAGAATTAACTTCTTTGATTACCATTTTCTAAAGATATCAACATCACTTCCCACATCCAATCAAGTAGATATAGCATTTCCGGAAGGATGAGGTTTCCATAATTGCTCCCCTCAATATGTGCCTCGAGGTTTGAAAAGAGTTTTGCACATACTAGAGGGAACTTGCACATGAGATAAGTTGATCACATTTCAAATCATAGGTTTAAGATAGATGCTCCCCTCAACATGTGCATGGAAAATTTGAAATCGTTTGTCACATGTGGCGGATAGCATGTACATCCTTATAAAACCATTTACCGAATTATCGCTTTAAATCCAATTTAAATCACACATTCTCCCCGATCACAATTATCAAATCATTTGAGATTTGTGATCTCTTATTGATTTAAATTGATTTTGAAAGCTTTAAGGGAATTGTGACTTGATTATGAAAGCGTTTAAACCGATAAGGATCGATTTAAGACTTTAAACTCCATTGATAAAACATGCATGTATATCTTTTGAAAACAATTTAATGCCAAATAACTTTTTAATTTAATTGAAATCATTCTCCCCTCAATCAATGACATAGGTTGTTGATTGAGAGATAGATTTTGACATATAAGTCCGGATGATTATCAAAAATAGATACCGAGTTATTTTTCAAAGCATTTGGTTTTCGTGAGATAAATGTTTATAGAATCGAGCATGGAATTTGAAAACATGGTAAAACATGGCTCGTTCTTTCTTTTAAAACCCAAGGTTATTGCTGAAAATGACAATAAACCATTTGTTTCTCTTTCTCCCAAAAATATTTTTTTTGATTTTTTGATTTTTTTTTTTTTTTTAATAAAAATTCGAACAATATCTAAAGACCCGTGTCATTCTTTGAATGACAAAGACAAAGACCGTAGATATTATCGAATCGAGAAAGACAAGACAAAATGACAATAATTTTTTTTGAAGGTTTTATATTTTTCTATTTGATTTTGAAGGTTTTATAATTTTGTATTTTGTTTTCGAATAGATATATACAAGAGATAGATGAAGGTAGACCTTTACTCCTCGCCTTCCTCCTCGAAGACGTTTGAGAGTTTCGGTTGAAGGCTTTTCAAACCAAGACGTGGAAGAATAAACTCAAAACGTTCTCTTGGAAGAGCTTTGGTGAAGATGTCGCTAACCGATATTCGACCTCACAAAATATAGTTCCACCACACCTTTTTCCACTTGTTCCCGATGAAATGATGTCGAATGTCGATATGCTTTGCTCTTGAGTGTTGAACGTTGTTGCATGAGAGAGCAATAGCACTTTATTATCACAAGACAGAGGATTTTGTTGAATTCAAAGCCATAGTTAGATAATTGAGATCTCATCCATAAGATTTGAGCACAACAAGATGACATGGCTATGTATTCACCTCTGTAGAGAAATAAAGTACTCATTTGCTTCTTTGAAGACCACTCACAAGCTTATCACCCAAAACCGAGCACCTCCGGATGTACTTGACGTGTATCTTGACAACTCGCATGATCGGCATCTCAGATAGGCCGTTAGTGACATACCGGTGTCCTTCGGGTACCATAGTCCCATATTGATGGTTCCTTGGAGATACCGAAGACCCGTTTAATCGCTTCAAGGTGCTTTTTAGTAGGCTTAGCTCGGTATCTAGCACACATGCAAACAAATGAACAAGATGTCTGGTCACTAGTCGTGAGGTACATCGTGGATCCAATCATACTACGATATTTCGTTTGGTCAATCATGATCCCCGAGTGGTCCTCATCTAGTTTGGTTCGATCAATCATGGGGGTGTCAACAGGGTCACTTGAATCAAATCCAAATTTCTTTAAGATCTCGGTTGCATATTTAGATTGATTTATGAAAATGCCTCCGGACTTTGTGAAATTTGTAATCCCAAGAAAATGACATTTGTCCCATCATTGACATTTGAAATTTTGAACTCATTTCATTAGAAAACGATCACATTCCATTGGTCTCATCGAGGCAAAATAATATCATCAACATAAATTTGAACATGAGTTAAATGTTTGCGACTTCCGGTGAACAATGTAGGATCAATCGCCTTCTTTGAATCCGATTGATAGAAGAAACTTTGACAATGTATCATACCATGCCCTTGAGCTTTTTTAAACCGAAAGAGCCTTCTTCAAACGATAAACGTGAGTAGGATGCTCTTGATTCACAAATCCTTCAGTTGGTGGCGTGAGACGACTTCTTTAAGATCTCCGCTTAGAAATGCCGCTTTCACATCCATCCGATAGACTACCATGTTCTTACTAGCAAGATTAGCGAGAAGATTCTGATTGCCTCGATTCGAGCAACAGATCAAAAGATTCTTCAAAATCAATACCCTCCTCTTGACGGTATCCTTTAGCAACTAATCGAGCCTTGTTCTTCAAAGACATCACCATGCTCATCAAGTTTCACTTTGAAGATCCATTTAAGAGCTATAATCATAGCACGATCTGGAGCAGTACTAACTCACATACATCAAGACGATCAAACTCGTGAATTTCATCTTGCATGGCATTGAACCGACTATCTTCATTCATGGCGCTTTAACATCTTTGGTTCGATCTTAGATAGTACGGAGTTGAAGAAGCACCATAAGGCATCGGTTGCAAGTTGTTTCGGGTTGATACATGACGAGAGGGATTACCAATGATGTTGTCTAATGGATGATCGTGAGTCCATTTTCGAGGTGTTCGTGTGGCGGTTGTTGAGGGACTCATAGGTGAGTCGATGTCTCCCAAGAAGATGGTTCTCGATGATGATTTAGGAGCAAATATGTTTTCAAATGGAGCATCTTCAGAGTAGCAAAGGGATTAACTTCATCATCGATGCGTAAACATTTCCATAATGTACATTTGAAGGATGATGATTTGTTGATGAGATCAAGGATCGCAGCGGTGCTTCGGACTTAAAGATATTGAGACCGAGGATTGACTTCATTCACGTGAATATGAGCATCCTCTGTTGTGGGATCAACACCTCATTAGTAATTGAATCATACAGTTCATCAAACATAGGATCAAACAATTTCTTTAAATCATCTTCGGATGGAGGTACATATGGAGTTTCTTGAGAAGAGTTTGGAACAAGAGATGAACCAATGGGACTGTTTTGAAGTGCTGGTCCCGAGTGGAGTGTCCAGAGCCATTTGACCGGTCACCATCAAACGTAACGTGAATTGTTTCCATGATATTTCGGGTTCTTTTGTTGTAAATTCGGTATCCCTTTTGTTTGATGCATATCCTACAAATACTCCAATGTCGCCTTTAGCCCTAAGTTTGCCTAAGTCTTGACCTCATTAGTTGGATAACACAATGCACCAAACACACGAAGGAAAGAGATTAGGTTTTCATTGTGGACAAGTTCATTGGAGTTTTCCATGTACAGTGTGAATCGTGGAACGATTTTGTGTGTAGCATGCAGTGGCAATTGCTTCAAATTTCGGAGAAACATTGGAACCTTTGAGTAAATTAGCATTGTTCTAGCGGCTTCAACAAGAGTTCGATTTGTCTTTCAACTACACCGCTCGTTGAGGAGTTCGCGTACACTTCTTTGATGGTCGATTCCAACGCTTTCATAGAATTCACTAAGTTGTTTGTTGACAAACTCGGTTCCATTGTCTGCTCGATAATTGACGGTTTTGTTAAGTCGAACTCGCACTGTTTGATGAGTTTGATGATGATATCGAGTTTCATCCTTTGTCCTTAAGAACTTGACCTGGTGAATCTAGAGTAATCATCAACCAAAACTAACACATATTTCTTCCCAAAGATATTCTCACCTTCATTGGTCCACATAAATCCATATGAATCATATGAAGTACTTCGTGATGAGTTAGTAGGTTTGGATTTGTGGGCAAACTTTTGCTTTTACCCAATTGGCATGTCGAACAAAGATGATCCTTTTCATACTTTAGTCTAGGTAAACCTACAACTAAGTCCTTTCGGAAAGATCGTTGATGGTGCCGAAGTTCAAGTGATTGAGACGACGATGCCATAACCATGACTTTGTTTTGAAGCCTTTGATAACAAGCGATTGGAGAGGCCTCATCATGTCATCGATAGAGATGGTGTAAAGATTTGAGCCACGAGTTCCTTTTAACGCCTTCACCATTAAGATCTCTAACAAAGCGGTATGTTTTCAAGGCTACTTAGATCGTAATCACGAATTGACCAACAGAGAAGATTATGACCCAAACCTTCCACATAGTAAACTCTAGAGATGACACTATCACCAACAACATAATCTCCATAACCCATAATAGCACCGAAATGATCATTACCAAATCTAACGATCCCGATGAATTTGCTCACGAAGTTCATGAGCGCGACCGGTCTCCAAATATATGCTTGGAGCGACTGAGTCCGGTACCACGTAATCGATTTGAACGATCTGCGGTTGAACACGATACAAGAATGGATGATCGGATAATTGGGATCCCCATGCAAGAATGGGTTCCATTTGGTTAGTAACAATGTTTGGAACACCCACATCGAGTAGAATCATTCATATTAGAAAGTGAGGCAATGGAATCATTGTGAATAGATGCGATACTAGTGTTCAGATTAGCCTGCTCATGCAGTGATCACTTCTTAAGGAATAGTTCTACCAAGAGGCATCCATTTTCTAGTGGGCATTATCGATTAGTCTTATGACCAACATGTATTCAATAAAAGCCTAATTTCATGAATGTTCTTCCGTGGGTTTCCACTTGTTTTCTAACTTTCTTTCGTTTTGCCTTTTAGCCTTCTTAGCATGAATTTTTGCATTAACAATATTAATCGGACAATTAACATCATTAGCGTAACATTAACACCACATTCATGATTTGAAGCAATTCAAGCGGACATCGGTACAAGGTTTGCAAATAGTATCGAATTCGAATTAATTACAAGACGCCTATGGCTAATACTAGAATCAACACGATTCGCTTTATTCAATTCAAGCTTAAAGTTCCTAGATTGTTCTTCTACTCTTCCAAAGGCACATTCTTAGCTTGAGAGGTCCTATCATTCCTTGTATTGTCTTGAGACTTTGACCGCTCCGCTTAATGTCACCGATTACTCTGTAGAGGAATGGGAACATTAGTTGGTTTAACTACTCTTTGCATCACTGTTTAGATGTCTTTGAAGTCCGAACTACATGCAGTGCACTAGGTTCACTTTCTTAAAACTAGAGGTACCGAGATTTGTACTCCTAGAAGGCACACTTGAGTTCTCTTTCTTAGCATTGACGATCCGAATCAACTACTTAAAGGCACACTACGGTTCACATTAAAACATTGGGAATCGAATGCATATCATACTTGGCATTAGGCATCGAGCATGGAATCAAAGGATTAACTCTCTCACCTAATGACTTTGGGCATATTGTGATCAAGCATTCTAAGATTTCTTGAGATCGTTTGGCATATAAGCATGCATGTCCAATTGCATTATCATGAGGTTTCTAGCTTATCCTCTTCAACAATCTCACGCAGACATTCTAGGCAATCCTTAAGGGATGAGAAGTATGTTTGAATAGCGAGTTTGTTGTTCCTTAGATGAGGAGGGACATATGTCACGATAAAGCATATTTATTACAAGAGTGAACCTTTGATACAACATTCTCCCATTGGTCATTGGCATTTTCCTTTTACCGACTCTTGATTCTCAATTTCCTTTCAGAATGAAGCTATTTGTTCGTTGTTTTGTTACGAGTGACTTTAATTGATTCAAATAACTCATTGAAATGACGTTTAACCTTTTCATTTTCTTCTAGAAAACTTTCGTTTTCCTTTTGTAAAGCATTTACTAGGTTTTGAAGATGAAACGCTTAAGAATTCGAGAATCTAAAGGAGGAGGCATTTGGGAGCCCGTCATATTGTTCGCTTGACCCTTTAGTTGAGAGATTTGGGCTTTCAACTTTCTCGATTGTGTTGCATCGAGCTTGAATCATTCATCACGCTTGTTAATTTGAAAACTCGCATCAAACTCGGAGCATCGATGATGTCTTGATATTTGAAGTTTTGACATTTTCTTTAAGATGTTGATATTTTAGTTGTAAATTAAAATACTCAACTTCTAGTTTAGAAAAATGTTTAACCAAATTGTCGTGATCATCCAGTTCAATTTTCTCGTTTAGTTTAGAATTAGATTTTTCAAGCTCAATGACACGATCATGGGAGACTTTCGAGGCAACAGATAGTTCATGAAATTTGGAAGCATTAATAGAGAATTTTGAAGCGTTGAAAAAATATCTTGAGCAACACATTCGAGAATAAGAGTCTCATTTAAGGTATGCAAGTTCTTCCTCTCAATCTCATTATATTTTAGTGCGCTCATAATCACTAACTTCAACTACCATTGCATCAAATTCCTTTTCCATTCCCTTGATATCGCTTTCTATCCCTTTTAAGACTCTCAAAGTGATCTTTCGAAGTTTAAAGAAAGGCATGACCTCGGTTAAATAACATTCTTTCATTTGCTCAAAACCCTTTCTCCTTCCGTTATACCAATGGGTGTGATCCTTTTCTTGCAAGTTTTCTCAAAATCAACAAATAGTTGAAATATAACATATTGGCTAATTAAGGTCTTTCTTTTAGTGGCAATTTTTCTAGGAACAAGATGCATTGGTGTATTAGGAGGATACACGATCGCTTCAGGCATTTTCCAAAAGGGGGTTTGTTTCAACAATATTTTCGACTTTACGCTTATCTAAATCCTTTTTCCGAAAGCTTGTTCGGGAGTCAACAATGTTTGAGGCTTAAACATGTTCAAGGAAATCAGTTTTCCTTCTTGTAGTCATGGGAGTGATAATTATTTTTCTCTTTGCATTTAGGGTTATCTAATTTTTGTTCATCCTTTCCTAGTGACTTCATCGATTTCTTATATTCCTCGGTGCACTCAACGCAACTAGGTTTCTGCCTAGGTTTAACAATCTCATCTCCATCATAGATCACACTTTGAGTCGCTTTTGCTATCTTTCCGTACTCGGGGTTGGGTTTATCTATAATGGGAACACTATGCTTATCGCTTAGAACTCTATGTTTAGTGACCATGTGAGCGATCGAATGGTGTTTCCTTGTATGTACAACTTGTTTTCAAGCTTGTTTTCAAAGTTTTCAGATTAGAAAAGTCTCTCAAGAGTTTCGATTCCTTTGCATTAAATTCTTGCTTAAGCATTTTCACATTTTCTTGAAGTTCTGTTTTGCTTAATTTGTTTTAGAAAGTTTTTCTTGCAAGGAATTTAATTCTTGTTTCAATACTTCTTCTCTAAAGTTACTTTTTCTAATGACTGTACGTGCTTGGTCATCCATTTCACGCTCACGAGTGGTCAACTCAAATTTTGCACGTTGTTCATAAATAGCAACACGTTCTTTATAGGCATTTAGTTCGAAATTACGGAATCATCGAGGGCACATGCGGTGTATTCATAAAAACATAGTCATTCTTGCAGAAGATGCATCACTTGGTACACCTTCACTTTCACTTTGTTTCATCGTATTGATCATATGGGATAATATCGATATTACCCATATTTTCAACATTTGATTCAATAGTTTCGAGTTGATTGTACTTTGTCATGCATCCGCTGCACATCAACGATTATCGTATAGTTTTAATACCTCGAGATGAGCTTGTCTTGGGATGGGCCAGCTAGTGGTGAAGAAGAGACCTTGGGAGAAACCATTGGAGAAATGCTAGCCATAAAATTGTGTGTGCCGTGGGTCCATCATCCACATCGAGTCGTATGCATCACAATCGGCGACTTGAAAGGCATTCGATGATTGTGACCTATCTCCTAATAAGTCCGCTCATCCACATCTCGCATCATAGGTCTTGGCATTGCCCTTAGCAAGAAACAACAATTCCTCTTCATCCAGCAAGACCATTGTCCCGAGCTTGTGCCAGTGACATCTTATCTCAAGTAATCGGCGTTCGTGGACGCTTTGGAGATGTGCGCCTTGCAATGTGTCCTCACCACCACAGTTATAACATTTGATTGGCTTAGCTTGACCTTGGTTACCATTCCTTCCTCGATTCGTTGCCAACATAACCTCTCCCAGCTCCACCTCTTCCCCGATCATACTTGTCTTTCCGAATCGGTTGCACCACGATCCTTCCATCTTTAACAAAGGCTTGATTGTGTGGGTTAGATGTTGTTCGAGGTTGTTGTTGGTTTGTGGAGAGAATTCATGTTTTGACTAATCAAGAGCTAGTTGATTAATGAAGTTACCCACGTGTGCATCAAGATCACCTTGTTTGAACATAGGATCGGAATGAGTTTGTGATTACCATTACCCAAGTACGACTTGTGATGCTTTGGTTGTGATTCCGATGTTTGAGTAGAAGGCGGTTGAGTCATTAGGCGAGCTTGTCTCTCCTCGGTTGGTTTTGAACCGATTGAGAATCAATTTTCAAACATAGCATGTCTCTCATTCGAAGGAGGAAGGCATAGAGTTGCTCATAGTTTGTATTCTTCAATCCTTTAGTGAGCTTCACAGTGGTGACAAACTTGTGCCATTCGGGATTCATGTTGTTCACAAATTTTGAGTTTAGCTGAATGTTAGGCATAGTCATTCGATGTTCCTCATGTCATTCACTAACTTATGAAATCTCACATAGTACTCATAGACATTCTCATCCGGTTTCATCTTGAAGTGTTCAAATTGTCATAGAGTTGGGATTCTCTGTCTTCCATAGTTAATTACGAACCGAGAGAAGCATCTTAACATTATCCCAAACCGCCTTTGCATCGTGTTATGATTGATTAGCTTGTAGATGTCTTTAGGAAGACCTTGAAGAACAATGTTTGAAGCCACGATATCTCGCATCGAATCTCTTTTATCCTTATCATCAAGCTCATCATACATTTTAGGTCCGTCCATTACGTAAACAGAGTACCATCTTCATTAGTATCAAGTATGTATCTAGTCGTCTCAACTCGATATGGTCCTTCATCAATGGATTTGAGAATGTTGACACCATTTTCCTTTCCAAGGCGATAACTCGATTCGTTGAGCCCAAGAATCGTAGTCGATTCTGTCAAGCATGGGTGGACAGCATCCGACCCACTGCTTGAACATCCTCTCGCAACCGTGGAGATGATAGTAGGAGCGTTGGTAGACATGTTAACGAGATAATACGGATTTTATAACTCTATGATTAAACCGAGAAATAGATTCTTTCACGGATTTTACTAAATCAAGAGAAACCGTAAACAATCACCCAAGTCGCTTAGAAGATAATGCACCAAGTCGCTAACACTTAATTCGCTACACCACTAAGTCGCTAGAGTCCCAAGTCGCTAGACAAATGCAAGTCGCTAGTAGTAACTCGCTAAGCCTCAAGTCGCTAGCAAAATTTTGGCAGATTAAGCTACTCAGTCGCTAAAGATACAAGTTGCTAAAGAGCAACTCACTACCAGACAAGTCGCTACCACTAAGTCGCTACCCGTAGTGGAGAGTCCACTACTTGTCTCAGAATCGCTAGATCTAAGTCGCTAGGTCTAAAAGTAACTCGCTACAAATTTGTAAAGCAAGTCGCTCTGAAGAAAGTAATCCGTGAGTTAAGTCGCTAGCAAGAAAAACCACATAAACATCACTTTTCAATCCAAAAACAACCCAACCAAGATGATTCAAGCTTACCAAATGAAAACCTACACACTTGTGATGATTCTAAACATAAAAGTACTAACAAAAACCACACTTTAACACAAGAAATCAACCAAATGATGCAAAAACCACAAAACTTTTTCAAACTAAAAAACCACCTACAAACCACTAGAAATCCAAAGATGTGCAAGATATGATCTAACCATGGCTCTTGATACCAATTGATAGATATAAGTTTTCACATACACATCAAACCATAACATAAAGTGGCGATAAATGGAATTCTAGAGAGAAAGTTAGAGGTTTAGGGAACTTAGTGAGAGAAAGTGAAAGATATTATTATGAGCTCCAACTCTACCTTGGGAGGTAGAGTATTTATAGTCTTACATAAATCGTCACACATCGGTGTGGATCGCATACATACGGTGGGTAAAGACCCGTCCGTCCTCCACGGTGTTACATAACTAAATACTACTTAACATAAAAGAACTACGACTACGAGCTTTCTAACGATTACATATACTTGAGGTGACCGACTCTTTAATACCTGGAATTTCTAATTCCTAACAGGTTGCGATACTAACGCCGTCAGGTTATCCTGACAGAAACTGGTCTGCGATTTTCTAGAAACAATTCTGGAAAATTTATATCTTTAGAATCTGGAAAAATTTCCTGCAAAACATCCATTATGGCTCGATACAAGCATTTGACTCGAACAAACACACATGTATATCTTTTAAATAATCATAATTCTCATGTTCACGTTCTTTTTGAAAACGTGTGTAATCCTCCCTACACTTATCCCTTTTGTAAAATACCTTTATATGTAGTTAAGACGAGGTTAAAGACAAAATAAAGCATTTTTACAAATTTAAACATGAGAATAAACAATCAATAAAAGATATATGACACACAAACAAGCAAACAATTAAGCATGGGTTGCCTCCCACGAAGCGCTTTTCTTTATTTATGAGTCTTGTAGCTAGACTCGAAGTCGTGCCCCTACGTGACTTCGTTACCGTCACCTCTTACCTTTACTAATCCTTTATCAAAAGGTCGTAGACGTTGTATGCTTACAGTGGATTCCTTCCCAATGTCGTCTATTATGATAACGGTTTTACTCTTTAGATTAGTTTCTTTCACCGTATAAGGCCCAAACCATCTTGGCTTGTTTCTACCTCTTAATGCTTTTATTCTTGACTTGTACAAAAGTACTTTCTCTCCCTTTACAAATTCCTTAGGGTTCCTTTGTGTTTGTGGTATTGAGGTAGGATTATTTCCTAACTTTTTATCGCGCTTCCACAATGTTGCATGTAGTCCTTGAACCATGAAATCTCTAAGCCCTTTTTCCCAATCGTTAATTTTCTCCCTAACCATATTGTTAGGGACTTGTGGATTCTCATCCGTAATCTTCTCCATAATCTTTAGAGGATACCTTGGAACAATAGGTATCCTAGCGTATCCCTAGCCGCTTTTGAGTATCATGATGCCCTCACCGCATTTGATGGTTGCTTTAGCAGTGGCCAGAAAAGGTGTTCCAAGAGTGAGTGGCATGTTTCTATCTTCCTCAATGTCTATAATCACGAAGTCCACCGGATACTTAATATTAGCTACCTCTACTAAGACATCCACCGCTATTCCTATGGGGTAGACATATGTGTGATTTGCTAAGGAAAGTCTAAGATTACTCTTGGCTGGCTTCTCCCTAGTCAACTTATTATAGACTGATAATGGCATTATGTTCACATCAGATCCTTGATCAGCTAAGGCATTTATATTATCAATGTCACCTATGCTACATGGTATCACGAAGTTCCCCGTGGTTCCTCATTTTTTTGTTACTGGTTTTTTTAGAACCAGCTCATACATAGGTCCCATAGGCATGGTGTCATATTCTTTTTCTGTTATTTCTCCTCCTAGGGCTTTCCTAAGAACCTCATTGTACCTAAAGTTGTTCACTTGGTTAACAATGGTTTTTTTTATTAATCTTGTGCTTAAGGTAGTACTCAATGGTCTCGGGCTCATCATTGGTTTCAGCCTCCTCCTTCTTGCTTTTCTCAGTTTCCTTCTCCTCAACTGTTCCATCTTCGTCAGGCACAATGGAAATGGCGTTAACAAACGAAGTGGGGGGAGGGTAATCATTTCTTCTCACTAGCACCTTTTCGGGAACTTTTGTCTTGGTATACTCTTTTACCAAGTTCATCATCTCCGTCATCTTTGCCTGCATCTCCTCCCTTTGCCTATAAACCTTCTCTTTAAATTTTGATAATCTTTCCGTATGGGCTGCCATGTACTTCCTCATTTGTTCCTTAAAGCTCGGTGAGAGTGGTATTGGAGAAGTAGAATGGAAGCGTCGTTCGGAATTGAGATTTTGCTCATGACTTGGGGATTTAGAGAAAGGTGTTGGGTGGTTGGTGGAATTAGCGGAATTAACCATTTCATGAGGGATTCGTTCGGGGGCTCTATTTTGTCTCTCAATTAGATAATCGATCCTTCTCTCAAGAGCACTCATTTGATCTTCAGTGATGGAAGATTCTTTAGGAATCAATATGGCATTGATCACCTTGGCGGGGGTTTCATGGGACTCATTCCAATTTTCGTAGCTTTGATTGGCAAGCTCTTCAATAATATCCCATGATTCTTCTGCGTTGGAGTTGCTAAGTCTTCCACCGGCGGCTCGATCAATGGATTGCCTTGTGATGAAGTCGGTATGGTCATAGAAGATTTGGATTTGAAGCCAAAGATCAATGCCATGATGAGGGACTCTATGGAGCAGGTCTTTGAATCGGGTCCATGCCTCGTAGAGAGACTCGCCTTGAATTTGTTAGAATGTCAAGATGTCTCGTCAAAGCTTAGTAGTTCTCCCCGGTGGGAAAAATTGAGCAAGGAAACGAGAGGTGAGATCATCCCAACTTGAGATGGAGCCAGCGAGAAGTCGTTCAAGCCAATTTCTAGCTTGGTCCCGTAGAGAGAATTGGAAGAGACGCAAGCGCGTGGTCTCCCGAGTAGTAGCATTGAGGTCGATGGAATTGACGATTTTAAGGAAATCCTTAAGATGCTGATTAGGATCTTCGGAATGAAGTCCATGGAATGCACATCCATTTTGCACCAACCGGATGATGTTTGATCGAAGGGCCGTAGTTTGGGCTTGGTCGGGAAGCTCAATGGTGTTTTTATAGCCTAGGTGGCTTGGTCTTGAGTATTCACCAAGAGTACGGCCTCTTGGTGGGTCATTTGGTGGTGGGTTGATGAGTGGTGGTTGATTATCACCTTCCATGATGAAAAGTGATGGGGTTACTAACAAAGGTCACGAAAAAGGGGGATAGACTATGAGGAAGCTAAAAATAGGAAAAAAAATTTACTTGATAGGAATCAAGCAAGGAAACCTAAATGAGGTGAAAATCTAACTAGCTATTCTATTCCCGCAATGCGCCTAAAACTTGATACGCTGCACAACGCGCGCTCGGGGTCAAAGGAACTTCCTTTTCGTCGAGCAATTTTTTCAACACCCTAGGCAGTGAACCTAATCGTTGTAGTGTAGTATTAGGGTAAGCCTCGGGAATTGATATCGTTCTCTAGGGTAATAGGAATGCTAGTGAGAAATTACTACACTAAGGTTGGGGTTGAGAAAGATTATTTTTTATCTTTTTATGTTTTTTAGGAAATTGAAAGGTACGAATCTCGGGGTATTGGATTTGGGGGGTTGGTATTTCTACCGATTACTCTACTATTATCTAGTCTAATTAACTAAGTTAAGGGGTAGTCTATGTCTATTCTTGTGTGCTCTTATGATGATTAAAAATGTGTTTACTTAGATGCTATTACTCCCTAGTTATCTCCTATTGAAGGTTGAATTGTCACGTCCTTATTCTTAATGCGTTGTATTTTCTAAGGTCGTAGGGTGTGCATTTCCTAACTCTTTGAGGTCACCTTTAAGTGTAGTAAACGAAATCCACTAAGTCATTCATAAACTAACTTTGAGGTTATCTTTGGGTTGAGTAAACGAAATCCACTAAGTCATTCATAAACTATCAAAGATTTATCAAGCATTAAACACAACGATAACTTTAAGCACTCCTAAGCCAATTACAATTAAGATAAGAGACAACCAATCAATATTCAATACCTAGGTTTCATAGATCAAAGCAAACACACAAGTAAATTAGCCCGACATGGAAAACATGCAAGCATACACACAAACAATTGAAGCATAATTGAATTAATGAAGTAAATCACTTATCTTGTTATAAAATAGGGTATGGAACCCTAAGATACTGCCCAAGACAGCCTATGTTCGGTTTAGGTTTTTCTCCACAAAACTACCTCTCTAAAATACTGAAAATTTGAATTCTATATATAGAGTTACAATATGCGACGGCGTCACTCTTTAATTGTGACGCCGTCGGGTCGCCGCCATTAGGGTTTCGTCTTGGCCAAGTCAACTCGTGACGGCTTCACCTTATGCTCGTGACGCCGCTCGGCTTCAACCTCCGACGCCGGGATCCAAATCTAGGCCGTCGAGTTGCGACGCCTCTCTTTTAAACCCGATGCCGTCACTTGTAAAATAGCAATTTGCTCTACGAGTCGTCTCAAGGTGTGTCGCGACGGCGCCGCAATTAAGCCGTGACGCCGTCCCCTTCAATTTCAAAGCAGCTTGAGTGTCTCGATTCTTGACTTTGGCCATTTTATTCAGATATTCGCCTTTTCGTCCGAATAAGTGTCATTCCAGCAGCTTGCCTTCGTGAGACCTAAAAGTGAAAAGGAACGAAATTAAGTAGTAACAGATACAAAAGTGATCAATTAAGGGCTTAAATGACCCCTCAAAAGTGTACATTTTAAATCCTTATCAGTTCATTATGTACACTTGGTGTTCATCATGTATATTTGATGTTAATGTCTTCACATATAACGTTTACATCCTCACGTTGAGATTAGCAAGATTTATTAGTTTATAATGTGTTTTTAACAATAAAGTTTTAAACTTTTTCCGATTGATGTTATTTGTAATATACCAATGAAGTTATTTGTAATCTACCAATGAGTTTGTATTTAAAAAAAATCATCTTAAGGGTGATTACCGTCACTTTGTAGTAATTATTCGAATAACTTGTGTCTTCTAACTCAATAAGGTAATAGAATATAGTAGTTGGTGATTCTTTAATTGGTTTAACCAATACCTCGATTAAAAGTTCATTACTTTATTCTAAACGCATCTTTAATCAATTGGTTACTAGGCTCACCCGTAGTGAACAAACTATAAGAGATGTATAAGGAAGGTTGTTTAACATTCCCTAAAGAAGTTGGTTTTTAATATGCTTCACACGACCAATTTCTCCGCGTCTTTGTGCGTTACTATGGAGCTACCGAACACTTTTGATTAATGTAGTTGTTTAATAAATAATTTAATTGAGTAAAGTTTTTATTAAATGTATGATATGAAGATGCGTGCATGGCATGCTTCTTCATGCATATTTGATTTCACATCAAATTAAACATACCATTTGAGAACTTAAGTAATGTCATCCAATTAAAGAAACACTTGCAGTTGCCATTTACGTTACGTGAGACGTAGCTAGATTGTAATCCCAAGTTAAATCTCCACGTTATGTGAGACGTAGGTGGAATAAATTTACAGTTTTTTAAATTAGACAACTTAATTGAGTTACATAGAGAGATCCCTTAACCCAAGGCATTAGATGGGATGAAACATGCTTATATGAAACTATGCGATTATCCTTAGTGCCATTAGTAATTCCCATAATGATTTAGGAATTGCAAAATGTTTGACAATTATTTTTCATCTCTTACCTTATTGAGTATTGTCATTACTAGCAGATCAACTGATGTAACGGTACTATGTCAATTTGAATCCTAGCTTTAAGAAAATTCTATGGTTTATGTGTATTAACCAATGGGTATTTAATTTTCTTTAAAGATTATATTATCAAAAGTGAAATTTGATTTGTAAATTATTAATTTTGAGGAATCTTATGTGATGTTAAGGGGTTGGCCTTTCATGCCGTAATGCGTTAAATGCATCATCTGAAAGAATGTGACATGCTATTAGTGTCATTATAATCCCATATTGAATTATAGGTTACATATACTAAATGTTTACTCATTATGTAATCATTTGAATTCAATATAATTATGAATGCTCCTAATGGTACATTAAGTCTTTGACCGTTTTATTTGTTAGTATTGATGGACATACTAACTCTTAAGCTTATATATACATCTAGTCCTCTCCCTACCCAATACATGCAAAAATGTAGAATCATTACCTATCCATAAAACTCTCTACAATCAAGTGGGTCAAGAGAGGTAAACTAGTTTGTGCTTAAAGTGTTGTCTACATCATGACAACATCCATTTCTGCTTCCGGTATGTTATACTCATTCATCTTATCTATGTGATTATTATTGTATTCTAAGATCATTGTGGCATAATAGTTTAATGTGTTCATCATGTATATTTGGTGTTCATCATGTATATTTGATGTTAATGTTTACACATTTGCTTACATGTGGTATCTAGAGCCAATGTTTTTTGAATCGATAATAATCCATATATTCGTATAGTTAAAAAAAATTGTTTTTATTTATGCCCTATTCTGTTTGCACATATTCTTAAAAAAGTATGTGACATATTTCTGATTCGTATATTGGTGCATGAACAAGGAAATATTTGTATGTTAACAAAATCTTACTATGATGTTCCTTATGTTTCTTTTAATCACAAAAAATAAATAAAATAATGATACTTTTATTTCTTGATAGAATACTAGCCCGATAAATTGTTTGATAGAATATTGATGTTCACGTTTGCTTCCGCAATCAAGTTGCCATTGTGTATACATAACTTACACACATTATACATTGACGCTTAATAATAAATAAATAAGCAAGGCTCCAAAATAATTATATATCTGTTCATTTGTTGAATGTTATTCCTGATTATGTCTGTCGCTTCCGCTACCGAAAATAGTTTTAAAATATTATATGATTTGTAAACTTGGATTAAGATGCTTAAATGATGTATGCATTTTCTTTTGAAAAGTTCTTATGTACATTTAATATTATGAATTATTGGATTTATCAACTACTAACTTTGTAAACCCTTCTACTAATTCCAAGATAACCCTTATAAATTTTCCAAATAAACACTAGAAATTATAAGTTCTTATGTACGTTTAATGATGTATGTTTAATGATGTATGCATTTTCTTTTGAAAAAATATAAGTTCTTATGTACGTTTAATGATGTATGCATTTTCTTTTGAAAAGTTCTTTTGAAAACTCTAGATCTATCAACTAATAGCTTTGTAAACCCTTCTACTAATTCCAATATTACCCTTATAAATTTTCCAAATAAACGCTAGAAATGATGAGGTTGATTTTGAGTGAAATAAGCTAAGAACTAGTTAAAAGAACTTATTATCTTAACACAAGAACACAAGAGATTAACTAAAATCAAAAGATGGATTGTTTTGGTGTTGTTGGCATAATGGAGAGAAAAGGAGTACTTATGTTTTGTGTGTGTAACATAATTAAGTGAAATGAGAGTGAATGAGAGTGAATGAGATTGTGAGATTTATATAGGATTTGTGTCATAAGGACATGTGTTAAGGATTCTTACAAGTGTTTATGTGTAAGTAGGATGTGTCAAATGGATAGGAGTGTATTAGTTTAGTTTAGTGGGTAGATTATACCCTAAAAAGTCTTAAGTTTAAAGCGTAAGCGCGTAAAACGTACTAATCAGTTATTGTAAAAATTAAAACTTATAAAAATAGTATAAGTTTTCAAGATAAACAACTTTAGTATTTTTGTAATGACATGAGCATAGTCTAAAGTTGGTTTAAATAAAATGTACGTGTAACTACGTACGCGAGTGAACGTGCCCGGTTATTCTTAAAAGTAAATTTTCGTGAAATTAAGATAATAAGTAAAATGTTTAAATAATAATCTGAAATATGCGAATTGTTACAACATACAATTAATATTCTTCTTAAATCACCCCTCAATCAAAAGTACAACCATTTTAACACATGGTACAATCTAAACCCAAGCACTTAATTTTTTTTAACAATATATTGCGTTATGTCCGAACTTTCAAAATAAGAAAAGAAAAAAAGTTGAAAGTAGCATTAGATAAAATATTATGAACGACCTCATAATTTTAATAGTTTATCGTGGCTGAATTTTTTTTTCACTAACTTCAAACATAATGTCACCGTAAATAAAATAATAAAAAACCATTGTTCGCCGAAAATATTAATTACAGGAAACCTGCCGCTATAACCCGCGAATACCCTGCTAGTATAAGGAATAGAGAGGTGAGATCCTCGTAGATCAATAAATCTCTAAAGAATAAAAGAAATGATCTTGGCCCTTGATTACATTTTAATCTAATGGATATCATCAAAAGCTCCTTTCTCTCTCATAAAAAACACATATACAATAACAACACCGAAATATTATCTCTCTCATAAAAAATACACACACACACACATACCATCGAAAAATCACAACACATAAACCACCATAATCCGTCGTCACCATCGATTCTCCATATTATCGTCGATCCACCGTCCACCATCGTTCCGCCATTCACCGTTGATATAAAAATAGTCGAAATCAGTTAATTGAACAAAACATGAAAGAAATAGATGTTATTCAACCATAAGATGATGAACCACAAATTCCAGATCAAGAAGATGATGTACAAGCAAAAAAAATTTTATTTACATTTTGCTATTATAAACTGAATCACATGTGATTCTGTTTAGATCTAGAAAGAAGTAAATCACAAGTGATTATATTGAATTGTAGAATGCGCTTGAACCAGATCTAGAAGATGATTTTCTCTTTGTTGTTGTAAACTGAATCAAATTTGATTGAGTTTTGATCAAGAAAGAAGTAAATCACACGTGATTATGTTTTGTTGTGTTTTAATATGGGAAAATGTAAATCATGTGTGATTCATTCTTTGTTGTTAGAAACTATTAATTTGCTCTTAGATTCTTTTATCAGAATTACGTGTGATCCATGTAGAATCACATGTATTCCATGTACATGATCACATAGAATGAATGGAAGAAACTATAAATAAAAATCCTCATGTGCTTGAAACAAATGTGAAGCGAAAGGATAACATAGAATGAATAGAATCTAGAAAGCACTTCAAGTAAAAGTGTATCCAAAAAGAAACATGGGCATTGTGGAGAGAAGACCAAGACACATACAAAAAATAAGTTTATGCTTAACTATGATTTGGATGTATTTTTCATTTTCTTGAAACATGATGGATGCTTAAAACTTTTGATTTGAATGTATTTTCATTTTGTTTAAAATGTATACAATATTGTTTATTGAATTTATGGAATTGTCATTATATTGAATACAAAATTTTTTACAGAATGCTTAACTATGTTATTTGTACTATGTTTGAATGTAAGACACAAGAGAGTACTCAAAATTTTTATAAAATGTACATAGACAAAACATGTGATTTGTAAGACATGTTTCAAATCAAGTATAAATCGCATGTAAGTCATATGTGATTCGTAAGTAAATCACATGTGATTTATCTAAAAAAGCATGTATTTTATGTGAGTAAGAGTGAATGTGTGATACTAAAGCAATTATAAGAAGACTTGTTAATTACACTAATTCATAAGATACATCAAAACAATTAATATTAAAGTATACAACAATCACATGTGATTCATAAAAAATCCCATGGGATTCTTTGGTGGATCATGTGTGTTTCTCTCATAACAAATTAAAGTATACACTCATTAGTTCTGAAATTCTTCTACAACAATCACATGTGATTTGTACAAAATCTCATGTGATTCTTTGTTGGATCACATTGAAAAAGTTAAAACATTGAACTACATTTCACCTTACAAATATACCCAATTACGATAAATACGACATGTACATTAACAACCTGATAGCAAGTAACATGTATTTCAACCAATGAATAACATTATAATTTACAAATAACATTTACGAAGTAATTTAATAAAGATAGCCACTTTAGCAATTATACACAATCGGTTCTGCGTATAATTTATTTTGTTTTACTCATATCCTTTAAATTTTGACTCAATAAACTTAATTAATAGTTACCTTTAATTCACATATAAGTGGGCTACTTTTCTACACTTAATATCAATTTTCTCTTTTGAGTTTTGACCATTTTATTAAGTGAACATAATAAAAAGTTTTAGCCATAAACTCACACCTTTGATTTGCCATATCCAAAATCATGTAGATTTACAATAACAAGCATAAATATCACAAAACATTATAAATCTGAAAAAAAAAACAGTAAAGCTAAAAAATTCATAAATTTGCAATTAAAACAGTCTTAACAAACAAAAAGAGTAGATCTAACAAACTCAAAGAAATGATGGTGATGGTCAATTACAACTAAAAGATGTAAAAGGTCAGCTTCTTCAAAGTTGACACATTTATTTTTGACTTTTTATTGTAAACCCCATCGTAGAACCACCACCAACAACCATCACCAACCGTCACTACCAAACACAAAACCCAACACCAAGCCCTCACATAAATTACTAATTACCAAAAATGCTACAACGATAGAAGTTACAACGACAACACGACAGTTACAATGGTTGCTTCCACATAGGTAATGGAGCCATATCACATTTAAAATGCTATTTTTATTTTATATATAAATAAAGTTAAGATATGCTTATTGTATAATCAATTATGACAATTTTTCATGATTAGGTAAGAATTTTTAGCAAATATTGACTATAAAAAGTTACTTAATATGTATTTTTTTCTCTCCAAGAAACTTACGATAACATTGTTTTTGTTGATTATATTGTCCTTGAGATTTAAGTTATCCAGAATAACTTATTCTGTTCATATCGTAACATTTTATTGTGAAAACTGATGTAGGGATGTGTTGTCTAGCATTACTAGGTTTTAAACTCTCATAAGATAATGAGTCATTTGTTTTAAGAGGCGTTTTTCAACCGACTCACTAAAGATTACAAAAAACTCAAGACCAACCCTGTCTAGTGGTTATCGCGTGGTTATATGCATTGTTACATTCAGTAATAACTTAAAGATTTTGCTATATGTAGCCCTAAGGACTACGTTTAATAGTTAAAAACATGCAACAAGAGGTTGCACATTTAGTTAGGTTGAGATAAGTTAAATGTAAAATTGATACTAATGGCAACTATAACCCCCAATCGACCGAGTTTGTGATCGAGTCCCACCACTAGCCCAACCACAGGTGACCGAGTCCCCCAACCAAATGAATGCTATGGTTGGCTGCCCGACCATAATTTTAGTTTGGTTTATGTGTGTGTGTGTGTTTTTTTAATTTGTTTTTTGAGGTAAGTTTTTGATTGTGGTTGCAGTCGCTTTATGGTCAGTGTCTAGTATAAGAGAGAAATCTGAGTTGATGCTGATGTGACCGAAGTAAAATAAAAAATTGTAGCGATTATATTAAAATCCAGCCATCTAGCCACGTATTTAAGGCATTAAAAAAAGAAAAAACATGAGGGGTCAAGTAAAGACGACTTTTTAGTCCACGCCTTCCACTTTTAACTTCCCCAACCCAAACACCCAAACCGTCTACAACAAAATTCCGTACATAAAACATTTTTTTAAAAAATTTACTGTTATTCAAAATGCTCTTAAAAAGCGGCGGCGTGCTACTGATCATCTTACTGGCGGCGGTGGCGGCGGTTTGTGACGGGGGAGCGACGGTTCTAAGCTTGACAAGAGCTTTTCCGGTGAATAAAACGGTGAAGGTGGAAATATTGAAGGCACGTGACCGTGTCAGACACGCACGTGTCTTGCAAGGTGGTCGTGGTGTTGTTGACTTTGATGTTTTTGGTACCTCGGATCCTTACTATGGAGGGTAACATGTTTTTTTCATGTTTTTTTTTAAGGATGTTGTGTTTTTATTTTTATATCAACTTTTTAGTTTTTATGTTTTGCATAGAGAAATGAAGTGACATTTTTTTATAGGCTTTGTGTAGGAGTTTTTATGATTTTTATTTATTATTATTTTTATTATTTTATACATGTGAAGTATTGTGTTTTATGTTGAGATAATTAGCAGAGTGCCACGCGTTGGCATGCAACTGAAATTAAATTTTCCTGAATCATGTACTTAGTTTATTATGTTCTTTTGACAATAAATTTACGGGATCAAGAATTTTGTTTAGCCCGTGCTTGTTCGGGCTCGGCCGTTGGCCGTTCTCGTTCGGGCTCGACCCGTTTGACTGTACCAGTTCGAGCTCGGGCCATTTGGCCCGCTGTCTGCTCGGACTTGAATATTTGTATAATGTGCTTTATTATTTGTATTAGTGACATTTAATGCACGAATTGTGTTTAAGTTAGTTGTACAATATGCTTGATAATTTGTATATTTTGTGTAAGGGGTGTTTTAATAACTACATTAATTGTATTTATTGAATAGTTAATTAATTGACTACATTAAATATCTTAATCACATTAATAGTGCTTTGTATTTTGTACATTAAGCTTTAAGACTTGTAAGTCTTAAAATTAAGATTGATGAGAAAGATCATTAATAGTGCATTGTGTATTGTACAATAGGCTTTGTATTTTGTAAGTCTTAATTTTAAGACCATGAGGAGAGAGATTCATTCCTCTATTATAAGTAGTATAGATGAGTTGTTAGTGTTTTGGTAGAGTTAAGGGGTGTTTGTTTAAGCTTAGATTTGCCGGATACATATGTGCTTGTATAAGTTTATTATATCATAATAATCTTATAGAAAGTCTCAAAATAAGCCGAAAAATTTAAGCTTATAACAAATAAGACGAAATCATATAAGCTCGCAAGCCCACAAATAAGCTTAAACAAACACCCCCTTAAACATAATTATGTTGTCAAATAATTAGTCTTGGGATAAATAGATTACATATAGACATAGTGCAAACGGGTAATGGAGAAGGATCCTTGTTCAGGTTACGTACCCGAAAAATTCGAGCTTTTTTTGGCTCTGATGTACGCTGCCTAACCGATATTCCCGTGGCCGTTTCCGGACCAGTGAGTTTTGAACGATGGTCTCTTCTAAGATTTTGGGCACATCTTACCACTAGGCCACCTTGGAGATCGTTGGATAAGTAGGTCACATATAGAGTGATAGACGTAGTGCAACTGGACGTTAATGGGTCGATGTAAAGTGTAAACCCTTAAATGATCAGAATTTTATCAAATATTTACGTACATAAAATTCCGTACAACCCAAACACCCAAACCGTCTACAACAAAATTCCGTACATAAAACATTTTTTTTAAAAAATTCACTGTACTTCAAAATGCCCTTAAAAAGCGGCGGCGTGCTACTGATCATCTTACTGGCGGCGGTGGCGGCGGGTTGTGACGGAGGAGCGACGGTTCTAAGTTTGACAAGAGCTTTTCCGGTGAATAAAACGGTGAAGGTGGAAATATTGAAGGCACGTGACCGTGTCAGACACGCACGTGTCTTGCAAGGTGGTCGTGGTGTTGTTGACTTTGATGTTTTTGGTACCTCGGATCCGTACTATGGAGGGTAACATGTTTTTTTTAAGGATGTTTTTTATTTCATATCAACTTTTTAGTTTTTATGTTTTGCTTAGAGAAATGAAGTGACATTTTTTTATAGGCTTTGTTTTGGTGTTTGTTATGATTTTTATTTTATTTTATTTATTTATTTTATTTTTATTTTTATTTTTTAATACATGTGAAGTATTGTGTTATGATAGTGATGAGTTGTAAGTGTTTTGGTAGAGTTAAACATAATTATGTTGTCAAATAATTAGTCTTGGATAAATAGGTCGCATATAGACATAGTGCAAACCGGTAATGGAGAAGGATCCCTGTTCAGGTTACGTACCCGGAAAATTCGAGCATTTTTTGGCTTTGATGTACGCTGCCTAACCGGTATTCCCGTGGCCATTTCCGGACTTTTCCCTGGTCATACCAAGATGTTCAGCCAGTGAGTTTTGAACGATGGTCTCTTCTAAGATTTTGGGACATCTTACCACTAGGCCACCTTGGAGATCGTTGGATAAGTAGGTCACATATGAAGTGATAGACGTAGTGCAACCGGACATTAATGGGTCGATGTAAAGCGTAAACCCTTGAATGAACAGAATTTTATCAAATATTTACGGGTTGTTTGGCATTTCTTATTTAAACTTCCTACGTGTTTACTTTTTTTTGGGATTGCTTATATCGACTGCATAAGTGATATTTTGCGTGTGAAATAAACTAAATTAAATAAGCTCTTTAGAATTGGTTATTCAAAACTGCTTATTTCAGCAAGCAATAAGCAATCCCAAACACTCCTTTAAACAACTTATCATCTGATTATCACAGTTTAAATGATCATAAAATTCCTAACACTATCTCGTACCACTTGTTTTGTTACACCTGATTATCACATTTAGACTATTTCATATCAAATAATCACTTTCGAAACACAATGCCAAACACCCTCGATGGAAATTTGTTGTTCTTTGTTCTAGCTTACATGAATGTGATGTGTTTCTGATGCCCATCAAGTTTGACTTCCAAAACTTGACATTTTTATAGGCAAATTTCATGGCTTGCATTAAATAGTATATTTTTTATAAAGCTGCTCTACAGAGTGTAATTGATTATTGGATTATTGTGTTTATAAGTCGCGGATAATGTATGCTATTATCATTTGGGTATAAATAGTGTTTATTCATTGGGTTAAGGGAGGCTTTTGAGTTTATTTGTATCTGAAAAAGCCGATAAGCTCACTTGATATTCCCACAAGCTTTTAAAAGTGAGCTTATTGTCTTTTCCATGTAGAAATAAGCCCATATATTTAGAAAATAATCTAAATCGAATACCTTCTAAATTGGTCAGATTTGGATAAAAAGTTTAAGGGTAGGTGCAAGAAGTATTTAATTTTCTGGTCATATTATCAGAATTCAAAGAATACTAATCAGGAGTTTGCAATTGCTTATTAAAATGATTTTTGATACCATAGATAAGCTTTTTTGGAGGGTTTTGGGATTGGTTATCTTGATTTCTTACTTGACTGATTTTATAGTGAAATTAGTGTTTTGAATAAGTTGTTTGAAGTTGCTAATTGTAATTGTAATAAGTAATAAGCAAGAAATCCAAACACCCCCTCAAACAACATATTATGTATTATGTGAATATAACAACTTCAAAGATCACAGAAATATCAAAACACTATCGGTTACGACCTGTTATGTTACAAGTGATTGCCTTAATGTTATATTTTGTATCACATTACCGCTTTTAAAGTGCAATGCTAAACACCCTGTAATGAAATTTTGTGGTTCGCTGTTATAAGCTGAATTGGTATGGTGTGTTTGTTATGGACATCAAGTTTGATACTTTGATTTCCAAAATTCAACCTTTCTATAGTTAAATTTTTTGGTATTGCAAAAAATACCATATTTTCTGTAAAAGATGTTATATACTTATATAGAGCGTTCCCGTCTATTGACAATATTTGAGGTCATCATATCTTCATAAGACTCGCGTACATTTGAGTCAAAAGACTCGCCCTCCCCGGGTAACCTGAAGAGGGAAAACTACATCCGTTTTATTTTCATAACTTCTGAATTATCTTCTATCGTGTTCTATGCATATTTTAAGCTCGTCAATTTTGTAACATTGGATTGTATTGTAGGTTATACTATACAAAAGTGAAATTAGGCTCTCCACCAAGAGAATTCAATGTGCAAATCGATACAGGAAGTGACGTCTTGTGGGTTACTTGCAGTTCTTGCATTGATTGTCCTAATTTGAGTAGTTTTGGGGTATGTTTCCAGTTCTAGCTCTTTTAATTATTGTTGCAATTGATAAGATGATTATGGTGCTTGCTACTAAAGCTCGTTTTTTTTTTTTTTTTTTTTGGTTATAGATTCCGCTTAATATATTTGATGCTGCAAGTTCTTCAACTGCTTCTTTGGTGTCATGTTCAGCTCCCATATGTTCATCTAACGTTAGACTTGCTGATGCGTCATGTTCCGATGAAGACGATCAATGTCATTACGAGTTTCATTATGCAGACAATAGTGGGACATCTGGTCATTATGTTACCGATTTGCTATATTTTGACACGGTTGTGGATCCTACCATGATTACCAATTCTTCCGCTTCTATTACTTTTGGGTGAGTTTTTCTTATCAATTAACTTGCACACCAACACAAGCAATAGTATTTGAGTAGCCCCATGTCACTGATCTTTTAATGTTTGGATTAAAATATCATCCCTTCTGATGTGTTTCCCAAAGCGATGATTGAGATTGGTGATATTTTAACTAATTATTTGCATAAAAAATAAGCAGGTTTAATCTGCTTACTGTTAATGCTTATTTACTATAAGAATAAGCAGATAAACAGTTTTAACCTAACACTCGCACTGCGTAAAAATAAGCAGATAAGCACTTAAATAGGCAATCCTTAACACCCTTTCTTTTCTGAGTTCCTTTCCTTTTATTCATCAAAATTGGACAAACACTATCAGTAAGGTAGCTTGACAAGTTCAGACTAAAACTGGTTATCTAATTTCGATAATCTAGTATTACATATTCGCTTTCAGATTGCACATCCAAATATGATACTTATCAACGAATAAGAAAAGGGTTGCTTCCGTTAAAACCTCACCAATCAGATTTACAAATTTCTTTGTGTATGTATGATTGTACATTAACTCCGATATGAAAATATGATTAATTTCCCAGAAGATTGTGGTTTTAATGACAGGTGTAGTACCTATCAGTATGGTAGCTTGACAAGTTCAGAAAAAGCAATGGATGGAATATTTGGATTCGGGCGACGCGAGTTATCTGTAATATCACAACTTTCGGCTCAAGGGATTACTCCAAAAGTATTCTCTCATTGCTTACGAGGAGATGGGAATGGTGGTGGAAAACTTGTTCTTGGTGAGATTACAGCTCCAAACATGGTCTATAGTCCCCTTGTTCCATCACAGTACGTATCATTTTGAGTATGCAAACTTTCCACTCTCTCATTCATGATCTTTCTGTGTGGACATTATCTACAAATAATTGTCACAAATTTTACCCTCATTAAACCAAGTTTTCAAACCAATCATCTGATTATTACAACTTGCTATTGCAGTAATCGGTTTTTTTAAACAGCTGCAATAATTAGCCGTTACTATTCTGATAAACAAATTTAGTTCTATTTAGGGGTCAAATAATCAGTTCTTACCAAGTACACGTTTATTATTAAACCGTAAAATAAATTTACTTTCACCCAATCTCTAACCTAATTCAAGAGGCTTTTACCTCATATCACAAGAAAATTTCCTTTTTGTTCACAATAAAATTTACTTTCACCCAATCTCTAACCTATATTAGTTAAGTAAAATCACTAAAACAGCAGAAGCACCTCTAGACACCATCTCCCACAACCCGTTTTATTACGGCTAGTTATATGATTAGTGATTACAGTATTACATAATCATGTTAATGACACATCCCATACCCCGATCTGGTGGGATTGGGTATTGTTGTTTAAAACACACATCCAAACCCTTAGTTTTGGGATTGTGTGATGAGAATTACTTGATATCCATCGAAATGCATAAAGCTTGATTGTAATGACACTCTTTTTTACGCATTTTCCGTCTTCCTTGGTTAGTGGTACCAAGGTGTAGTGTTAATGTGTTTCTCCCCAATGGTTTAACGGTTGAAGTCCATTGCGGACATAGGTGTAGTTCAGGGCGTGTGCGAGTCTGCCTTTCTTAAAAGATAAAATAATGACCAATGATTATAAAACAACAGAACAGGAGAGAGTAGGTGTTTTTTTTTTTTTTTTTGGTCCTGAATGCTTAAACTCGTAAAGCAGTTGTATATGCTAAGAGGTGTCGTGTGAAGTCTAAATGCATAATCATTCAGCCTCTTTGAAAAGTAAATCAATGTAAATGTTTTGATACGTTTAATCTTTCATGATTTTCGATTTTCAGGCTTCATTACAATCTGGATTTGCAGAGTATTTCCGTTGGTGAGCAGTTGTTGCCTATTGACGTATCAGTTTTTGCAACAATTGATACCGGAACAACATTGACATATCTCATTGCACCAGCTTATGATTCGTTTGTTGATGCTGTTAGTTTTGTTCATTGCTTTTCATATTATTACTGTAATTAAGTTTGACAAAAAAACCATTTAGGTAACTTCTTGTGACGTATAAGCTTCTTGATTGCAGATAACCGCTGCCGTTTCACAGTTAGTAGTTACATTCAATTCAAAGGATACCCAATGTTATTTAGTGAAGTCAAAGTACTTCCCAGAATTCTTTCTTTTTTTTTTTATTTTTTTTTTTATTTTTTTTTTTTTTAGTTTTAAAACATATGACTGATCATTATGTTTTTTTTGATGAACAGCATAAATTTGATATTTCCCAAAGTATCCTTGAACTTTGCTGGCGGTGCATCAATGGATCTTAAACCAGAAAATTACCTTGTGCTAGGTGATCCCGTGGTGAGTTTATACTTTCGCCTTTGTATTTACTTCTTTCCATGAATTCTCAATCAGCATGGTTAATGTTCCCAAAATAAATGTAACCCTTTGTATTTTTGACGTTTCAATCCAAGATTACGTCTTTCTCCACTAGTGGTCGTTACATAACGCTTTTTGCATTTATTTAGGCTCATTAGATTTAGAGTATTTTAGATATCTCACACATACGTCACATGTTAATAATTGAGCAAATTTTCTTCAGGGTGGTGGTATTCCATGGTGCATTGGCTTTCAAAAATCAAACAATGCAGTAACAGTTCTTGGAGGTGAGTAATAATTGCATCAATTCTATAGTAATATGTAACGATATAAAAGACACTTTTACCTGCAACGTTGGACATGTGTGTTTTCATTGATGTCATATGAACTTTTTGGTATGATTGTCACCTGCAGATCTTGTACTCAAAGATAAGATATTTGTTTATGATTTATCAAGGAAACGAATTGGATGGACTGATTACGACTGTAAGCATGATACATTCACTCATTTGTTTACGTACATCTGACATGCTCTGATTTTTAATTTGTACATCATTGTTTTCGATATTCCTTATTCAGGTTCAGCTGATGTAAATGTGTCCATAAAGTCCAACAAGAACGAATATCTCAATACAGGACGCTTAAGTGCTAGCCTGTCGTCATGGTTTACGAGTTTTAAAGTTCTTTTAGTGTATATAGTATTTTGGTCTTTATTAGGGTGAACATTAACATAGCTTAGCAGATTTTGTTTTTTGCTTTTTGGCGATTCGGCTCATAGGTTTTTGTTTGGCTGCGTGCATGTCAAGCGCCTTTTATCTTTTCGGGCAATTTTTGGACTAAATTTGGCGCTTTCTAGGGTTATATTTAATTTAGTGTTTTTCTTTTTGTTTCTTGATTTGGTCGATTATGTTTGTCGAGGGGTTAACTATATCTATTACTTAATCCTCGTATAAAATGTATGCATTTGGTTAAATTCTCCCTACTGTTTCATTGTCATGTATATTTAGATGTAACTTTAGACATAACTTCAAATCTCCCATCATAGACCAAAGCAAAAACAATTATGTTAAACTTGTTTTTTTGTCATTGTTGTTGACTTATCTATGATGTGCAATTTTACATGGAAATATGATCTAATTATTGTGAAATTGAAGAGAAAGCATCAAACCTTCACATGGTAGAGGCCCCAAACGGCCCAAATAATATGAGTAAAGAATTTTGAGATGCATAGTTTTATTTATTTATTTATTTTTTAAATCTTAAGATACATATTGAAGAAGTAGGGTATCAGCGCGTTGCGGTGACGGATACTCTGTATATAAATTTATTTTCGAAAAATTGTTGCAGTATAATATTAAAATATAACAAAATAAGTATTATTATATAAACATGTACTAATATGAGACTCGCGCAATGCGATGAAGATATCAAGTAGTCTAAGAGGAAAATCACATGATTATTGATAATTTTATTAACATTGATTGCATACTTTATAATATCGAAAATATCATGCAATTATAGTAAAATAATTTAAATATAAAATATCATTTATCACACATAACAAAAATTATTACAGAAATTACAAATATCATTTATCATTCAATTAAGTGCATTAAAATATGTTGTATACTAAAAACATGAATTAAAGGCGTAGTTATTGTTTTAGACTTTCTTTTTTTTAAATCACATTTTTTTTAACATGTCTACAAAATGTGCTTTTAAATGATGTAACAAATGCTAATATGTTGTAATCAAAATAATTCTATAATAAGTAGTCGTGTTGGTTGAAAATTTTAAAAACTTTCTTATTTAGCAAGTCTTTAAACAATTTATAATGTAGTAAAACATTGCGATTATATAGTTTCGAACTTAAAGACATATTTTCGATATATATAAAAATTATATATCCTCCCAAAGTGAATAATGATATATTCTGCCATATTTTTACGCTTGGATATATATCGATTACGTTTTCGAATGATATATATCGACTTTAAAAATTAGTGTCATGATATATTTGACATATGCTTGTTTTTGTAAATGAGCATTGACCAATTTTAAGCTAAAAAAAATAAATAAATAAAAAAAAAATAAAAAAAAATCTCAAGTCATGTCTGATTCATCAAATTAGCTTAAATTAGAAAGTAGCTAGTAGTTGTAAATTCCATTAAATTGAAAGAATTCTATAAACTTTTAAAACTTATTGACTTCCTAGGAAAGTAGGAATTCAGTAATGAAAAACAAAGAAAACTTTTATTACACATTTATTATCTCTTTATTATTTTATATCAAATTACATTAAATGTATCATATTACCTAATTTATATTACATCATATTATGACTACATTATGTATATTACATCACATTACTAATATTAAGGTAATCCATATTTGCTAGAAACATAAATACACAAATAAATACAATAACTTTATTTAATATTTCAAGAATAAATAGCAAGAAACATAGTAAAATCTTAGCCACGCGCCCATTAGTCGAGTGTGAAAGGAAAAACAATATTACGTAAATATCCAATTCCATGCAAAAATGATATTACATTTAATTAAATAAAACATTTATTCCAAACATTAACCTTATAAATACCACCTACAAAAACGCTTTTTGTTAAGGAAATTGTTTTTCTTCTCATCATATTTAATCCCCAATTTCAATTCCAACCTCAAAACGCCACTTGTGTTTTCACCTCTCTAAAAAACATTGTTATTAGAAAAAAAAACTAAAAAAATCTCATAATGGCTGCACCTACGATGATACCACCATCGTCTTCGTTGTATGTGGGTGACTTGCATCCTTATGTCGATGAATTCATACTAACCAAAGCGTTTTCGGAGTACTCAAGCGTCTCATCTGTTCGTGTTTGTCGTGATGCGTCTAGCGCACGATCTTTGGGCTATGGATACGTCAACTTTATGTCCCATCAAGATGGTATATATACTAAAACCTAATCATGCATGCTTTTAGTTTTTTATTTTATTTTATTTAATTATTTGATTGTTGTTATATTAGTTGTGTAATTAATTTGTTACCATGAAGATCTTAATTTGCTTTTTTAAGTCAGTTTGGTATTTGTTTTGATTTGATTTTGTATTGTTTAGATGTTAATTTTTTGAGTACATGATTAATTTTTTTAGGGTTTCAGTACGTAACAGCTTTAAGTTAATTTGTATTATAAGTTGATGATACTTTATCTACCAGCAAAACAGTTTCTGTAATTAATTCCGGAGTTAATAAAGTGAGTAGCTTTTCGATTTTTTGTTGATTAATGATTATGTAAGTATTTGCACTTGGAAGGTTTAGTAATGGCTGTTTAAACAATTAACACTTTATCATGTTGATCTTAAAAGGGTTTAATTTGTAGTGTATATAAAATTATATATACTATATTTACATGATTTCTGTGTAGATTGATGTTGTATAGTATGATGTTTATATAGATTATATGTGGTATAGAAAAGTTGTTGTTGCTTCAATGCCTAAATGGTTTTATATATAGTATGTTATTTGTTTATGTTTTCCTGTTTGGAGTATTTTGAGTTTGTATTAATTAATAAGTTTCTTATAACTACAAGCAAACTAGCTAGTTGTTTACTTGATCATTAATTTAGGAGTTAAGAAACTGAGTAGTTTTTGAATCCTATGATAGTTTGTTTTGATTAATTATTATAATGGAAACTTGGAAATCATAACAATATAACATGATTGCATAAGTATCATAAACTTTTGGGCAATACCTAAATGGGTGCAATTATATGCATTTGTAACTGAGAAGTGCATGTATGCTCTTTTACGTCACTGAATAATCCATAGATGTAAGATATGTGAATTTCAATCGTCACACTTGGTGTTACTAGTCACAGAGAAATATAATCTTAGAGATATATAAGAGTATTAATTGTTATGTTCTTTGAGTAATTTGTATCTTGGTTTCTAGTGGATATGTTTGCTGGTTTGTCTTTAAGGATAAGATGGTTGGTTTATCTAGTCCCAAAGAAATATAATCTTAAAGCTAAGCGTATTGTTATGTTTGTGTAGATTGTCGTTGTAATGCCTAAATGGTTGTTTAGTATGATGCTTATTTATGTTTTCATGTACGGAGTAATTTGAGTTTGTTTTATAAGTTGATGATAACTATAAGCAAAACATATGTTCATTATTTCTTTAGTTAACAAAGTGGTCGGGTAGTTTTTCAATTAATTGTATTATTGTTTGTTTTGATTAATGATTAAAATGGGAAAAAGTATGACATGATTACATAAGTATAGCGGAGCCTTTTGTTGCAATACCTAAATAGGGTGCAATTATACGCATTTTCTATTGAGTGTATTTTTGCTCTTTTAAGTCACTAATTTATACATGGATGTAAGATATGCGATATTGCTTAACACACTTGGTGTTGTTAGTCACAAATTAAGAAGTATAATCTTAAAAATAGGAGTTTTATATGTTCTTCGAGTCATTTGTAGCTGGTTTCTAGGGTATGTGTTTGGTCGTTTTTTGGGTGGTTGCTTTATCTATCCTACGGTTTGTTAAGTCGTGATTCCTATGGGTGCTTTGTTTAGTAGCTTAGTGATTCCTATGGCTGCTTTGTTTAGTCGTGATTATTTTGTAGTAGTGTTTCGTGGGGGTGTGGAGAATTGCAACTACATAAATGTGTATAAACTTCATTGAATACATCTTTTTGCCGTTATATCCCTTACATTAGTTTATTATAACTGCTTTTTTTCCCGTTAACCTGAGCAGCTATCAATGCCGTCGAAACTAAAAACAACACCGTGTTGAATGGGAAAATGATAAGGGTAACCTGGTCTCGTCGTGACCCATTGTTGAGAAGAAGTGGCATTGGAAACTTGTTTGTCAAGGTATCTATGGACGGTCTTATAAGCATATGGCTATTAATGAGTATTATATGAAGTGTTGCATGTTTTGAATTTAATTAATTTGTATCTGGGCTTGGTTGCAGAATTTGAATGAGTCAATTGACAATGTCCAACTTCAAGAACTTTTCAAAGGTTTTGGTAATATTATCTCTTGTAAAGTGGTTACTTTTGAGGATGGTGTGAGCAGAGGGTTTGGCTTTGTCCAGTTTGACTCAGAAGATTGTGCAAACGCTGCTATTGAGAATCTTAATGGCAAAAACGTTGGAGGCAAGCAAATGTATGTAATATCAATCAACATTTTATATTGATTTTGAAAATGTTTGCTTCATTAGACGTACAAATGTGTGTTGTTGGTTACGTTGATACTTTTATTATTATCTTTTTTACAGATATGTTGGCAAGTTCATGAAAAAGAGTGTGCGTGTAGGCTCTGTTCCAGACGCTAAGTACACAAATTTGTACATTAAGAATCTTGAGTTAGATATGACACAAGATGCTCTGGAGCAAACTTTTGCTAAATTTGGAAAAATTCTTAGCCTAGTTATAGCAAGAGAGGACAATGGTGTTTCAAAGGGCTTTGGTTTTGTTAACTTTGAAAACCCGGATGATGCAAGGAAGGCAGTTGAAGAAATGAATGGCTCTGAACTTGGTAAGTTATTGTATTTATGAATATAATATGCTTAATTAGCTAGGTCAATTCTCATCAACTGAGTTTCTTTTGAATTTTTGTTAATGCAGGTTCAAAGATTTTATACGTTGCTAGGGCTCAGAAGAAATCCGAGAGAGAACAAATTTTGCGCCGTCAGTCTGAGGAGAGGAGAAAAGAACAAATAAGGAAATACCAGGTGCTTTTTAAATGATACATTTTGCGTATTCCCTTCATCCTCAACTAATTGGCTCATTAAACTTTGATTGTTATTTTGTTTTATATTGTAGGGATCAAATGTCTATGTGAAGAATATTGATGATGATGCCACAGAAGATCAGCTCCGAGACCACTTTAGGCATTTTGGCACAATCACATCTGTTAAATTGATGTGTAATGATAACGGTCTTAGCAAGGGATTTGGATTTGTCTGCTTCTCTACCCCAGAGGCAGCAAGGCGTGCTGTGGATACCTTACATGGTGAGTTATTTATTCTAAATACTACTTATATACCTTTATATTTTGGAAAAGCGAAATATACTACGAAACTTATATACTTAATCATCTGCAATAAACTCTTAATTATGTTATTGGTGTTTTATGGTATGAACTTAATAAATTAGGGTTGTGGGTACTTTCCATGACGTTTTTGGAATGTTCATGCTCATTGATGTGTTTACTACTTTCTTTTACTAATGTTTTACAGGATACATGTTCCATAAGAAACCTTTGTATGTAGCAATTGCTCAAACGAAAGAAGAGAGACAAGCATACTTACAGAGTCGATATGCACATCATATGCCTGGACTTCTAGGTCCCGGAGCTTATCATCCTTCCTTTTACTACTCAACGTCTTCTGGTGTCATTCCACCAGCACATGCACAACCAGGGATGATGTATCCACCTATGGGCATGAGACCAGGATGGAGGGGTAATGGATTTGCACCTGCAACAGGGCCTGCTTTTCAATCATCCGCATCACCTTTTGTAAGTTATCTAAATCTTTTGGAGTTCATTGATTCAGTTGGGTTGAATACTTGGTTAAAACCTAATGCAATACAGTAGTTTATTAGTGCGGTGAGTGAGGGTTACCTTGATATTTTAAGTTTGTTTTTGGAGGTAAGAGATTAATTGTGTCGTTTCAGATTCCCAACTCTCCAAAACAATACCGACCAAATAGAGGAAGGATGAACGGACATATGCAGCAGCCATATGTGTCGCACTTTCAGCAACCTGCTCAATCAAGCAGCCAACAGGTTTACTTCAATACTCTATTTAATTTTGTATCTCACGTCATCAGCTTTAATTAAGTAAATTTCTTTAATGTTCATTTCTATTTATTACTTCCAATTACTGTTTTTTTTTCAGCGTTTTCTATAAGTTGACTGTTGTCTCATTACTCATTAGGAATTGCTAGTGGCTTATATTTTGATTGGCAAATTTAGTCTGATTCATAGCTTAAATATTTTCTAGCATTAACAAATGGCATAGTTAGAATAACAGAATTCCCAATTGCGCATGGCTTCTCTTAGTTTCAGTTTATGATTATACTTTCATGCATTATGAAACCATAAAGAGGTTTCTATGAAATTATTTTCAGTAGTTCATTCATTATCTGGTTTACTATTACCAACTTGTCGGTAACATACTAACATAACATGCGTTCTTTTAGTTTCTTTGTAAAATGATGAGCACCGGCTATAAGTTCATTCCACAACCAGATTTTTCTCTTTAAAAGCACAAAAATGATGTCATTTTTTTTTCTCTACTTGTGATATTACAGTTTTTTTTTCTACTGGCTTAGTCAAAAAGTAATTTTTCCCTCCTCTTTAATGATTTTGCGTGAGTGGCTTACCGCAAAGTATAAAAACTTGTTAATTAATATAGGCAATCCTTCCATATTATGAAGTGTTTTACTTTTACTTAGGAGGTACATCCTTTTTTTATTAGTCCTTTATTTTCAAGTATCGTATATTTTTTGAATCCATGATGGGCCGCAATTGCAATTTTGAGCTTTTTGTCCGTAACGGTAATTCTGAGCTTTTTGGATCATTAAATTAAGAATATGGCATCAACCATAACAGTGTGCTTTAGGCTCTAACATTAATTAAATTAATTTATTAAATCATCACTAATAGCTTAAACTGATTTCAGCGTTTCAAGATTTGTTTACATTGCACCACAACTGTGTTCATGTTTCTTTGAGTCTATTTCTGCATCACTCTGGGGACACTTGGTTTTGCTTTAGAATATGCATGTTTGCTTTTTATATAAATGTTCACTACGTTAGTCTTAACACAGTGATCAATAAAAGGTACAATTAATGTTGTTATCCCTAAAACTGACCTTTTCTATTAGGATTCTGAATAATCTCCCCTGAAATCTTATTTGAAAAATCTACCCTTAAATATTGTTTGAATTGGTTCTAAAAGTTATGTACATTTTGGTAAGGTATCTCCATTAATACTTTACTACTAGTAAGCGTTTCACAAAGTTGCATTTTCTTTGTTGCGTTAAATTCTAAGGTCCACTCATATTGCAGCAGTCAGGACAGTTCCAGTTTGCTCCAAATGGACGTGCCCGTGATGTTAACAATGGAGGTCTAAACTCTAGTGGATCAGTGGGCGTGGGGTCAGAGATGTTGACTGAGAATCTATCTGATGCCTCGCCAGAGGTTCAAAAGCAGGTGTTAGGGGAACGCCTCTTTCCCCTTGTCAAACAACAACAGGTATCGTCAGATTCTTCAAACATATGTGGTGGCAAAATGAGAGGAAAGGAAGTTTAAGTAACGGGTCAATACTCAAATTTGGTATCTTTAGTGCGGGTCAAAACAGGTTATGTAGTGATTTAAGAGGCTACATTTACATCTGAATATCGGATCTTCTTTTTATACAATTGACCCGTTACCGTTTTAGTTAGATGTTTTAGCTTCTACATACTCGCTAGAGATATAATATATGATAAAATGGTTTACAAGGTTATATACTTATTTACACATCCAAATATTGGATGTCTTCCTACTTTGTTGTTGAAAACATTATGACCTATTGTTTTTGTCCGTTTAAAAATTTTCAGCCCGATCTCGCACCAAAGATCACTGGAATGCTATTGGAGATAGACATCGCAGAACTACTTGTGCTTCTAGATTCACCGGACAGTCTGGCTGCTAAAGTTAGGGAAGCTGTGCAGGCACTAAATCTTTCCCAGACCGATGCATCAACCAACCAAGAGGCTATTAATTCCAGTGTCATATCAGCTGAGGTGGCAGTCAACTGAGAGAAAGGAGATCAAGAGAGGAAGAGCCAGTTTTGAAACCTGACCGATCTTTCAGATTGTGTTAGAGGTCACTGGCTAGAATTCACATTTGGCTAGTTTTTGGCAACACCCTTTTAGTTAAACTTATCTTATCAGCTTCTCATGAGACTTTTTTTTTTTTTTTCGTTGTGCTTTTGACTTGTAATGCTATAAACTAGGTTCCAAACTAATGTAGTTATAGCATCTAGTTGTGATGTGTGGTTTGACTTTTCAGTTTAGTTCTGTCGTTGAACTTTTTGTGACATTAGTCACCAATATATGAGAAGTTATGTTTTGGTTTTAGATATATATATTTTTTTGAATGGTGATTTCATTATAAATCCAAATCCAGTTATGGCAACATTTCTTGGATCTATTAGAAATCCAAGTGTAAGAGTAATGCTTGATGTCATTGAGGATTATATCCTTATTCGGGGAATAGTAATGCTTGATGCCATTGAGGAACCAAAGGGTTGTGTGAATCAGCCTACCAGATTCGGTGTCAAATGCGCATGATCAACAAGGGAAAATATTTAATTGATTGCAAAGAAGTTAGCACGGGTGAGATTCCACCATCACAGGACATCTAACCAAGCATGTTTTGCAATGCGGCAATGAATGAATATATGCTCTTCCATCAAGGTTGATTCTTGTTGAAAATCCTGCTTTAACAATCCTCTAAACTTTGATAGGAACTAATTTTTATTTGTTCCATCTTAAATTATTTTGATCCAAAGCGTTTGAAGTATTAGTAATGGGAGTCCTCAAACCTTTGGTTTTAGATTATGCAGTGATTGGGGTGGGTTCAATAAAGATAAACAAAAAATCAAAGATCAAATGGATAAAACCTGATTATTCATTTTCATATATATATATATATATATAAAAGAAGGAAAGAAAGAAAAAAAAAATACTTTACATTTTCATTTTTAGAATAAAATATCTTATAACCAGAAATTGTTAAGAAAAAAAATCATTATTATGACGAAATTTTTATCTTTCGAGATGGATATTTTAAAATAGTTTCGATAAACATTATTATTATTATTATTATTATTATTATTATTATTATTATTATTATTATTATTATTATTATTATTATTATTATATTTTTTAAGTGGATATTAAGTATTACAAAATACTAAATCACATGTGATTTATGATTCAAACTACAAATAACATGTGGTTTTCATATTACAAATCACATATGATTATTCGGTAGATTTTTACAGTCGAAAAAAAAGCTCGATAAAAAGTTTGTCGGAAATATATAGAAATGCCCTCTAATAAAAAGTGATTTTATGTTTGACATGACGGTGTAGTTAGTTTTGCTTAGCAATCAACGGTTTATGAGATTTAGAGTGCGTTTAGTTGAAAAGAAAACCCTTCTATTTCAAAAAATATTTTGTAAAAAATAAGAAAAATAGATAAAACATTCAAATTCTATACAAAACCAAAAAAATATGCATTTCCTAATTTATAAAAGAAACTACAAAACCCTTCTTTTTTTGTTTTCTTTGTTTCATTTGCAACACTCATCTTTTCTACAAAACATAAAATAATGTTATGTACGCGTTTTTATGTTTTGTCAAAATTGATTTTTTTTTTTTTTTTTTTACAAACCGAAAATGAAAAATTAAGATTGTGTTTAGTTGAAAGAAAACACTTTTGCTTTTCACAAAATATTTTCTACAAAACTAGGAAAATAGAGAATACATTCAAATTAATATTTTCCCATCCAAAACTCTTCAAAACTATAAATATGCATTTCCTAATTTAACAAAGAAAACTACAAAACATTTTTTTTTGTTTTCTTTGTTTCTCTTGCAACACCCTTATTTTCTACAAAACAGAAAATAATGTCATATGAACACTTTTTCTATGTTTTGTGAAAAATTGATCCCTTTCCTTTTTTAATTATACAAAAATGAAAATGAAAAATTATTATTTTTTTCTCCAGCTAAACGCACCTTAATTGAAAAAAGAAGAAGATATGAATGAGTTTTTCTCATCTTAGTTGAAAAATAAGCGGCTAGAATTGTGTCATTTGATCGTTGATTTCTTTTGCAGTCATTATTGAACAACTATTAGCATTTTAGTTGTATCCCATTTTAGATTTCAGGGCAAATTGCATAAAAATGTACTCATCTTAGGTCCAATTTCAATTAAATGTACTATTTTTTTTCTCAATTTAATGTACCCGACTTTTTTTTTGGCCGATTTAGGCTTTTTTCTAACTTCCGTTAACCATTTGTTAGTAAATTACATTTTTGGTTCTTGAGTTTGTATAGGCATTTCATGTTTGGTCCATTTTCGTCCGTTTTCATACGTTTGCATATGTTTTCGTCCGTTTTTATACGTTTTCGTCCGTTTTTACACGTTTTTTGTCCGTTTTACACGTTTTCGTCTGTTTTGCACGTTTTCGTCCGTTTTTACACGTTTTCATCTGTTTTTGCACATAGTCGTATGTTTTTACGCGTTTCCGTCTGTTTTTACACGTTTTCGTCAGTTTTTACACGTTTCCGTCTGTTTTTTCGTCCGTTTTTGCACGTTTTCGTCCGTTTTACAAGTTTTCGTCAGTTTTTTATGTTTCGTCAGTTTTTGCACGTGTTCGTCTATTTTTCCACCTTTTCGTCCGTTTACATGTTTTCGTCCGTTTTGCACGTTTGGCGTGTTTTACACGTTCGTCCGTTTTGCGTTTCGTCCATTTTGCACGTTTCATCCATTTTACGTTTACATCGTTTTGCGTTTACATCGCTTTACATGTTTCGTTTGTTTTGCATTTCGTCCACTTTTACATGTTTCGTCCGTTTTGCAAGTTTTAAATCTGTTTTACATGTTTTCGTCCGTTTTGCGTTTTCGTCCATTTTCCACGTTTTGATGCTTTTTACGTTTGGTCCGTTTCACACGTTTGATTCGTTATTTTACATTTCGACGTTTCATCCATTTTTGCACGTTTTTATGCACACACTTATACACGTTTTTATACACGAGTATAAAAAGTGTAAAAACGGATGAAAACGTATATAAACGTGCAAAAACGGATGGAAACGTGGAAAAAAGGATGGAAACGTGCAAAAACGGACGGAAACGTGCAAAAACGAATGAAAACTTGTAAAAACGGACGAAAGCGTGTAAGAACGGGCGGCGTTAAAAAATGTATTTAAAATGTGTAAAACGGACGAAATGGACGAACGTCAAAACACACGAAACGTAAAATAGACGAACGTGGAAAAAGGATGAAACATGCAAAACGGATGAAAACTTGTAAAATGGACGAAACGTGTGAGAATGGATGGCGTGCAAAACGGACGGCGTGCAAAAAGGACGGCGTGCAAAACGCGGCGTGTAAAAGCGAAAAAGCGTAAAACGGACGGCGTGTAAATAAGACGGCGTGCAAAACAGATGAAAACATGTAAAAATGATGAAAACATGTATGTTAATACAAATATCGTCATTAAACGTTATTTATATTTTATGATCTTTACCTTAGTTTTGTTAACGACAAAAGTAAATTTCATTTTTGTAAAGTATAAAGTCTTCATCACTTAAGCATTTACATTTTGATTAGTTATGTATCAATTAACTTTGATATTTTTCTAAACTATAATGTGTGTCAACATTTTTAGAACAAGTATGTTTTAGTTTCTTAAACACAACATTACATATGTATTTACTTTTAACATATTAATTCTAAAAATAGAAAATAACACATTACATCATGGCTTGCATCACATTGAAATTTTTAGAAGATTTCATAGAATATTTTGTTTAGATTTGGATTCTACATATCTTACATGATCTTGGTTAGATTTGGTTGACTTTGGAAAGATCTTTGTAATCTTGCTGTCAGACCAGCGGAACCAAAAAAATACAAGGGCGGAACCCTTTTTTGGTTCCGTGGTCCGTGGCCACTGCTGTTCATTTTGACCTATAAATAGCAAGCCAACCCAAGTTGTTTTCTCATCCCTTTCTAGCATAAACACATACATTCTCTCTCTCTATTACTTCTAACTCAGTTTCATTTCATTTTAGTAATCCTCTTTTGTAGCAAAGAAGATCAAGACATAATCAAGCTTCAACAAATAGTTGGAAGGCTTGTTTGTTTTGTTGTTGTATGATCTAGTCTTGTTATACATCATTGTTGTACCAAACCATCTTAAACCTCTGAGTGTGAGTGGTTAGCATTTTAGTCCTCAAATACATAGTGTGTGGGAGTGGTTGTACCTTTGTAAAAGATCTCGACATCTAGCTTTGTGTCAAAAATATTGTGTAAGCGACGTGTAAAGGTTTTCTCCACCGGTTAAAGGAGCTTGTTGATTAGTGAAGATAACTCTCGAGTTGGAGACTCGGGGAGTGGAGTAGGGCAGGAAAAAGAGTCATTGTAGACCGAACCACTATAAACAACTTGTCGTGGTTTGATTGTTTCTTCCCTTATTTACTCATTATATATTGCTTGCATATTGTTTATTTTTCACTAACATATCTTTGATCAATATCAATTGATCTTACAATAAGTTTCAAAACAAAGATTTTAAACGGTACTATTCAACTCCCCTTCTAGTTTTCCACAGCTGGTATAAGAGCCTCGTTGCTCAAGAATTTCTAAAATATATTGTATTTTATAAACTTGAAACGATCCATGGATTCTGAAAACTTTAAAGAAGGACAATCTATGCAAAGACCACCACTCTTTGAAACCAATGGATTTATCTATTGGAAAAACCGTTTTGAAACATATGTAAAGTCAAAAGATATAGATCTTTGGTTTGTTATTATTAAAGGTGATTTTAATCCTACAACAAAAGATATTTCAAGTGATGAACAAAAGAAATTAATAGCTAAAAATAATGAAGCTAAAATGATGCTTTATAATGCTTTGCTTAGAAAAGAATATGAAAGAATTTTTATGTGTGAAACCGCAAAAGATATTTGGAAATCTTTAATTATTACACATCAAGGAAATTCATAAGTCAAGGATAACAAAATTGATCTTCTTGTTCAACAATATGAACAATTTGTTATCCCTAAAGATGAAACCATTGATTGTGGATTTGCTCGCTTTAATACTATTGTAACTTCTCTTAAAGCACTTGATGAAACTTTTCGTAGTAAGAATTTTGTCAGGAAATTTCTTAGAGCACTCCATCCGAAGTGGAGAGCAAAAGTAACGGCTATTGAGGAATCAAAAGGTCTCTCAATAATGTCACTTGACGAGCTAATTGGAAATCGCAAAGTACGAAATGGTGATGGAGAAAGATTCGGAGATCATCAAAGGAAAAAGAGAAAGTCAAATCCGTTGCTCTAAAGGCAAGAACGGAATCTAGTGATGATGAAGAATCTTGCTCGGATAGTGAAGATGAGGAGTATGCTATGGCGTTAGAGATTTCAAAAGTTTTTAGAAGAAGAGGAAAGTTCGTAAAGCAACCCCGAGATGAAAAGAAGTCATTCGGAAAGACCGAGATGACAAAAGGGAAAAGGTGAAAGGAAGTGCTTTAGATGCGGTGATACAAGTCATCTAATAAAGATTGCCCAAGCCACCTAAAAGCAAAACTCAACGAGCTTTTGTAAGTGGTGCTTGGAGTGATAGTGAGGATGATGAAGAATCAAGCAAGGATGAGATCACTCTAATGGCACATGAATCAAACGAGGTACATTTTGACTCATCTTACTCTTCTATTGATGATGACACTTTGCAAAATAATATAATCAATTGTGTGAGCTTAGCTTAAAAATCATAACTAAAACAAGTTTTAAAGACTAAAAGGAATTTTAGAAAGCGAAGTTTATGAGTTAAAAGAAAAGGCAAAACGATTAGAAGAGGGCAAAGCAAATGACGATGGTTGTAAATCATGTCAAGAGCTTAGTCTTGAAATAGAAAAGCTAAAACTCACACAAGAAGTTCTCATCGAACATAACTCTAAATTTAAAAGATTTAACAAAAACATTTCTTGTGCCGATGAAATAGTAAGAATTCAAAAAGTACCAGAAAATACAAGTGGATTAGGTTTTAATGAAGTAATGATTCCAAGTAGTCAAACCAAAACGGCCGAAAAAGACAAACAAACTGTCACATCTGCAACAGTACAACACGGACCAGACGGACCCAAAAATTTGGTTATGTCCGTTGACAAAATTGGGTCCGTGGTGTCTGCAGTAGGACAACATGTTTGCAAAACGGACCGTAGTGAATTTGTCAAGGTAACAAAGAAAACCAAGGATGTTGTTAAACTAAAACCTGCTGTTACATTAGGAGTAGAACTTGCTAGAAATGAATTTAGATCTAAAACTACTCAACAACGGCCTAAAACACCTATTGCCAAACGCCCCTTTCCCAAAAGCAATTACAACATACAACCCAACTATTAACATATCGGTTGGAATCAAAACTACCCTAGACCATATCAAACTCCAAATTACATGCCATGGAACCCTTACCCATCATTTCCATACATGAACCAAGTAAATGGTATGTTTAACCCAAACGGACCCATGAGATATTGGGGACCAAATGCTTGAGTTATTTGTGTCATTGGTATGATTGAAAGGTGGCTTAGAACCTGATGAATGGATAAAAGATAGTGGATTCTCAAGACACATAACGGGTAACAAAATTCTCTTCTCAACATACCAAGAGTATGACGGAGGTAATGTCACTTTTGGTAGCAATCTCAAAAGCAAAATCATTGGCAAAGGTACGATCACTCATAACTCCTTAACTATTGAAAATGTTGCTCATGTTGATAGATTATGATTTTATCTACTTAGTATTAGCCAACTATGTGATAAAAAGTATAAAGTACTATTTGAACAAAATTGTAGTAAAATACTAAAAGATGGTATCACCATAGCTAAAGGAGTTAGGAAAAATAACATATATGTCATGAAAATAGATAGAAAATCTAAAGACAAACTTTACCTAATAACCTCAGATGATAACTCTACTCTTTGGCATAGACGATTAGGTCACGCTAATATGAGACTCATCCAAAACCTATCCTCAAAAGAGCTAGTTAGAAACCTACCCAAATTGAAATATGACCAACACTTTTGCGACGCTTGCAAAATTGGTAAACAAATTCATAGTAGCCATAAGGCTAAAAACATGGTTTCCACATCTAAGTGTCTAGAGCTTTTGCATATGGACTTGTTTGGTCCATCCATGATAAGAAGTTATGGAGGAACCTCTACACTTTGGTCATAGTAGATGATTACTCAAGGTTTACTTGGACAATGTTTTGAAAACTAAAAATGAAGCTTTTGATAAATTTGAAATACTTAGTAAGAAAATTCAAAATCAACTAGGTGTACCTTAATAGTTTTGATCATTTAGAAAACCTCCCCCTCAACCTGTGCATATGATTTAGAAATTGTTTAGCACATGGAGGCAAGAGGACTTTGAAATATTTTCTTTGATCACAATTTTCATAGAAAAAGCCATTTGATTTTCTTGGTAAATTCTCCCCCTTAATATGTGCGTAGGATGTTTGAAATCATTTTATCACATAGAGGAAAGAGTTCATTTGAAGTACATCCACGATCACAAATTCCATTAAGAAACCATTTGAAACTCAATCAAGGTACTTTATGTTAAAACATAAAAGCATTTGCACCTCGATAGTTTATTTTCTTTTGAAATGCTCCCCCTCAATATGTGCTTAGAGATTCGAAAGTGTTTAGCGCATATGAGAGAGCAGCCTGCACATTTGAATCAAAATGATCACCTTTTATCAAATTTCATATTAAATCACAAATTCTCCCCGATCAAAAATATCAAACCCTTTGAGATTTTGGATCCCAAGTGATTAATAAGGTTTAGAAAACATGGGAGAATATGTGCACGATTTAAAACTCATCTTGTTTTTGGATAATGCTCCTCCTCAACATGTGCATCATATATTGAAATCGTTTGGCACATGGAGGCGGAGTGCCTTTAAAGGACTAAAAGCAGGTTTTGAGATTTAAATCACGATCTCTCCCAGATCAAAATATCAAACCACTTGAGATTTGTGATCCCAATTGATTTAAATCATTTAGAAAAGTTTGGGGAAAGACGTGGCTTGATTTAATTTTGAAAATGACGGATAAGGAACGATTTAGACATTAAAGATTGTTAGTGTCGGTATGATTATTTTAAGAGATCTTAAGGTAAAATAAAACAATTTCACAATCAAACAAGAACAGAAAAAATTTCATTTTCAAAGATCTTTGAGTTTTAAAGAAAATCATACCATGACATAACATTAAATCTTTAGATCACCACTTATTTTGTACAAACGGACTTGATAGATGAAATATCGTTTGAAAATATTTAAGTTTAAATCACTCTCCCCCTCAATCGATGACGTAGTCGATGGTTGAGTGACTTAAGTTTTTATAAAATGAAGTCCGGTGATTTTCAAAATTAAGTCCAATTAATTTTCAAAACAATATTTTTCCATTTTTCAAAACAATATTATTTAAAAATTGGTAAAAAAAATGGTATCATCACTATTTTCATGCACAAAAAAACGTTAGGTGGTTGAGAAGCTTACATTGTTCTTTGTGGGGCTTGGAAGAAAAACCGTCTGGCGATGCGGTGAGACTTCTTCGTTGCATTTAATGCCAAGCGAGGTCAAATTAAGCTCCGTTTCTTCATTTCTTGATGAAGAAAACCATCTCGCGATGCAGTGAGACCTCTTACGTTGCATTTTTCCACGCCAACTCTTCATAGAAGTCCAATTAAGCTCCATTTCTTCATTTGTCAACCCAAGATATAGTTACCCTTTCCTTTCGGCATCCAATCATCTTCATTTGTGGGATCTGGATCGGGAACATTCTTATATACCAATATACATGCATACGTTAGTGGACACAAACAGATATATGGTGGTTGACATCACCCAAACAGCAATCGACTAATAACAGTCAATTCAACATATTAATCAGATCATAACATGCATGGGAATAATGTGTTCATCAATCTATAATCATCTAAACCTAACAATCACATCCTAGAAACCTAGCCCTTCAACATTGGCAATTATATTTTTCAGATAAGCACGTAGGAGGATTAAGAAAGCCCGTTAGATGATGTAAATTTGAAAACATTCTCCCCTCAATCAATGACTTATTTTTGAAAAGTTTAAAAGCTCGAAGTCATTGATTGAGTTTTCAATTTAATAAAAACTACGGCGATTGTTTTAAAGCAACTCATTTACCACCATTTTTGAAAACAACAAATATTTTTCTGAAGAATTTTAGACGGAAAAAAATTTGTGTAGGAACAACAGTCCTTTGACATACTTTCCTCAAATAGTTTTAGGAAAAGTGCACGAAATTTATGAAAATCGTTTAAGCGTAGCACTTTCCTCTTTGAAAAACGGGTTGCTATCTGAAATAATAGCAAGCCTAGTTTAAGCACGGGTTATAGTCTGAAATAACTGCAAGCCATATTTTGAGACAAGTTTTGGAAAAGAATATTTACACCTCCTGCTCGAACTTCATCTATGGTCCCGTGCCATTATTGAATGACATTTCTAAGACCGAGATGTTATCGATACAGAAGACATGTCTTGAGAAAACAATATTTTGGTATTTTTCAAATTTTCGATTTTTATGGGTTTTTGTTGGTTTTATATTTTTCTATTTTGTTTCTTGGTTTTATATTTTTGTATTTTATTTTTTCGATAAATATATACGGATAGAGTAGATGATATAGTTTAAGAAGATGATGATCTGAGTGCAGAGATAAGGATATCGAGCAGCCCGTTGTAGAAGATAGAAGTCATCATCCCTAAAACATTCACCACCAAAGCTTCGAGGCTCTTGCATAGAAGAAAGAAATTGAACCAACCGAAATTGAGACTTTGGCAGCTTCCCCCCAAACCGAAAATCCTTTACTTGAGCAGATTCAAAGCTTTCTTTCAAGCTTCTCTTAGCCAGGTGCACAAAGAAGCACACCATTATCATAAATCCCGTTGCTCCTTTTAAGAACGAAAATCGAGATTCTTCATTCGAGGTTATATCATCAACAAGAACAGCAACGTATCATCCCACTCTTTAAATTTCTCCTCATATTTCATTACCACTGAATTCTGAAGCAATGCATCCCCAACGAGTTGTCAAGAGACCACTTCCCCCAAGTAGTTGAATTGATCGGTTAGTCTCTTAGACTAGAGCTCACGAACCGAATACACATACCGAAGACAAAGAAACTTATACCATCAAGTAGCAGTTAAGTCCAATAGCCAAGAATAACCCCGATGTATACTTTTCTCCCCCTTAAGAAAGCGATGAAGCTCGGGAACCGAAGTACCCAAATGCCCAAAGAGAATAGCAGATAACATTGAAGAAGCGGGCCGAATCATCGATTATCTCTGCGGATGACAATCTCGTGAATGTCAACTCCGAATAAGTGATTAAATCTACGAATCACGATTAAGCCCTCAAGTAAAATAGCGAGCATCCCCAATGTACACATCTCTCCACGATGATTGCGATAACATCAAAATCATCACACTTGTGTACCTCTTTCATCTTGAAACTAACTCTTACATCACTTCCCCATAGTTCGAATAAGAACACTAAGCGTCATGAGTCAAACCTTGAGTTTCTCTGCGGTAATGACAATTAGTATTCGGGATATCTTCATCACTTAGAAGTATTAAGTTCATCAAGTTTACCGCGTTTAGATGCTTGTCTCCTTCCCCTTCTTTGGTTTTGATACTTGAATCGACAAAACATTATAAGCCCAAATACTTGAAATCTGATGAGAAGAACGCTTGAAGTCTTTTCGACAAATGCCCGGAGTATGAAGAAGTCTTTAGATCGTTAAATGCAACTCGTCTTAAGTCTTCTAACGTGTAGCAGAAAATGTAGAACAGACTGTAGACTCGACCTTCTTCAATATTTTCCAGTTGGGGAATAGAAAGTCAACATCTTCAACTCACCAAATGCATTCTCGTTAACATAAAAATAGCAAATCCCCTTAACTAAAATCCCTCCCAATCAAACAAGAACGAAAGATGTTCATCAAATAAATCGACCTACATAGCTGGAAGCACTTTGTCATTAATCAAAATCGGCCGTGTGAAGATGTTAACCAACGGCTCTTTAGAAGAAAACTCCATGTGAAGATGACCCAATAAGAAGAAGCTCGGTTCTTACATGAGTTTGGAGCCGTTTGACCATTTATTCTCAGATATCAATCAACCATGCAGTAAGTTCACACTTCTTCTCCCCCTCAAGAATTGCAAACGGAGATGCCATTCTTGATTAAACAAGTGATTATCATTCAAATGTATTCTATTCACATTTCTCCCCCGCAAAATTAGCACATGATGTCGCCATCGTCATTATAGTTGAGCAAGTGGAATAAGAAAAACAATCAACAGTAGTTCGGTTCACTTGATGAATTAGCGCATGGAAAAAGTATGAAGCATGTTAATGAGAATGGTCATTAATGAGAAGATTTCTCTTCTTTCGAAGATAAAGCGCACTGACACGTACACTTTTCTTTTCTTTAGAGTACAAGGTTTGAACTGAAGTATTCAAACGTCATAATGTTGAAGTACGAGGCCTGAACTGATGTGAACAGACGTCATAATCTCTCTCTTTTCAAACTCTCTTGGCAAACTTGTAATCACCCCATTATCATTCAGTAGGATCTTTGTTGCGCATGGCAAAATTTGTCATAATGTTGAAGTATGCCGTTGATACTTCCACTTACATTTGAAATAGAGTTTTAATCGTCATTTCTTGAACAAAACACCCTATGAATTATATAAAGGAAAAAAGCCTACTTTAGGATATTTTAGAGTGTTTGGATGTAATGTTTCATTCTTAATACCAAAGACTATCTCACCAAATTTGACCCAAAGTCTTATGAAGGTGTGTTTTTTGGTTACTCACAAACTAGCAAAGCATACATAGCTTTAAACAAAGAAACAATGAGAGTCAAGGAATCTTTGAACATAACATTCGACGAAAGTCCACCTCCCTCTAAGACATCACCTTTGGTAGATGATGACTTAGTTGAAAGTCAACTTGTTGAAAGTCAAGAAATTAATGAAAATGACAAAGAAGATGAACCATTAAATAAAGAAATTATAAACATCAAAGAATCCAAAAGTCACCCTTTAGAAAAAGTCATAGGAAAATTAAATCAAAGAACATTAAGATCACAAGCCTAAAATCAAAGTAACAACTTTTGTTACATATTGGATTTCACAAACACATCATATCATAACATAAATGGGGCGTATGGTTTAAGAGTTTAGAGAGAGAAAGTGAAAGAAAACATAGAAGGTTAGATTAAGAATGAAGGTCCAACCCTCTACCTTGGGAGGTAGAGGGTATTTATAGTTACAAACAAAACGTCCTCCTTCGGACTGTGGATCAGGCATACAGTGGGTAAAGACCCGTCCGTCCTCCACGGTGTTACACTAAACTATTCTACGCTACTAATTAACTAATAAACTACTAAATAACGTAAATAACGACACGTCTCGAGCTAACATATGCTAGACCATAATTGGGGTGGTGACACTTTAACATGGAATTTTCTAATTCCTAACAATCTCCCCAAGGAGGCCACCCATGTTTTACATTTGAATCCTAGCATTCTATTTTGTCTTCTGTTATGAGCTCGTGACTTCAATTCTTCAATTTCCTCATTCTTTGTGCATTTGTAGTGACTCTTCATAGTCCGATTATTTTGTACTTTCGGTGGAGTCTTTGAGGCGATCCATATCTTGATGATCTTGAGCTTTCTTTGAGATCATCGACCACGATAAATCTCTGGATCACCTTTGTAGTGTTGCCTTCATGTGATGTTGTGACTTTTGGACCGACATGCTCACACTTTCGGGATCATGACATCTTTCCATCGGAGTGGCGGAAGCTTTCTTGGTTCATGATATTTGCGGCGTAGCGAAGCATAGTATAAAAATATCGAACCGGGTTATGTAGATATGCACCGGTCATGATTTCTTCAATTAAGTGTGGATCTTGTGAGCATGCGACTTTAGATTGACTCATCAATTCGATCGGTGCAACCGTCCAAATGTATCGCAAAAAGCAGTTAGCAATAAAGCACACGAAGTGTCTTTGATCATTTTGTTGAATTGAGGTACGACCCACGGTTCCCGTTGATCGATTACAAATCTTGCTGTGATCGGTAGAATTCTAAGAATCTCCTTGACGAGGGTTTCACAATTGTTCTAGTCGTTCTCAAACCGAGCGTCTCAAAGACAACAACACGGAGTGAGTGAACCCGGTGAATTGAGATTCAGCGATTGACGAAAAATTGATTTGAAAACAATCGCGTATTGCTTGAAGAAGAGTTTTGCAATACAACAAAGGTTTTATAAAAATATCAATTTTCAATCAAAAATACTTTTGTATTTAAAAGAGTACACATTCGATGTGCTAGAGAAAAGAAGAAATTTTCACATTGAGCGGTTTCCAAAGCATTTTTTCAATCGGATATACTTTTGAGTTTGAAATATGAATACACATTCGATGTGCTAGAGAAAGAAGATTTGCACATCGAATAGTTTTTCCAAAAGTATTCGTCAATTCATTTCTGGACCAAGGTTGATTCACGGTGAATCACCCCATCGTTCTATCCGGTTGTCACAAGTTTGATCTTTAGAAAAGATCTCATGTCACCAACAAGAGCTTGTTTGATGTTGGCTCTAGAAGGATTTCCATCTTCATCGTGAATATTTTCATATCACTGGATGTTACGGCAATACCACAAGGATAATCGTGGGACTCTTAATATATATATACTTACTTTCCACATTGTGTGAAACAACAAGTCTTCATGAATTTTGTGTCCTAATGAGATATTGTGGATGATCTCTTGGCTCTAAACTCAATTAGTGCATATTTGGTTTCCTATCTGGGAGACTAGGAGAGGTCTCCTTCTTCAATATCAACAATCTCTAAGAGAAAGTCGATAGATTATGTAGGTTCCCGTAAGAATGAAACAAGCCCTTTTAAGAGGAACTTGAGTAGCTTGGGAAGTTTAGTGCGGTCGTCCTTTGGGTCCATGATGTCTTGTCTTCAATACCGGTGTTACCTTAGTAACCACCGGTAGCATATGAATTGAACCCGTTCTTGCCCTAAGGTTGAATTATTGGAGGCTATTTCTTTTCACCTTTTTCACATTCATTTCTTTTCATTCTTCAACCCCTTGATTCTACCGAGACTTCATTAATAGAACCTTGTTGGGTTTATTCCGATTACTAGCTACATCTCGATCCGCACTCTTCCCATTTTCTCATTTTCTCCTTTTTCAATATTCCTAAGGACTCTACACTATCTAGTGGATTGTCCCAGGAAGATCCCTCCGCCCGGCGGGATCATGGGAACAAATACCTAACCTAACCATCCTTATAACACCATGCATAAAGTAAATTGGTCGGTCTTTTGGTACAGTTCATTCCTTCTCGAAACCAATTGAAAAATCATTTGTAAAATACAATCAAGGTACTTGTGATATAAAATCAAAAAATTTTGTACCTTAATTGTTTTTGATCATTTAGAAATGCTCCCCCTCAACATGTGCATATGATTTTGAAATTGTTTAGCACATGGAGGCAAGAGTTCTTTGAAATATATTCTTGATCACAATTTCCATAGAAAAAGCCATTTGATTTTCTTGGTAAATTCTCCCCCTCAATATGTGCTTTGGATATGTGAAATCATTTTATCACATAGAGGCAGGAGTTCTTTTGAAGCACATTCACGATCACATTTGCCATAGAGAAACCATTTCAAACTCAATCAAGGTACATATGATAAAACGTTGAAACCTTTGTACCTTGATAGCTTAACATCTTATGAAATGCTCCCCCTCATTATATGCTTCGAGATTCGAAAGTGTTTAGCACATATGGGATAGCAGCTTGCACAATTGAATCAAATGATCACCTTTTATTGTGTTTCATTATTAAATCACAAATTCTCCCCCTTGCTAGTTTTGATACCTCAGAATCAGCATCACATTATACATACCCAATATTCTTGAAATAGAGAAGAACAACATTTAGCATAAATGTATCTGGTGAGAATCAACTACTACAGAAACTCTCCCTAACTATCTTTACCAACCCATATGTAGACAAATTGAAGTGACCACTGAAGAAGAAAAACACGATATACCAAACTTGAAACTGAAGTCGAATTCCGCACATTTGTATCTTAAGCTTGCACTTAATGATGGAAGAATGGTGTCGAGAGTTTATGCTTCAAGAAAATCTCTAAGTACTCACTACTCAAACAAAGTATGAGACATTAACACCTCTTGCGATTATCCACACCGTCATCTAATGATTAACACCTCAAAAATTGCATCCGAAGTAGCCATTTTTTATTCGAACAAGTGAGTAAGAATATGCACCAATGAACGTAGATCCACTTGAGGATTGAATGAGCATAGGAAAAACATGAAGCTTGTTGATGAAGAATGTCGATGAGAATGGTCATATACATGAAGATTTCTCTTCTTAAGATAAAAGCGCCTTGAGCGCATACACCTTTCTTTTCTTTGAGGAGCAGGGCTGAATTGTTATCTGCAGACGCCATAATGATGAAGTACAAGGCTCGAATCAAGTGAACATACGTCATAGCCGAATGAATATCAAGATTGAGTTACTTGAACCCGTGAGTTATGAGATATCAATCCATTTGTAATCCATACTTTAAGCCGATCCATGTAGTGAAGAATCAAGTATCCGCAATCGAGTAAGGACCACTGCACTAATATTACAAACTTGATTGCATATATTTTGGTTAGTGACATTAGTATCCAAACCCTTTGGGGTTTCACATCAACCTTGATTTTGTCATCGATGCGACTTTCGGTGAGGTATCCACCTAAGTCCGGCATCCTTAAACATTCTACCGACGATATCCACTTATGGCAAGGTCTAGGATTGTTAGGCTTTTATGCATAGTGAAAGACCTATCCTTATTCCTAGTTTCCACATATTTAGCAGTTGGTATCCTTCTGGCGAAGATTTTGGTTTGTTTTGCTTCGTATGCACGATGAGATGACTTAGTGAAAATCCTAGACTTAACAGGTTGAACCTTTGTATGAGCATTTACCTTCTTTAGGGATTTGAAAAACAATTATCATGATTTGCCTTAAAGATGCATTTCGAACAATTTGAGCAAACAACTTTTTGGATTCAGAAAATGATCTAGAGTTCTTAGAGTGATCTGCTATGGGAATAGCTTTATTCGAAATGCAACTACTCTTAGATACAAGCCAATCCCTAGTCTTTAGTTGAGTGTTCCTAGGTAATGGTTTAAAACTACTAGCAGTGCCTTGAAATCTCGTAGAGTTCATCACCCTAGGTCTAGCACCTAAAATTCCATCTTTTTGAATATGTGCCTTTTTCTAGCCATTTCTAGATAAGAGTTCTTATACAAGTCTTTCATAGCATTTTTCCTAGGCAAGTAAGGTAAAGTGACTGGTTTTGTCAAAACTTGTTTCGCATCAACTTGGGATGCAAACCGCGTTTTTGAAAATTTTGGTCGTTCAGATCTAAATGCATTTGGTTGTCTAATAACTGGTTTCCCCAAGATTGATGGTTTTGAAAACTTAGTGTTCACACTATTCATCGTTGTTTTTCTCGAGCTCATTTTTAAGGCAACAATAGCGAAACTCTTTTCACGAAGTTGAGCTTTGAGTTCATCAATTTTTGCTATCAAAGAGTTTGTTTGTTCCATTGACTTTGTTCTAGCTTCTTTGACAGATTCACTTAGTTCTATGTAATGCATTCTCAATGACTCATTATCCTTTAGTAATTTGGCCACACAAACCGCTAATTCATCATTTCTCATTTGAATATCATCAATAGCATTAACATCTGAATTACTTGTAACCAAATTAGATTTCACATGCATATTAGAAATATGTTTCATCAAATTTTTGATAGTTGACTCTTTGTCTTGAAGCTGAGCTTTCAAAGTGTTAATTTCAAAAAGTGCACGGAATTTAGGAAGTTCCGGATTTTTACATGGTTTGTTAAGTTGAAAACTTTCTTCTTTACTTTGTATCGCAATTTCAATTGAAATGCAATGTTTTTCAAGTTTTGAAAATTCATCAAAAGCCTTTTTATCAACCATATCATTTGTTTTGAAATTATTAGACTCAACCTCAACCAAGGAACATTTATCGTAATCATGTTCGGCATTAAGATCGTATGTTTAGGTACATTAGCGGATGCACTATGTTGAGCAGTTAAGGGTACCTCATCACATGACACTTGTTCATTTATCATGCGATATCGCATCCACATCATGCGTAACATGAGTTCTTGAACAATTTGTTGCATCATTCTTTGTTGTCTCTGTTATTACGCATTCGGCAACACCGATTCTTCAACCGATACATTACCCAACTCATCACAACATTACATCAAAGACACGGACTCTCATCTATTATTTCATCTTTACGAGTAACTTCCTCAATATACTTCTCCACATTGTCCATGAGATGGATAAGTGTCTCTATGAACACGGCAATTTCCATTCCAGTGTGTCTCTTGAAAGACATTTCGGTCATGTCTTGATCATAATCGATGTAAATTCCCATTGATGAATGGTAAGAAATTGGTTGTGGATCACTTGTAGTGCAGACTTAAACTATCCTTTTGAACCTTTTCTTTATCAAGTTGTTGTTCCAATTGTTCTAAGTTCAACAGTAATGTACCCGTTAATGTGGATAAATCTTGACGAAAAAGGGCAATACATGTTCGTTCCGTTGTTGTGGGTAGAAGTAACATGAGATGAGAGTGAAGTTGTTGATAGGGTATAATGCAACATTCCTTTTGCATGGCATTCTGTACCATTAGAAGGTGCAATTCATTCTCATTGTACTCAGAACATGAAGATCTCACATCCTCATTGATTACTTCAAACATCTTTAATCGTTCAGTGTAGCATACATTATCATTGTTGTCCACATCATACAACTTAAGTATACGAAATCATTGGGTCGGTGAGTGTAAGACATGATGTTGTATTATGCACGGATTTTAGAAGTCTATGATTTAAACAGAAATAGATTCTTTCGTGAGTTTTACAAAATCAAGAAGAAGCGTGATACAATGAGCAATAGAGCGTGTTAAGATAAGCGATGGATCGACACAATGATAGACAATTGTGTGTTAGGTCTTATGATTGTTTGAGGGATTAGTAGAGATGTTGTTTGGTTGTGATTTGGGTTGGTTGTTGCACGATTTTACGGAGAAATTTAGGCCTAAAAACTTAAAAACCTCAATAACTTCTGTTCGGAGCGGATATAGGCCTCGAAGGTTGACCTTAGTTTATTCAGCGCCATTCTCCTCGCTCTCATGGTCGTTTTGATGGGTAGAACGCTGAAAACTGAGTTACGGTTCAAAAGTTATGGCCGTTTCAAGTTTTGTCGGGAAAAGTCAACAAGTCGCTAGTAAGACAAGTCGCTAGAGTGACAAGTCGCTAAGTCACCAAGTCGCTAAGTAACAACTCGCTAAAAGCACCAAATCGCTAAGTGGACAAGTCGCTAAACAGCAACTCGCTAAGTGGGCAAATCGCTAAGGAACAACTCGCTAAGAGATCAAGTCGCTAAAGAGCAACTCGCTAATCACAACAAAGACAAGTCGCTAGAAATAATAAAGACAAGTCGCTAGCAGAAGTGGTGTCTCCACTACTTTGTACTGTTTGTCGTCTTGTCTCAATAGACAAGTCGCTAGGACTCAAATCGCTACCACTTCAACTACAAGTCGCTACCAAATAATGAAGCAAGTCGCTACGAAGAAACTTTATCCGAGAACCAAGTCGCTAGGTAGAAAAACTTAAAAACAACCCTTTTCAATCCAAAACAAGCCTAACCACAGTGATTCAAGCTTTCCAACTCAAAACCCAAGCACTTACAATGATTCTAAACACAAAATTACACTCAAAATTCAAACTTTAACACAAGAAATGATCCAAATGATGTAAAAACCACTAAACCTTTTCAAACCCAAAAACCATATAAAACCACTAGAAATCCAAGAACATGTAAGAGAGATGATCAAACCATGGCTCTGATACCAATTGTGACATATTGGATTTCACAAACACATCATATCATAACATAAATGGGGCGTATGGTTTAAGAGTTTAGAGAGAGAAAGTAGAATGGGAGCCTTTCTAGAGAGAGAAAGTGAAAGAAAACATAGAAGGTTAGATTAAGAATGAAAGGTCCAACCCTCACCTTGGGAGGTAGAGGTATTTATAATTACAAACAAAACGTCCTCCTTGATTGTGGATCGGGCATACGATGGGTAAAGACCGTCAGTCCTCCACGGTGTTACACTAAACTATTCTACGCTACTAATTAACTAATAAACTACTAAATAACGTAAATAACGACACGTCTACGAGCTAACATATGCTAGACCATAATTGGGGTGACCGACACTTTAACATGGAATTTTCTAATTCCTAATAACTTTTGATTTGTGTCGTTCGTTAAACCGAAAAACATAAACGAAGCAATAAAAGACGAATCTTGGGTAATTGCTATGCAAGAGGAGCTAAACCAATTTGTTAGAAATGATGTTTGGAAATTAGTTTCAAAACCTAAAAATCAAACTATAATTGGAAAGAAATGGGTTTTTCGAAATAAAATGGATGAAAACGGTGTGATGTCTAGAAACAAGTCTAGGCTTGTCGCACAAGGTTATAATCAACAAGAAGGAATTGATTATGACGAAACTTATGCACCTGTAGCTAGGGTTGAGTCTATTAGAATATTACTTGCATATGCATGTGCTCATGACTTTAAATTATTTCAAATGGATGTTAAAAGTTCATTTCTAAATGGGTTCATTGACGAAGAAGTATTTGTTGCTCAACCTCCCGAATTTACCGACTTTGAAAAACCACATCATGTTTTCAAACTTAAGAAAGCATTATACGGACTTAAGCAAGCACCAAAATCTTGGTACGATCGGCTCAAGAATTTCTTAGTTGAATACAAATACACCATGGGATTAGTAGATAATATTCTCTTTACCAAGAAAAAGGAATCACACATTATCATAGTTCAAATATACGTTGATGACATCATATTTGGATCAACTTGTCAAGAACTATGTGATGATTTATCTAAAATCATGCACGACTAGTTTGAGATGAGTATGATGGGTGAGTTAAACTTCTTTTTAGGAATTCAAATTAAACAACTAGAAGATGGCATATTCTTTAACCAATCTAAATACATAAGATATGCTTAAGAAAATTGGTCTTGAAGACTCAAAACCAACTAAAACACCCATGTCCTCAAAAACAAAACTCACCAAGGATGAGGAATGTGAATCCGTAGATAACACTAAATATAGAGGAATGATCGGTAGCTGATGCAGGTTTTAATATTTATAAGTTTCTCGTTTACCTATGGTCTACCTTATGCACTAACGGGCAGTGTACCCGATCGTGTGTAGTGTAGTAACCGGTAAAACCGAGGTCGTACCAAGAGCTATGTGAGCGGATTGTAATTAAGTCTAATTGTCACTGGTTTTAATTGGTTTAAGGTTGAAATGATTAATTAACTAATAAAACAAGAAATGAAAGAAAGAAAATAAAAGGCAGAGTTGTGATCAATAAGCGAGAAGTGTGCTAACCTAGTTACTCATCCTATCAAGTTATATTCACGTCTAATTACTTCAAATTGCTTCAAGTGGGGGGTTTAGGTCGCTAGGACAACATTTGGTCAGTTCGTCCTAACCTATCAGCAAAGGTTTCCACCGGAGATCAAGCTACTACCCTTGAAAGTCCAGTTGTTTTAAGTCCCCTAAGCCAAGTCATTAAGTTTCACTACATGCAAGATTCATAACAATGAGTGCCCGGGCGCTAGCATCTTAGACACTCATCCCTAACTCCTTAAGTTCATCCAAACGGTAGGTGATCATTTGGTCAGTTCGCACAAGCGAAGAAGGGTCGTCAGTTGGTCAATTCTTAGCCTTCCCACTCAGTCTCCTTGCTTAGGGTCAGTTGGTCATTTCTCCTAAGCAACTAGACACTACCGCCATTCAAAACTACCAAAACAAGGGTAGCTACCAACAAACTATGCATGCATACACTAGAAACAATTATATGGAAGCAATGTAAACATAAACATAAAAATTAAGGAATCATAACAAGGCTAGCACCAAAGGTGCTTAGCCAAACATATAGTAAACTATACCAACAAAAATGAATAAAACATAAATTGAATTGAACATATTTTTTGATACAAATTACTTGATGTAGAGCTAATAATGATGATGATTGTAAGTGAATTCTTCCTTGGAAAATGGCTTGGAACTACTAAAAAATGCCCTGAAGTTGTGCCCTAATCGACCCTTAGGAGAGGGGTGAAGAGAGATACTTAAAATGCAGATTTAGGGTTGTATTTATAGGTTGCGACATGGTTACGACGTAACCTTAAGTGTGAGTTACACCGTAACCTAGTTATGGCGTATGATCGATGCAAAACAGTCAAGTTTAATTACACAAGCTAGCCACTTGTGGATGACCAACCGTAAAAAACTTCAAAACAACTCACACACCAATGCAATTTAAGATCAGAGGAATATAGTGGATTCCTGGGTCGTTAAGTCCCACGGAGGATGAATTGGTGTATTAAACACTTGATCAGATGATAGAATGATCACTAAGGATAGTGATCAGTAAGGTTTTTGATGAATAATTACCTAAAGAAAAGATTTACAAATTACAGCGACTTAAATGCAAATTAAAAGAAATTAAAAAGTTAAAATCTATTAAATAAACGCTATCACTATTTTTACAGATCGATGAACGTTTATTTTATAAAACAAAATAACTTAAATAAACTATTTTAACTAAAACGTAAACTCAAATTATCTAAAAACTAGATTTAAAATGAAAGCAGGCGTTACGTTTAAAAATTCTGCCTGGGCGCAAGCAAAAACGTAAAATTTATGAAATAAAAGGCCTACGAATGTAAAACTAATTTTATTACGTACTATATGACAAAAGAAAATTTTACAAAAAAGAATTATATTTTTTAGACTATTATTTTTTTTGTTACGAATTAATTAAGTTTTTACACTAATTAAATTATTAAAAATACTTAAACTATTGAGAAAAATCCGAAACTTTTTTATAAATTACTTTATACTAATACAAAGACAAGAAAATTGCAAAAGTTGAAAAAGCTATTAAAAATAAGATGGAAATAAGCTATTTGCTACGTTTAAGCTTATTGTGGAAAACGTATATAAGAAATTGATAGTGCAAGATTATGACGAGAAAAGTCCCAAGGGCAACTGGTTTACAGGTACCCACTATCACCCATATAAGGGAGAGGTCTCAGGTTCGACCCCTGCCTCTCCCTTTTTGCACAAACATTTTATTTTTGAAATTTTATTTGACAAACTGATTAAGAACATGAAAATAAGCAATTATTATAACTAAAGCTTTTATTGAAAAATACTTATAAGCTCTGTATGAGCTTATTATTCTCAACAGTGGGCAATATGATGGAAATAAGCACAAGATTAAGCCTTTAGGCTAATAAGCTGGTACATAAGCAATAAAGAAAAGGGAATAAGCTAATAAACTATTAATAAGCTAATATTAATACTGAAAAAGCACTATTAATTAACAAATAAGAACTGCATAAGCTGCAAATAAGCACTAGTGACTATATTTGCACAGGACACTGTTGTAATTCACTAGGCACCTTTAAGCTTATAAATAAGCACTGAAATAAGCTAGAGAATAAAAATGATCACTGAAACATCAAGCTCACGGTTAAGCTTTCCAAAAGCTAAAAACCAACTGTAGAATTTACTAAAGAGCTTATGAGAAGCTTTTGAAAACTTGAAAACACTAGATGTTTTTATACTTAGTTAAGATGGACAAAACAATAAGCCTTAAGCGAGCTTATCAAATAAGCTAAAAATGAAAATGAACATTGGTACCTTTAGGCGACTAGGTTGGCTACTTAAAAACTAAAATGCACAAGCTATAATTCACTAATAAGCTCGAATAAGCTTGAGAAACGGGTTGCTAGCGTGTGCACGAGCATGGTTTTCGAGACAAAGGGTCAAAAGAAAGCGCAAATAAGCTACCTATAAGCTAATTTTATGAGAGCTAGCATTTTATATTTTTTTTAGCAATGAATATTGATATCCCAAAAGGGCTTAAGCTAAATCCTAATATCTAATCCTATATAAAATTATTCATTTTATTCAAAAACAACTTATAAGAAATTTGACTTTTGATAAAATTAAACTAGTTTGACTTTAGTGAATTTAGGATGATTCTATTGATTGAACATGTTATAATAATTTGTAATAATACTAATTTAAGCTAGAGGCGAGTAATAAGCTAATTTGATGAAAATAGCAATCTTAATTCTAACAAAGGAATCTGCAAATTGAAAATACAAACTATTTTGACTTTGAACTAAATAATTACTAGTTTTATTGACTTAACTAAGTCAGTATGATACTTAAGTGACACAAAACAATGATAAACAAAAACAAACACTCTACAACAGTTTAAATAAGCAAAGCCAAACAAGACATTAGAAAGAAAATTACAATTGATCAAGCTCATGTGTAGCTTATCAAAGAACCATAACTATGACTATTTCAAACCAAATTCAACCCAAATCAATCTTTGCATCAACCCAATTCCATGACTAGGTCTCAATGAAGCTTGCCGGTTGACTTTTGTTGACTAGGAGAATATTAAAAGTAAAAGCGAGTAACAACTTTCTGAGTAAACATTAAGCTAAAGTGAGCATATAAAAGCTTGTATGTGAGCTTTTACGAACTTAGTAGCTTATAACATCCACTACAACTAACATTCATACATATACATGAACTTGAAAATTTGCAAAATATAAATTAGTACTTGGAATTTGAAATTTATTACTTAAAAGCTTTATATTACATTGAGATGACTAATTTCAAAGCTTAAAAGCTTAAACAAAGACGGAATTTTAAACATAATTAAATCGACATTTTAAACTAAAATTACACTACTTTTTAACTCTTCTTCAATATACCTTTTTCCTCTTTATAGACTTTCAAAAGCATCTCACCTCTTTCGATCATTTCCCCACCATTGGATAGGTCAAAGTAATCACACCCATGATTTTACTTTTGGCGCCAAAAAGTCTTTGGCGGGTTTTCTTCAATTAAAGCTTTTGGATGGATGTGGAGGTGTTAAAGAGTAGTTATCCAAATGGGGGATAAGTTTGGTGAGGTGGAAAGGTTGGGAGAAGTGGAAACCAGGTGGTTTTGGCTTAAACAGCCATGGGGAGAAGGTCTACAGTACTGGCGGTATTTCACTTTTAAAATTTGGGCCGGGTTGTGATGTTGGGCCAGTAGCTGGGTTGGATAGATTTGGGTTGTGTTTGTATTAATAACATAAAGGGTCCAATTGGTTATTTGATAAACATAAGGACCATTGTTGTAATATTCTGAAACTTGAGGACCAATCTTTATAACTTTTCCAAACTTCACATAAGGATCAAACCTGCCATATAAGAATAGTACAAGGACCATTCGCATAAAATTCCATTTTTTATAATTCCAAGGACCTTTTATGTCATTTTTGGATTTTGAGGGACTAAAAGTGTAATTTCCCAAAAGTTTATCATAAGGACCTATTTTGCCATTTATTAATAGTACAAGGTTTATTTTTGATTATTTTCACTTTTAAAATTCACCAAGGACTATATTTGACATTTTCAAAGTTTAGGGACTAAAGTTGTCATTTTGTGATTTTAAACTTCAAAGGATTATTTTGAACAACTTTTGAATCCCAAGGACCTAAAATGATATTTTACAAGTTTTGAAATGACCGAGGACTAATTTTGACAATTTTCTAAACTTGGGGACTAAAGCGCCAATTATGCAAACTTGATCGTTTTCATCGATTTTGATGTTTTGCATTTAAAACATATAAAACACTTGTTTGTGATATTTTTATCATTTTGAAGCATTTCGAGTGTTTTCGGATGTTTTGGCATTCTAACGATATAAAAATGATGAGTATTTAGACACTCATCAATCCCACACTAAGATATTGCTAGTCCCCAGCAATGATTTATGAAAAGTTAATGGATTTTATCTCTTTACCAAAAGCCATTACTTACGGAGTAGCCAAATGTTTCGATTCAAGTAAGAACTTTGGTACAATGATAACCAAATGATTTTGAGCAAATCATAAGCTTTCAACGGTTTTGATTTGTCTTTACCAGAAGCCGTTTGCTCTGGACTAGCCAACTCTTAGATAAATTATAAATATTATCTTTGGTGAGTCGATTACCAATTATGGATTTCCAACTGCCTTTACCACAAGCCATAAACTTGCGGGCTAGCCAACTCTTTACTTTTTAGGATATGGTGAGCTGAACACCATACAATTTTAGGCAAATTGCAAGCCATAAACGGATTTGAGATATCTTTACCAAGAGCCGTTTGCTCCTGGATTAGCCAATCCTTATGTGGGTTAGACATGGTGGACTGATTACCATTTATTGTGTTTAGTACATAGTACTTCCACTAAATAAAAATTTTAAAATTTGGCCATTTTGGGGAAAAGGGACTAAAAGGGTACATTTATGATCAAATTAGCGAAATTTCCCCACTTAGAAATGAATATTGTCCTCAATATTCAAAGTACCGCTGTTATGCTCGAAACTTAGAACGTAAAAGATAATAAACCTAGCTAAGTGTGGAAACACAACAATTATTCTCTTTTTAGTATTTACAATTTTCATTTATTTTTAGATCTCTATACAACATGTGGGGCATCTCCCCACACTAAGATGGTACACACGGTGAAAACCCATGTTTAGCTCTTGTTTTTGATTACCGAGTCGCTAGCTTGACTCGACCCCAATTAATTTGTTCATGGGAAGTAAGTGGAAGAGACAATCTCCATCGGACTTTCATTTAAGATGTTTGGATAAACATTGAAGTACATGAAAGTTCCACACCGATGAGATATCTGAGAACCGGCTAAAAATGATTAATGAAAATGCGGGGTCAAGATAATGTCTTCATTCCGAAGGAGTGAAGAACAGAGAAGTTACAGGATAGATGAAGAAGAGAAAGAAAGTCATGATAATAATCTTGACTAACTCATCATCATCGGAAGGGGAATTCATGATAGCATGAATTTCATCTTTTAAGCTCAATTGGTCTAGACATATCCGGGTGTGTCTAGATCAAAGTAGAGTTATCATACTCGGTGGAGATATGATATGAGTGAGTGAGTTCAGGAGAACTCCTCAAAGGAAAATGATTCATATTCGGGATTGATTTGAGTGAGTTCAACGGGGAACTCATCAAAAGTGAATGATTCATAATCGGGAGAATTATGAGAATGACAAGTGGTAATACCACTAATCTTTTCTCCCATATGATCAAAATGGAGCGTTTGCAATTCGGGAATTCGAATCATTGAACAAAGTTCACTATCCTTAAAGGGATAGGATATGAAGTAGGCTTTTCATCAAAAGCCTCGATTCTAGAAATGAGAAGATTAACATTCAATAATGTAAGACGAAGAGCTTCGTCTTGGATTATTTCTTCATCATTCTCCTCTCTAAGTCGACGGGCTCGGAAGGTAACTCACCCACATAACTTATGTCTCCACAAGATAAAGAATAGTCCTCATCGAATCGGAGAACATCTCAACATGATTACTTTGGAAGACAAGAGGGTAGGGATATCACACAAATGCTCGAAATTCCACTGTGACTCTCTTGGGATTGGGACAAGGTTCTCGACACTAGACTTTATGAATTCGTCCGATTCCTTTTCGAGAGCAGTGTCAAGAAGCTCATCCCCATGTTTAGAGAGTGAGTGTGAACCTCGGGTGTGATAGCGTTGTTTGAGAATGAATCTCAATCTTTGGAATATCAATCGATGAATTTGATGAATCTTCAAGTGTATCTTCATCATCACCGTCATCGAGAATAAAGCGAAATTGAGAGCTAGATCTGGTGCTTTTTCTTTTGCAATTAATTCCTAATAGACTTTTCAAAAGCAATTTGGGAATTTATTTTAGCAACTTGCTCTTGACTAGCAATTCTTCCATGGATTTCTCATGTGAATTTTGAATGACGGGATATTGTGGGAGTGGAGATTTGTCAAAACCGGAAGGTTGACATTGATAATCATCATGAGGACCCCACAATATACACAAGAAAAAGCGGGAACATTATGAAATGCGGTTTACTCAACTCCTCGTTCTTTTCACCGACTCTGAAGCTCTAGATAAATGTCTTGTTGAATTTCTTGAGGAGTTTGAGTCATTAACCACTATGGAGGTTGGTCGTGATATGGATAGTCGTAATTGTTACAAGGAAATGGATTCCTGTTTGACAATCGAGTGAAATGAGGACCTCCACAGTTCTCAATGATAAAGCTGAGCTTGGATTGGTGAATCATATGGATATTGGTCATAACCAAAGTTCGGGCATCACCGAAAAGCTGTTCATAGACAATCGTGTTTCGGATTGACACTCAAATCCTTGGTGAGGACCTCCACAAAATTCACAGATATTGTTGATTATATGAAGATATGTCGGTGTGGTGGGTAATTAGAAAAATTTGAGGGTCGTTAAATGAGTTCGGATTAGGATCATAATCAAATGAATTCCTCGAACCACAAAACAAACAACTCCGTTCGAATATCATTACCACACTTTACACACGCGTACACCGGTGACGAGGTGAACCATAAAGAGGCTCACCACAACCGACACAAGGAATAAGCGATTCTATTTGAGAGTTATGAGAAGGAATCAGTTCATTCAAAGAATCAACAAAACCAACATGGTGATCGAATGACTAATAAGACTCAAAGAACATTTTGAAAAATCGGGAGGTGGGACAAGTGGTGTGCTCGAGAGCTAGCAATTTCCATCACTTCCGTTATGGTCTCTGGTTACGGTTCTTGAGAAATGTGAAGATTAGGCAAGTCATTCTTGCTAGTCACCGGTTTAAATTCGCATGTTTGCTTTTAACCGTAAATCGTGAAAGTGTAGGATCAATTTTAGGCGGCTTAGGAGCAATCGAGGATTAGATCTTTGGATAACCGTAGGTTGGACGTGTTAGCACCTTCATTATCGGAGGAAGTACCGGTCCTTTGTCACCCGGTTTCTCGTTCCATTTCCCTCACGCAATTAATGGATCATTACGAACAACACGAATTCTTGACATTTGTGATAAAATAGGAAGTTTTCAACTTCGTTCAGTTCGTCGTAGTCGAGAGATTCCATGAGAATAGAAGAAGTTAGAATCAAATGGATGGAGGGTAAAGGAATAAAGAATCAAAAAGGGTAAGAGGGTAAAGATGAATATTTTTGGATTTTTGAAAAACATGCCATAAAAACAAAGAATGAAAATATTTTTGGTGTTGATAACACTTTAGGAAAAGTGTTAATGAACTTTTTGAATTTTTGATAACTTTACAAAAAACTGTTTACAAAAGGGGTGATATATGCAAGAATGGATCTGGAAATGCTTAAAACACGCTTACAGCCTCCCCGGCAGCGGCGCCAAAATTTGATCGATGCAAAACAGTCAAGTTTAATTACACAAGCTAGCCACTTGTGGATGACCAACCGTAAAAAACTTCAAAACAGCTCACACACCAATGCAATTTAAGATCAGAGGAATATAGTGGATTCCTGGGTCGTTAAGTCCCACGGAGGATGAATTGGTGTATTAAACACTTGATCGATGATAGAATGATCACTAAGGATAGTGATCGATGGGTTTTGATGAATAATTACCTAAAGAAAAGATTTACAAATTATAGCGACTTAAATGCAAATTAAAAGAAATTAAAAGTTAAAATCTATTAAATAAACGCTATCACTATTTTTACGGATCGATGAGCGTTTATTTTATAAAACAAAATAACTTAAATAAACTATTTTAACTAAAACGTAAACTCAAATTATCTAAAACTAGATTTAAAATGAAAAGCAGCGTTACGTTTAAAAATTACTGTTGGGCGCAAGCAAAAGCGTAAAATTTATGAAATAAAAGGCCTACGAATGTAAAACTAATTTTATTACGTACTATATGACAAAAGAAAATTTTACAAAAAGAATTATATTTTTAGACTATTATTTTTTTATTATGAATTAATTAAGTTTTACACTAATTAAATTATTAAAAATACTTAAACTATTGAGAAAAATCCGAAACTTTTTTATAAATTACTTTATACTAATACAAAGACAAGAAAATTGCAAAAGTTGAAAAAGCTATTAAAAATAAGCTGGAAATAAGCTATTTGCTACGTTTAAGCTTATTGTGGAAAACGTATATAAGAAATTGATAGTGCAAGATTATGACGAGAAAAGTCCCAAGGGCAAGCGGTTTCTGGTACCCACTATCACCCATATAAGGGAGAGGTCTCGGTTCGACCCACCTCCTCTCCTTTTGCACAAACATTTTATTTTTGAAATTTTATTTGACAAGCGATTAAGAACATGAAAATAAGCAATTATTATAACTAAAGCTTTTATTGAAAAATACTTATAAGCTCTGTATGAACTTATTATTCTCAACGATGGGCAATATGATGGAAATAAGCACAAGATTAAGCCTTTAGGCTAATAAGCTGGTACATAAGCAATAAAGAAAAGGAATAAGCTAATAAACTATTAATAAGCTAATATTAATCTTGAAAAGCACTATTAATTAACAAATAAGAATCGCATAAAAGTCGCAAATAAGCACTAGTGACTATATTTGCACGGACAACGTTGTAATTCACTAGGCACCTTTAAGCTTATAAATAAGCACTGAAATAAGCTAGAGAATAAAAATGATCACTTGAAACATCAAGCTCACCAGTTAAGCTTTCCAAAAAGCTAAAAAACTAACTGTAGAATTTACTAAAGAGCTTATGAGAAGCTTTTGAAAAACTTGAAAACACTAGATGGTTTTTATACTTAGTTAAGATGGACAAAACAATAAGCCTTAAGCAGGCTTATCAAATAAGCTAAAAATGAAAATGAACATTGGTACCTTTAGGCGCCTAGGTTGGCTACTTAAAAACTAAAATGCACAAGCTATAATTCACTAATAAGCTCGAATAAGCTTGAGAAAGCGGGTTGCTAGCGTATGCACGAGCATGGTTTTCAGACAAAGGGTCAAAAGAAAGCTGCAAATAAGCTACCTATAAGCTAATTTTATGAGAGCTAGCATTTTTATATTTTTGTTTAGCAGCTGAATATTGATATCCCAAAAGGGCTTAAGCTAAATCCTAATATCTAATCCTATATAAAATTATTCATTTTATTCAAAAACAGCTTATAAGAAATTTGACTTTTGATAAAATTAAACTAGTTTGACTTTAGTGAATTTAGGACTGATTCTATTGATTGAACATGTTATAATAAGCTGTAATAATACTAATTTAAGCTAGAGAACTGAGTAATAAGCTAATTTGATGAAAATAGCAATCTTAATTCTAACAGTGAATCTGCAAATTGAAAATACAAACTATTTTGACTTTGAACTAAATAATTACTAGTTTTATTGACTTAACTAAGCTGTATGATACTTAAGTGACACAAAACAATGATAAACAAAAACACAAACACTCTCTACAACAGTTAAATAAGCAAAGCCAAACAGTACATTAGAAAGAAAATTACAATTGATCAAGCTCATGTGTAGCTTATCAAAGAACCATAACTGACTATTTCAAACCAAATTCAACCCAAATCAATCTTTGCATCAACCCATTCCATGACTAGGTCTCAATGAAGCTTGCCGGTTGACTTTTGTTGACTAGAGAATATTAAAAGTAAAAGCGAGTAACAACTTTCTGAGTAAACATTAAGCTAAAGTGAGCATATAAAAGCTTGTATGTGAGCTTTTACAGGCTTAGTAGCTTATAACATCCACTACAACTAACATTCATACATATACATGAACTTGAAAATTTGCAAAATATAAATTCGTACTTGGAATTTGAAATTTATTACTTAAAAAGCTTTATATTACACTGAGATGACTAATTTCAAAGCTTAAAAGCTTAAACAAAGACTGGAATTTTAAACATAATTAAATCGACATTTTTAAACTAAAATTACACTACTTTTTAACTACTGGTCTTCAATATCTGCTTCTTTCCTCTTTATAGACTTTCAAAAGCATCCTCACCTCTTTCTGATCATTTCCCACCATTGGATAGGTCAAAGTAATCACACCCTTTGATTTTTACTTTTTTGGCGCCAAAAGGTCTTTGGGCAGGTTTTCTTCAATTAAAGCTTTTGGATGGATGTGGAGGTGTTAAAGAGTAGTTATCCAGCTGGGGGGATAAGTTTGGTGAGGTGGAAAGGTTGGGAGAAGTGGAAACCAGGTGGTTTTGGCTTAAACAGCCATTGGGGAGAAGGTCTACAGTACTGGCGGTATTTCACTTTTAAAATTTGGGCCGGGTTGTGATGTTGGGCCAGTAGCTGGGTTGGATAGATTTGGGTTGTGTTTGTATTAATAACATAAAGGGTCCAATTGGTTATTTGATAAACATAAGGACCATTGTTGTAATATTCTGAAACTTGAGGACCAATCTTTATAACTTTTCCAAACTTCACATAAGGATCAAACCTGCCATATAAGAATAGTACAAGGACCATTTGCATAAAATTCCATTTTTTATAATTCCAAGGACCTTTTATGTCATTTTTGGATTTTGAGGGACTAAAAGTGTAATTTCCCAAAAGTTTATCATAAGGACCTATTTTGCCATTTATTAATGGTACAAGGTTTATTTTTGATTATTTTCACTTTTAAAATTCACCAAGGACTATATTTGACATTTTTCAAAGTTTAGGGACTAAAGTTGTCATTTTGTGATTTTAAACTTCAAAGGATTATTTTGAACAACTTGTGAATCCCAAGGACCTAAAATGATATTTTTACAAGTTTTGAAATGACCAGGGACTAATTTTGACAATTTTCTAAACTTGGGGGACTAAAACTGCCAATTATGCAAACTTGATACGTTTTTCATCTGATTTTGATGTTTTTGCATTTAAAACATATAAAACACTTGTTTGTGATATTTTTATCATTTTGAAGCATTTACGAGTGTTTTCGGATGTTTTGGCATTCTAACGATATAAAAATGATGAGTATTTAGACACTCATCAACAGAATTAAAGTTAAAGTTACTCTGTAACTAGTTATGACGTAACTAAAGTTTAAGTTACTCCGTAACTAGTTAGGGCGTAACTGAGTTTGAGGTTATGGCATAACTCTTCAGCTTTTCATAATAGCAATATTGCAACTTAGGACCTTGAGTTCCTTCATTCCATTGATGGAGAAGAACACATAAATGTGTTAATTTAGCACCGAACTTCGTATTTAGTAATATTATGGCGTAACTAAATCACCGGGTTACGCCGTAATTCTTTATAAGCATATTCTTATCTGCTCCGAAATTATCTCTACGGCGTAACTAATTTGTCGTGTTACGCCGTAACCTTCAAAGTAATAATTACAGCATAACCTTAAGAGGAGGTTACGTCGTATCCTTCATGGCATCATATTTACGCCGTAACATTATCAACTAGTTACGGCATAATCTTCACACATAATTCACAGGCCCTCGTAGTATGTGTTACGGCATAATCAAAAGTACCACTTACGCCGTAACTTGTCTTCCGAATATATATTTTGGCCTTATATCACATCTTTTCCGTTCCAATGCCTCATTTATCCTGAAATGCAAATATGAACGAATTAGGTACCATATGAATACAAATGAGGCCATAAACACGGGATTTTGATATGTAAAATATCAGGGTAATTTGATGTTATCAAATATCCCCCCACTTGAACTCTACTTGCCCTCAAGTAGACTTTTTAAATAATTCTTAAAAAGGTATCTCCCAACATTAATTGGAAGATATGAGTTTAAAAATCACCTAAGCTAGAAAATTCCGAACCAAGCACCTCACGAAAAGGGAATTGAAATCACATTCTCTCTCATAATTCACGTGTTTATTTTTGGGTGATCACTCAACTGCTCACTCATGGTGAGTATTCTATCATAGTCTTGGCAAAGATACTAATCTCCACCGCTAGAGTTTATAGATGCAACTATTCTACAAGGCAATGGGTTGACACAACATAAAGGCTTACGGGTTATTTTGTCATTACTTACGAGCTACGGCGAAGGGGACAAAACCAATGATACATGACCAAATCCATGGCCAAGACACCAATGATTGCTCGCTTCCTCACCTAAAATCGCTTCACGAACAAGGGTAGGATAAGACATGGGAAAACTTTAATGGGTGTTAATAAAAAGACACGAAAAAATAGATTCCTAAGTCCATAGTCGCCCCACCACTAGTCGCATTCAATCCCATAGTAAAAATCAAGGGTCAAGAGTCAAGGGGTCTTCAATACACGAGTCAATGCATATAAAATATAGCGTAATGCCTCATAATCTCAATAAACCAGGCAAATAAGATGCATTAACTCGACCTTCATTATCAATGAAAAGAAATGTATGTGCTATAATTTTTTTTAAAATATGGGTAATTTTAGCACATATGTTTACCACAAAACTATAAAATCAACCATTTATATCTCCCATCCCCCCACTTGGGATGTACAATGCCCTCATTGGACATATATTGATTCAAATTTGAAAGGCGAGATTGAAATGTACGGGTTTCTAATTTTATCCGTAAGACAAAATGGATATGAAACAAATGCGCCTAGTTGAACAAGGCGAGAACAATAATTATAAATAAACACTTGCTTGCATGCTCTTTTTTTTTCACTTTCTCTTTTCTTTTTTCTCATTTTTTTTGCAAGACAAGGTATAAATGAATATAAACGATACGAACATGAAAAGTATCCCCCCATTTGAGATCAACTATCATCTAAACCCGATCTTCTTCCACAACCCTTTATTCAAAACCTGCGACTTTCACCAGTGGAACCAAATTTAACCAACAACGCCCGAACCATGGACATAAGGAAACTACAGGGTAGGCTAGGCTATAGGTGTAATGAAACAATTATATTGAGTAAAAAAAATAAAAGGAATGGCTCAGATGGGTGTACTAGGGGTATCTTGCACTAAGGATGAGTGCAACAAAAAGGGTTTAACAGGGATTGACTAATCGATGTGAAAAGTCAATATACACAATACATATATGGGCTATTTGGGTTTAATCCTAAAATTGCCTTATATCCTAAGTTGCACCGATCACACCAAGTTACCTCAGTGTAATGCTCATGATAATGGTCTCACAAAGATATGCAAGGCCAAGTTCTAAAGTCTACTACAGCCACTGGCACACTCATTTTTATGGTATTATATATAAGGGGAAAACGGAAAGGCTTATCCTCACACAATTGAAATATATGGTAGGTGTGCTCAGTCTAGATTAATCCAATTAATTAGTGAAAAACATGTCAAAATTTTACTAATGAAACACTTTTCATCAAAAACTAGAAAAATAAAGGCAAGTAAAATCACACGGGTGTCAATGTCTAATCCCTTCCCCCCCACTTGGGTCATGCTAAACATAAAAATGATAGATAAGAAGGGTTAGAATTGAAACAGAAAACTCGCATGGATTTGCTCGGCATGATCAAAGACACATGAGTAAACGTGTCCCGCTTTGAGATCTATGAGCAAAATTTAATAACCTGAATTCACTTAAGACAAACAAATGCATCATACTAGAAAAACAACAAGTATTAAAAGAAAATGAAAAACCTAACTCACTTTCGTAGGAATCACGGTTGCATTTAACATATGCAACAAGCCTTTTAAACCACTTGGTGTCCCAAGTGGACGAGTGTAGTCTCGTGAGGGCTTACAGGGAACATACGCACAAAGTTCATTTATTACTAATACAAGGTTATTGTGCTAATATAGGAAATATTTAAACTGCATGATAATTATGTCGTAACCCCAATAAAGGAGTTACGCCGTAATTGTGTCAAACCTGGCAATTTGCTACTGGAGAATAGCTATGGCTTAACCATAGAATGGGATTACGCCTTAATGGTTATGCTTTGGAGAGAATCGCTACTGAGGGTATGTTATGGCGTAAACATGAGGATGAGTTACGCCGTAACTGTTGGACATGACAAGTCCCCATTTTAGTCACTTGTGAATTCTCCTCCAATTCCTGCAAAAATGTTAAAAACACAAAACCCTACTATACTAATAAAATGGAAAAGAAATGATAAGCATGGGGTGCCTCCCACGAAGCGCTTGTTTTTGTTCGAGTCATGAGCTTGACTCTACCCTTATTTACTAAGTAAAAGGGGGTTCATCCCCTTACTTGAAATCAAGTGTGGGTGAAAATAGTAATAAACACCATGAGGCTGTGAATTTGGTATAGGACGGGGAAAAAATGAATTATAATCATACCTTAAAGGATATGTCATTTCCCTCCTTAACTTACCCATTTTAGTTGATGGCATAGATGCTTGGTTCACCTTGTGATGTGGCTGACTAATCTGCTCATATGTCTCCTCGTTAATCACTGTAGTGTCCAAGATCTTGCCCTCTAATTCCATTGCAAGATCAACTAAGATTGGTTCAGTAGCCGGTGCTACATAACCATCATCGGGTGATGTGACGGGTTGCACGATTTCATCCATAATTTCAGCAACCTGTATAAAAAAACAAGCAAGATTGTTAGGAATAAAAGAAGAGCTAGTAGACGTACCGTTTTGTGTTGCGGTTGATTCCTCATTAGCTTATGGAATTGCTTCATCACCCTGTAAGCTCTTTGCTTCCTTCTTCTTCAATTGATCATAGCTTGTTTCTTCTTTTCTCATAGTCTTCAAACATCCTGGAAAGGGGATAGGTGATACATAAGGTCTGCTATAAGGTAAATCATGATGAACTGGCTCTTTGTTGACTTCTTTCATCTTTCCCACCGTTGCGTTGATAGTTTCAACTGTATTCTTTTTACTTTCCAGGACCTTTTGGTTTAATTCTTCAAGCTTAGCCTCCAAGCTTTTCCTCTTAGTGTCAAGCTTATTTAAATTCAAGCCTGTGCCCACCTTGAATTTCCTGATCCATTTGTCATTCGAGTCGTGCATCCTTTTTAAATTATCCGAGTATTTATTGACGGCTTCCTCCAATGACTCGATATACCCGACATGCTCATATGCTTTGCATTGTTCATGGAGAGAATGCTCTTGTATAGCATGAATGTTTTCCTTAACCATCTTCATATCACATCCAATTTTATCAAGTTGCTTGGTGATGTCACCATGTCATCCAAGCCTTTGCTATTTGTCACCCAAGTGGTTGCTCCATCATACCAATTTCGTGAATGGTCAACCATCTTTTGAATTGATCTAAGGGCTTGTGCTGGTGGCATCATAGGGATAGCCCCTTGAGAGTCGAGCATTTGGCAGGAAGGGATGTTCAATCCTTTGTAGAAAGTAAGGATCATCTGATGGTTGCTGATATCATGCGTTGGGCATCTGTAGAGAAGGTCATTATATCTTTCCCAAGCTTCATCTAGCATTTCATCCACCTCTTGTCTGAAACTCCTTATTTCTTCAATCTTCTTGGCAATCTTTGAAAGAGGATAATATCTTCTAATAAATGCTTTCTCCAAAAGATTCCATGTATTGATCGACCCGGCAGGAAGCCTGTACATCCATCTTCTAGCTGCACCTGTGAGTGTCATTGGAAAGAGTCTCAGCATCAATGCATCTTGAGTGACTCCTAGAGTGTGGAAAAGATCTGCGATCTCTACCACTCTTCGCACATGCAGGTGGGCATCTTCATCATCAGTTCTCGCAAAAAGTTTGTGTCTGAGCTCCTTCATACACTGGCAACTGATCTCAAAGCTGATATTATTACTGATTTCGGGGCTTACCACGCCCGGTGTTTCGTTACCTTGAGTCAAAGCCATATATTCTTCCATAGTGAGCATATCAAAATCCGAATCACCCACATCTTGAAATTTCAAGAACAAACAAAAACAGAGCATAAGGGAAAAAGAAAACAAAAAACAAAAAAAAAAATAAAATAAAAAATAAATAAAATAAAGCTATAAAAAAAAAACTTAAATTAAAATCCTTAAACAGCTCCCGGGCAGTGGAGCCAAAAACTTGATGCAGGTATTACTGACTAGGTTTTAATATTTATAAGTTTCTCGTTTACCTATGGTCTACCTTATGCACTAACGGGCAGTGTACCCGATCGTGTGTAGTGTAGTAATTGGTAACACCGAGGTCGTCCCAAGAACTATGTGAGCGGATTCTAATTAAGTCTAATTATCACTGATTTTAATTGGTTTAAGGTTAAAATGATTAATTAACTAATAAAACAAGAAATGAATGTAAGCAAATAAAAGGTAGAGTTGTGATCAATAAGGGAGAAGTGTGCTAACTTAGTTACTTATCCTATCAAGTTATGTTCACGTCTAATTACTTCCAATTGCTTCAGCGGGGTTTAGGTTGCTAGGACAACATTTGGTCGGGTTTGTCCTAACCTATCGCCAGGTTTCCATGAGAGATCAAGCTACTACCCTTGAAAGTCCAGTTGTTTTTAGTCCCCTAAGCCAAGTCATTAAGTTCCGCTACATGCAAGATTCATAACAATGAGTGCCCAAGCGCTAGCATCTTAGACACTAATCCATAACTTCTTAAGTTCATCCAAACGGCAGGTGATCATTTGGTTAGTTCGCACAAGCGAAGAAGGGTTTTCAGTTGGTCAATTCTTACCCTTCCCACTCAGTCTCCCTACTTAGGGTTAGTTGGTCAATTCTTCTAAGCAACTAGACACTACCACCATTCAAAACTACTGAAACAAAGGTAGCTACCAACAAACTATGCATTCATACACTAGAAACAATTATACGGAAGCAATGTAAACATAAACATAACAATTAAGGAATCATAACAAGGCTAGCACCAAAGGTGCTTAGCCAAACATATAGTAAATTATACCAACAAAAATGAATAAAGAATAAATTGAATTGAACATATTGTTTGATACAAATTACTTGATGTAGAGCTAATAATGATAATGATTGAAAGTGAATTCTTCCTTGGAAAATGGCTTGGAACTGCTGGAAATTTCCCTTAAGTGGTGCCCTAATCGACCCTTAGGAGAGGGGTAAAGAGAGATACTTAAAAATGCAGATTTAGGGTTGTATTTATAGGCCGCGACATGGTTACGACGTAACCTTAAGTGTGAGTTATGCCGTAACCTAGTTATGGTGTAACTAAAGTTTAAGTTACTCCGTAACTAGTTATGGCGTAACTAAAGTTTAAGTTACTCCGTAACTAGTTTGGGCGTAACTGAGTTTGAGGTTATGGCATAACTCTTCAGCTTTTCATAATAGCAATATTGCAACTTAGGACCTTGAGTTCCTTCATTCCATTGATGGAGACCAACACATAAATGTGTTAATTTATCACCGAACTTCGTATTTAGTAATATTACGGCGTAACTAAATCACCAGGTTACGCCGAAATTCTTTATCAGCATATTCTTATCTGCTCCGAAATTATCTCTACGGCGTAACTAATTTGTCGTGTTACGCCGTAACCTTCAAAGTAATAATTATGGCGTAACCTTAAGAGGAGGTTACGCCGTATCCTTCATGGCATCATATTTACGCCGTAACATTATCAACTAGTTACGGCATAATCTTTATACAGAATTCACAGGCCCTCGTAGTATGTGTTACGGCGTAATCAAAAGTGCCACTTACGCCGTAACTTGTCTTCCGAATATATTTTTTGGCCTTATATCACATCTTTTCCGTTCCGATGCCTCTTTTATCCTGAAATGCAAATATGAATGAATATGAACGAATTAAGTACCATATTAATACAAATGAGGCCATAAACACGGGAATTTGATATGTAAAATATCAGGCTAATTTGATGTTATCAGTAGCCTACTTTATCTCACGGCTAGTAGACCCGACATTATGTTTAGTGTTTGTCTATTTGCTCACTTTCAAGAAGATCCCAAATCATCACACTTGGAAGTCTTGAAACGAATATTTAGATACATTAAGGGCACTGCATGTTTAGGATTATGGTATCCCAAAAGAACAGGTGTAGAAACCATAGTGTATGCCGACTCGGACCATGCCGGTGACTATGTCGATAGATAGAGTACAAGTGGTATTTGTACTTTTGTTGGACATTATCTCACCTCATGGTTCGCAAAGAAACAAACGGCTCTCGCTATCTCAACTACTAAAGCAGAGTACGTCTCAGCCGGAAAGGCATGTCAACAAGCTCTTTGGATGAAGCAAGCTCTAGTGGATTACGGAATTCATCTCAACGACATCTCTATACTTTGTGACAACAAAGGAGCCATTGATCTCAGCAAAAACCCCGTCCAACATGCTCGCACAAAACATATTGAAATTCGCCATCACTTCCTTCGCGACAATGTTCAAAATGGAAACATCTCAATTGAGAAAGTATCCTCCGAAGATAACATTGCAAATATCCTAACTAAACCTCTAAACGAGAACCATTTAATCTTCTTAGACTTGGTTTAGGATTAATGGAACCAAACATATAGTTAAAACATAGCCTAAACCTTAGAATAACCTAAACAAAACAATTTAGCAAAACTTGGCTACATTACCCACGGTACCAAACGACAACACAGACGGAACCAATTTTTTGGGTCCGTCTGGTCCGTGGTGCTAACAATAGCAAAGTTTTGAAATACAAAACACCTTCTTCTTCACAACCTACTTTACCAAAACGAGCCACAAACATACCTAACTCATTATTAATGTTTCTTCATCCACTAATCATAGCAGAAAACATCATTGTAAGTATCCTAACTACATTACTTCTCTTAATTCCGAGTCTAGGGTTCTAATTTATGCACAAAACTAATACATGGCGATTATGTATATTCTTGCATAAAACATGAACTACATTGTTAAATTGCATAACTAATTATGAACTACATTGTCAAATTACATAACTAATCATGTTTCCCACTAGTTAGAAGCTAATTATCATAAGGTATTATCCTAATTAAACTAAAAACCCCATGTCAAATTTTTTTTAAAAAACTTCTCACTTGTAGGAAAACAATTTCTCATTGTTCATACAAATAAAAACGTTATTTTCATCACTTGCATAATGTCTCTTGAATAATAAAGGTAATGCATAATTAATATGCATTCCCGGGTATATTCAAATGAAGCCACATTGAATTAAGAGCGTTTGGGTTATCTCTTGCTTTTTGCCAAACACTACCAATAAAACCTATTTTATGCATAAAATGAGTCGAGATAACCACAACTCAAAATTGTTTGCATATAGGCACACACTAGAACAAAAACGCTAATTTTGTTTTCGTTTTTACTAAAACTTGTAAATTCTTGCTCGTAGGAACAAACATGGTAGCCGCAAAATTTTACGATCACAAAGACACTCTTGGATACATCCCTCAACACCACAAAACTAAGGGCCTTACCAAAGAACAAGTTGAAATCTTTAAGAGTCTAGAGAAAAGGTATTTCCATGAGGGTAGGACAATTCATTCATCTTTTGTCGACGGAACAAATCTCCGTCAAGAACTAGCCACTATCAACTTCGATTGTCTCCTTGACATCGATGAGCCAATTTGCCCTAGGTTTGTCCTAGAATTCTATGCTAGTGTTGTTTCCATAACAAATGAAGATGATCAAATGTCTCTCAAATTTAAGATCAACCAAAATGACTACACCATTTCTCTCAACTAATTTGCTCAAGTGTTAGGAATTCCTTGCCGTGGTACTTGTCTTTACTCGGATAAGTGGTCACTCACTATCCTTGATGCTATTCATGACCATTCTCTTCCTTACCAAACTCCTTTGGTCGACAAGGACGTCATTCGTGAGCACCTCTTTAATGATAGGGTAGCACCAACCCGTGTCACTTGAGCGGGAAAGGAAGTCAATTGAGATCCATACGGTATGGAACTCAATGAGCTTAAGCCTCAATTCAAAAAGTGGGAGGAACTCCTTAGAGCCAATGTCATTAGCACCATAGGAAACCGAGACCACATCAATGCTTGCCTTTTTTACATGCTCTATATCTTGTCTACTCATCAACCATTCAACTTGGCTTACTACATTGCTAGGAGAATGGTAGACATTCCTACTCAAGGATTCGTTGCTCTTCCATACGGGATGCTTTTTACCCGTCTTTATAGAGCTTATGCACCCATTCCGCCAAGTCCTAGAGGGTTGAAACTAGACTATTTTCTCATCCCTCATATATTTGTTCCCTTGAGTGATGAAAGAGTATCCAAGACTAAGGAAAAGGGAAAAAGGCCAAAACCTCTAACTCCTTCATCATCATCAAATAGCTCCGAAGACGGTCTTCCCAACTCAAGCCTTCAACCACATGTGTACTAACCTTTTCATGCAGGGGGATAACACACGTGTGTTATTAAATTTTACCCGTTTTCACTTTTAAGTGAAAATCAATAGTTGAAAATAGAAGCTCCATTATGTTTATATGTGCGTTATTGTTTGTTCCTAACTAGAAATAATCATCTCCATATGTTTTAAGAAAAAATTCAGGATTCAGAAAATTCCCCGGGGGTCAAAAAACGCCATTGCCAAAAAAATCTGCACTGACAGATCTCACGAAACCAACTTTTTGGTTCCGTCCGTTCAAAATTTTGGTTCCGCCATTTCTGCACTGATGGACCAGCCGGACCTAAAATTTGGGATCCGTCTGTGTATTTTTTTGGTACCGTGGGATGCCCAGGTATGTTGCTGAATTTCGCTCATTCCCGCATTCTAATTTACCAAAATTTGTTTATAGGATAGTTTTTACTTCTTTTTAATCATATTAGAACTAGTTTTCCTTACTTAGACATATAGGATATCCATTTCCCACCAAAATTCACCCAAGGAACCCTTTTTCATAAAGGAAGGAACCAAATTTTGGTTTCTTGAAATCCGTGGGTTATCTGAACTTCAAGATCTTGCAATCATTAGAACACATTTATTGCATATCTTGGTCTTTTCACTCAAACCTTCTTGTATGGCTTGACTTAGATGATATGACTAGCATTAAAACTTATCCAAATCACCATCACCACCCAAATCTCCAAAGCTCATACCTTTAGAACTATTCTCAACTCCACCAACATCTCCAAACCCATTTTTGGAAGACTTAGAAGACCTACCTCCTAGGCCCGCAAATCCACCTCCACTTCCATCATTCGGTACCATTGAGCGAATTGCTCATGAGTCACCACGCCCATCATTTGAACCAAACGCCCCTTTGGAACCTAGACCTCGCCTCTTCCACCCAATCCATAAGGACATTCATGGACCATTGTATGAGGACCATGCTCTACCACCAACATCCTTGTCTCCTCATATTGATGATATCGATGAATCTATGTGGGAAGATCACCCACAATCCAAAGCGGAGATACAAGCCCAACTAGAAAACTTTCAGAACTTCTCCAATATGGTGGATTCTCACCTTAGTGAAGCTATGCAAATGCAAAATGCTTTGCTCTCCTCCCTCATCACTCCATCAAACACCAACAACACTTCCACCAATCCACCACCACGTAATCATGATCCTATTTTCCCATGTAGACACGGTTGCTCAAGTTGTGAGCGGACAACCCACATTAGCGAACGGACCCGGATCATGGTCCATGAGCTACAAGATGAGATGAGGTTCATCCTCAATCACATCCTAGAGCGTATCAACGCTCTTTCTCATCCACCTCCTCAATAGGATGGTTCTAGACTTTTATTTAGGATATTTTTTCTAAGTTATTATTTTTTTTTCTAGAATTTTTTTTTAAGTTATTTTTCTAATTTTTAGGATTTTCTTTATGTATTAACACATCTATTGTGTTCTATTTAATGATTTTCAAGTCATGAAAATTTTAAAAAATGAATGATGTTTCCTATATGGTTGTTGGTTATTACTTGGTGATTGGAATTACTTATATACTTGTGATGATGATTATTACTAACCTTTCTTTTGTAGATTTTTCACAATCCATGTATCTTTCTCTTGGCACCAAATTTAGGGGGAGCAATGGCCAATGGGGAGAATTTGGCTCGGGCTCATCGCATTTTCTGCCTCGCCTCTTCTTTTTGTTTCGACAAAAAGGGGAGAATATTATAGAACTTGACCATTTACTTTCAAAAAGTCAACATCATGCTTTGACTTATAAAAAGTCAAAATTGTTAAAGACCAAATAATTGGATAAACTAGTCATAAGATAAATAAGCTTTTGATTATCAACTTTATCTAACGTACTAGGTCTTTCAAGTTTAAATTAATCTCATATTTTTATAACTCTTGTACAACTTTACATCTTTGATAAAAATAAAATTTATGTTTTGTCCTCAACAAAAAGGGGAAGATTGTTAATACAAATATCGTCATTAAACGTTATTTATATTTTATGATCTTTACCTAAGTTTGTTAACGACAAAAGTAAATTTCATTTTTGTGAAGTATAAAGCTTGTCAAGATTAATAGATATTAAAACAAGCTTTCCTTAAATAAAGTCTTCATCACTTAAGCATTTACATTTTGATTAGTTATGTATCAATTAACTTTGATATCTTTCTAAACTATAATGTGTGACAACATTTTTAGAACAAATATGTTTTAGTTTCTTAAACACAACATTACATATGTATTTACTTTTAACATATTAATTCTAAAAATAGAAAATAACACATTACATCATGGCTTGCATCACATTGAAATCTTTAGAAGATTTCATAGAATATTTTGTTTAGATTTGGATTCTACATATCTTACATGATCTTGGTTAAATTTGGTTGACTTTGGAAAGATCGTTGTAATCTTGCTGTTAGACCAGCGGAACCAAAAAAATACAAGGGCGGAACCCTTTTTTGGTTCCGTGGTCCGTGGCCACTGCTGTTCATTTTGGCCTATAAATAGAAGTCTTCTTCCATTTCAAAATTAACTTCATCGATGACTTCCCCGTTATCAAGTGCTTCACCATAGTCAAACTCCTCATCGGAATCCGAGTCATAGAAAGGATTATGTTGTTGCCAATTTATTTCATTATGCCCTAGGTGATTTCCAAAGTGGTGAACGGGTGAAAGGTTTTGTGGGATTGCGTTTTCTATTTCGAGAGGAGGATTAGGGACGGGATTGGGAGCGGGTAGTATAAAGTTTCTATGGCGAAAGATGTGAATCATGGTGAGTGATGGGTTTTACGAACAAAGTCACGAAGAAGGGGGATAGACTACGAGGAAGCTAAAAAAGAGAAAAAATCTTACTTGATAGGAATCAAGCAAGGGAACCTAAACGAGATAAAATCTAACTAGCTATTCTATTCCCGAGCGGCGCAAAAACTTGATCACGCGTGTACAACGCGTTCGGGGTCAAAGGAAACTTCCTTTTCTTGAGCAAGTTTTTAATCACCTAGACAGTGAACCTAATCATTGTAGTGTAGTATTAGGGTAAGCCTCGGGATTGCTATCGTTCTCTAGGGAATAGGACGCTAGTGAAAAATTACTACGCTAAAGTTGGGGTTGAGGAAGATTATTTTTTTATCTTTTTCATATTTTTAGAAAATAAAAGGTGCGATCTCGGGTATTGGATTTGGGGGGGGGGGTGGTACTTCTACCGATAACTCTACTTATCTAATTATCTAAGCTAAGGGGTAGTCTATGTATTTTGAAGTGTGCTCGTATGATGATTAAAGATGTGTCTACCTAGATACTATTACTCCCTACTTATCTTTTATTGATGGTTGAATTGTCACGTTCTTATTCTTAACGCGTTGTGTTTTCTAAGGTCGTAGGGTGTGCTTTTATCCCTAACTCTTTGAAGCTACCTAAGGTTAATGACTACAAAATCTCTAGGATTCATAAACTTAACACTAAGGTTTTCTTTGGATTTTTAGCCTACAGTTCTACTAGTAATTATAAACTAATGTTCAACAAAGATTAATCAAGTATTAATAACACAACGATGGCTTTAAGCACTCCTAAGCCAATTTACAATTAAGATAAGAGACAACTAATCAATATTCAATAACTAGGTTTCATAGATCTAAGCAAACACACAAGTAAATTAGTTGGACATGTTAAACATGCAAGCATACACACATTCAATCAAAGACATAATGAAATCAAGGGAATAAATAACTTATCTCGATGTAAAATAGGGTATTAGAACCCTAAAATACTGTCCTAGATGAACTACAATCATTTTACGTTTTTACTCCACAAGTCTACCTCTAAAAAGTCTGAAAATTCAAATTCTATATATAGAGTTACAACTGCAACGACGTCACCTTTTAATTATGACGCCGTCAGATCGCCGCCATTAGGGTTTCGTCTTGGCCAAGTCAACTTTGGGATGGCTTCACGTTGTGGTTGTGTGTTGTCGACTTCAACTTCGGCGTCGTCGAATCGGATCTAGGCCGTCCCGAGGAAAAGGTCTTCGTGACGCCCTACTCTTCAAAGCTGGCCGTCAGTGCAAAATAGCAATTTCGCTCCTGAGCCGTCACAAATATAGGGACGGCGTTGCCCTTTGTTTTTGACGGTGTCGGTGCACTTCCAACATCTTGAGTGTCTTGATCTTGACTTTAGCCATTTTCTTCACATATTCACGCCTTTTCGTCCAAATAAGCATCATTCCGGCATTTTGCCTTCAAGAGACCTAAAAAGTTAAAAGGAGCGAAATTAAGCGATGCCGGATATAAAGTGGGCGATTAAGGGCTTAAATGACCCCAAAAGTGTCGTTTTAAATTCTTATCAAATATCCCTACACTTGGTATTTGCTTGTTCTCAAGCAAATGTGGTTTTGGCCAATCAATTTATAAGTTAGGGGGCATAAAGCCATGGTTTAACATAATTCATAACAAGTATAAGCCCCGCAAAAGTCATAACAAGCACGAAAATTACATACTAGAACCTCAAAAGTGGTGTTTGGATACTCTCATCTCTTGGGTGTATATGAAATATATCAAATGAAAATGGAAGATAAACACTCATTAACCGATCATAGTACATAGATTACCATAGGCTTGAGACTAGATCAAACCTCCATCTCTTTGGCGTAGGCACCTAGGAAAAACTATCTAAGAGGTCTTTTAAAGGGTTGTAACGTTAGGCTTACGGTAGGGAAACAAAGGGTTTGGTTGGATAGGCGATTTAGTGGTGGCAAGTCAAAAATCTTTACGTTACAAGCATGAGAAGAATGGCGTTGCTAAGCCAAGACTCGACTCTCTAAACTCTAAATAACTTTGAAACAAACAAAAATAAATATAAAGATAGATGTAGGATGGTAGCCCGTATGTTTTTTTTTCATTTTTTTTAACACTCTTTTTTTTCGATTTTTTTTTGCATACACTTTTACTCTACGATAACATCAAAATATAAGGGATTTATAGGCACATCCATACACTTGAGTTTTTATTACTCTAACACTAATTTGACCCGAATTGAAAAGATCAAAACACTTGGAGTACATTATTACGTAGATAAAGAGAATTTGAATTTAACCTTCTTTCCCGTCACTCCATAAAATTTAACTTTACCCATGAGTCCCAATCGTCCCAAAACTGTATACAAAGGATATGACTCGACTTAGAAACTTATGGACCTCATGAATAGAGTTTGTAAACCATAGATGGATAAATTCGTCATTGTGTTCATTGACGATATTCTTATCTACTCTCATGATAAAGAAGAACATGCGGAACATCGAGAAGCATCACGAAGTTACTCAAGGATGAAGAATTGTACGCAAAGTTTTCCAAATGTGATTTTTGGATTGAGGCAGTCAATTTCTTGGTCATGTGATCGACAATAAAGGAATCCACGTGGATCCCGCAAAGATCGAATCCGTAAAGAATTGGTCGATACCACCAACCCACCGAAATTCGTCAATTCTTAGGACTTGCTGGTTATTGTCGGAGATTCATCGAAGATTTCTCGAAAATAGCCAAACCATTGACCGAGTTAACCCGGAAAACAAAGAAATTCGAATGAGGAGGCGATCAAGAATCGACTTTTCAACTCCTAAAGAACAAGCTTTCGAAGCACCATCTTGGCACTACGAAGAAGTAGAAGATTTTGTAGTATATTGCGATGCTTCACACATTGGTTTAGGCGCTGTTCTCATGCGAAGGAACAAAGTGATTGCTTACGCATCACGTCAACTCAAAACTCATGAGAAGAATTATACTACTCACGATCTAGAACTTGGCGCTGTGGTATTTGCTCTCAAGTTATGGAGATAGTATTTGTACGGAACCAAGTGTATAGTGTACACTGATCACAAAAGTCTTTAACACATCTTAGATAAAAAAGAACTGAATATGCGTCAACATCGCTAGCTAGAATTGCTCAGTGATTATGACTGCAAGATCTATTACCATCCTGGAAAGGCGAACATTGTTGCCGATGCCTTGAGCAGAAAAGATCGCCCTAAGCAACTTAGAGTGAGATCATTGGGTATGGTAATCAATTCACCCCTACCATCGAAAATTCTTGAAGCCAGATCGAAGAACTTAAAGAAGAAAATAGGCCGAATGAGAAGATTTATGGCATGACGGAGAATGAAAATGGATTTGTGAAAAGATCAGACGGAACGTTATGTTTCAGAGATCGAAGTTGGATTCCACTCTACGACGGGTATCCGAGAACTCATCATGCATGAATCGCATAAATCAAAGTATTCCATACATCCTGGTCCTAACAATATGTATCAAGATCTAAAGCTTTTGTACTGGTGGCCAAACATGAAGGCTGATATCGCCGAATATGCCAGTAAATGCTTGACATGCTTGAGAGTCAAAGCTGAACATCAAAAGCCATCAGGATTGTTAACCCAACCAGAATTTCCCGTATGGAAATAGGAAAGAATCACAATGGATTTCATCACGAAGTTACCGAGAACTTCTAATGGTTTTGACACCATTTGGGTCATTGTAGACCGTCTCATGAAATCCGCTCATTTTCTGCCAATCAAGGAGAACGACGAGATGATTACACTCGCTAGACTGTACATCAAAGAGATTGTTTCTCGTCACGGTGTACCAATCTCTATCATATTTGATCGTGATAGCCGATTCACCTCGAGATTTTGGCAAACACTTCAAAATGCAATGGGTACCAACTTGGATATGAGTACCGCGTACCATCCTCAAACAGACGGACAAAGTGAAAGAATGATCCAAACTCTGGAAGACATGTTAAGAGCATGTGTGATTGATTTCAGAAAAGGATGGGATAAGCACTTACCTCTGCCTGAATTTTCTTACAATAACAGCTACCACGCCAGCATCAAAGCTGCTCCTTTTGAAGCACGCTATGGAAGAAAATGCCGATCGCCAGTTTGCTGGGCAGAAGTTGGAGAAGTACAACTCACAGGCCCCGAAATTGTCCAGGAGACAACTAAAAAGATAATTCAAATTAGGCAACGACTGCAAGCAGCTCGAGATAGAAAAAAGAGCTACGCAGATGTCAGAAGAAAACCAATGGAATTCCAAGTTGGAGACCGAGTAACGCTCAAAGTATCACCCTGGAAAGGAATGGTCATGTTTGGAAAAAGAGGAAAACTCAAACACATTGGACCGTTCAATATTCTACAAAGAATTGGTCCAGTGGCATATAAACTCGAACTTCCCGAAGAGCTTAGTCGAGTACATGACACTTTCCATATCTCGAATCTTAAGAAGTGTCTATCAGATGAAACTCTAGTCGTACCCCTCAAGGACATACAGCTCAATGACAAACTTAGCTTTGTCGAAGAACCCGTTGAGATCATGGACGAAGTCAAGAGGCTTAAGCAAAGCCGCATTCCTATCGTTAAAGTTCGATGGAATCACAAGAAACGAGATCGAGTTCACACAGGAGCGCGAGGATGTAATACGTTCCAAGTATCCCCACATTCATCTAACCACCCATGACAACCTCATGAGTTAAACCGCGGGACACGGTTCTCTTAAGGGTAGGTATTGTAAGCTCCGGAAAATTTCATTGTACTTAAGACCTTAATCGAAAATTAAGCACGATTTATATCATCATGAAATTTTCTAAACATCACGTTTGCATATCATTTGGCATATGCATGATCAATGCAGCTTGAGCATTCATAACCGTCGTGATCAGAACGAAATTCCCCACGATCCTGATAATCTTAAAATACGTAACAGATACGTAAAAATTTGTAAAAAATGCGAAATAAATTATAATAAAAATATATTAAAACTCATATTGGGCCTTAGAACTATTTGGGCCTTATACCACCTCACGACCCAACCCATTATACCATTTTGGCCTCATAACCGAACCAAGCCCACACCACTATTTCGTTTGGGCCTCGTCCCAACTCAAGCCCACACACCCTTAATAATACCTTGGGCCTAACCATTGTACACGACCCACTAAACAAGCCCACACATCCTTATTTATTTTGGGCCTAGCCAACGAGCCCAACACACTTGAAATTAGCAAAACTTGCAAATATTCGAAATGTTATTTCTCTTGGGATCATGTAACCGGTCGTGTAAGAGAAAACCAAACCAAACTAGAAACTTGAAACCCTTTCCTTGGATTCTAAACAATGCATGTAAGAGTGGACAAGAGGAGACAAAGCACAAGTTTAGCCACCTTAACAAATTGTTTAATAACCTAAACTAGATTGACCATGCTTTGACTTCAATACACAATGGATATTGTGTCTAACTAGCTTGACATGTCACCTTTTCTTCCCACAAGTTTTGGCTGCCATGGTGCACGCCTAAGACCAAGATCAAACACACATGTCTAAATTTCTAAGACTAGGTGATCTAGGATTAAAATATAAGAAGAACCATGCCTAAACTCCCTTATAAACCTTCACAAGATTTAGACTTACACACATAACACTATCACAAAAAAACTCACAAAACTTACACACACCCTACAGAATAAATCATCCACAGTAAGCATTAAGGAGGAGCAAGGAAAACGTGAAAGGAAATAAGGGTTTAACGCTAAGGAAACTTGGGTAAAACAATAGTTTGGATAACGTTATAAGGAGAACACGGGGTTAGAGCTCAAATCACTCTCACATTGATCATATCCACTCGTAACGAGTGTTGTAAGTAACTCTATACTCATTTCATTCCAACTCGTTAGGTTTACACATGTTTTATCACACGTTATGCATGTTACGTGCACCATTTCACCATAGCTCGCATTATATGCTTGTTATAGACAATCACGACACAAAGTTTACAAGCTAAAAGTAGTCTAAAACGTTGAAAACACATCACAACTATATATGCAACTCTCGTACACCTTAAAACACATGCAAAATGTTAACGGGCCTAAAGCCCAACCGTTGAGCCCAACAAGCCCAAACCGTGTCCAAGTAAAACCCAACCCGGTCCAATATGGATAAAATAAGCTAATAAACTAGGAAAATAAGTTGGAAATAAGTTTGTACTCATAATACAAAGTTTTCGTTTTTCTAAAAATGTATACGGACCAAATTTGCAAATATTATAGTCCTTGGGTTAAAATTGTAACTTTTCGTAAAGTTAAGGGGTCCTAATGTACGTATATTAAACGTATATAAAAAGTCTAAGGGCTATTATGGCTATATTCGAAAGTTTAGGGGGGAGAAACTCACTTGCATGCGCACGAATAAAACCACGAGGACCAAATCTGCCAATTGCTTAAACTAGTTATAAGTAAATTTTGGGTGAAAAGTGTAAACTTGGAAAATATAAGGTTTAAACGTCTGAAAACAAACTTGGAGGGCTGATTGCGTAAAAGTAGTTTTCCCAAGGGGTAAAATTGTCAAATCTGAAAGTTTTGGTATAAAAATACATTCGGGTAGAAAGTGTCATTTTCTCAAACTTGGAGGACTAAACTCGTACTTTTCGTAACTTGAGGGTAAAAAGTGTAAATTCGGAGAAAAGTTTAGAAAAACTTATAATCTTATCGTAACCGTAAAAGCAGTATTTTGATCGTATCTTATTTTCGGATATCGATAAACATATTACATATATGAATATATATATATATATATATATATATATATATATATATATATATATATATATATATATATATATATATATAGAGAGAGAGAGAGAGAGAGAGAGAGAGATTGGATCATTTAAAAGTTGATCTCGAGAAAAGTGAGAGAAGTGATCTCAACCATTAGATCACCCCTTCCCCTCCTTTTTTCACACCAAACTACGGTGACCTAATTGTATTTTCTTTCATTCTTAAAGGAAGGTTTTGTAAATTCAAACCTATCATATATAATTCATATTTTTTCATTTTTCTTTTCTTCTTTCTCATTCCACGACGACATTTTTACTCTCGGTTGTGTTATCGGTTATTAACACATGTCAAATCGATGATCAAATTAACACGAAATCATATCGTGTTATTAGATTCACAATATCATCTCATCATAATTTATCAAATCGAAGATCGAATTAAGGTATGTAACTGATTTCGTTTATAATTTTGTTATTTTTGCTACTTAACATCCATTAGAAAGCTTGTATGTGATTGTTGTTGTTTCATCTTCACAGATTTATATTCATACTGAGTCAGGTTTTTGTTTTTATGAAATTTGATTAGTTAATCATCATCTTTGTTTATAGATGTTCCAATTTTAAGAGTTTATTGACATGATTCATTGTATAGTATAGTTATTTTGAAATGAAATTGAGAAATAAATACATGAAAAACATGTTTACAAAAGACTGCACACCAAGTGTTTGATAAAATATCTGAATGGGATTTTATAACTGTGATGCACTAATTTTACACTGTGATGTCCTAAATGTTTTGAATAGATTTATAATCTGTTAACTTTTGTGGTATCTTTTGTGCCCGTTTAAGAATTACATTGTTTTACTTGTAGATTTTGTTTAGACTTATATGCTACCTTTTTATCAGATCATGTGCGATATTTCAAAGATGAGTGGGTGTAACATTATTGGAATGTGGACGATGCATATGTGTGAAACTACTGATGTAGCGAACCCAAAGATTGCAAAAGGTGTAGCCACATTAGCATTATCATGTACTCAAGCTCCAAATGATTTGGCTACAGCTTGAGACATGGCGTCGGAGCTAGTAAAAGTAATGGATCACTATTAGCGGAATCAACATTAGGTAAGTCTAAAATTTAAGACACACTCACCTCAGAATCGGTAAGCTCGTGTTGCACTCAAAGTTTCTTTAACTGTTTGATTAACTGACATGATATTCACTCGTTTGGTCTTTTTATATATGAAGAACAAAGTAGGAGAGATGATTTAGAATCACATGGTTTTGTTCTTATGTACTTTTTGAGAAGAATGTATATATTTTATCTCCAAGTTTGTTTATGTCAAGCCTTTTGAGAAATTGAAACTTAATTTGGATAATAACGCTTTTATGTTATTTTGTGACATAGGCTACCATGGCAAGGACAGTCGAAAATAAGAAACAAAAAAATGAAAAGATTAGTGAGAAGAAAGTTTCAACATCTATCGAAGTAGTAATGGTCCATATCTCTTCTTCTGCTCATAATTAGTTTTCATTTTTTTTGTTGGTGTCGCATTTTCGAGTCCTTTGCTTATGAGTTGGTGGATTCATTTTTTTATTCAAACAGGTCAAACAGTTAAAATAAAGATATGACTTAGAAGGTTGTTTTACTATAGAATACACACTAATTTTAGTTACATTGTGATGCCCTAATTAGTTACACCGTGATGCAATGCCGAAATCATATAAACTAGAAATTATAGCATTTAGTCCGCAAGTTTTATTTGACTCTTAACTAACCATCTTAGATATACCTTCATATTTTATTTGCCCTAATTTTAGTTACATTGTGATGCCCTAATACATCGTGATGCCTTAATTAATTTAGGCAAGAGGATTTTAGATTTGGATGAAAACACTCAATAATACAATTGTATCAACTTCAAGTTTATTGCTACTGTATGTATCACTACGTCATCATAGTATGTGATACAACATTAGGTTACAGGTTTTAGTGATTATATACATACAATAGCAAGAAGTTACCAATATTTGTAACATCCAAAGGTAAGTTTAGTTGTATGATGTGCGAGTAGGTACAAACCGAGAATTCGATACATATTTGATATACTAACCATGTTTTTATTTTTGTCTCTAATATATTAACACTGTTTTTCTTTTCTTTTATGTTTGAAATTCATTAACTTGATTAAGTGCATCAAACAGATGCACTAAATTTCCTGAAACAGATGCACTAAAGTTTTAGCTAAAATAAACACATCCATTAATGCAAAGGATAAACAAATGCGATTCTTTGAATTTAATGCATGTGTTAAAATCAAGTTCGAAGCTATTGTATTGAACCTATTTCGTTTATTACTTTTATATCCTTAATTGTTAATCTAGATTATTGATTTATGTAAACCTGCAAAGTCCATATTTTTCATTCTAGATATCTTTATTCTTTCTAGAAAATGAGATGTGCATGATTTCCTGATCTTGTTCCTTGTCGTTATTGTTAGATATGGTAATTGGAGAAGAGAAATACGACTAATAAGTATGCAAACAAGTTTGCTTGGAGTTCGAACGCTGAATGGATTTTGCATGAGGTGTACAAATTTTAATTAACCATGTCAAAAAGAAATAGGTTCAGACTATACTAGAATTTAATTGTATTTTTCTGAAATCAATTGAAGAAATTTTTGTTACTTGTTATTCATTAAATTTATAGATAATATTATAAAGTGCATACCGAACAACATGGAACATTCATACATAATAGTTATCCCACTTTTGAAACTAACGCATAGGCATTGGTTTTGAATAAGTGTAACAGGATAAGTAAATAATACCATTTACATCTTGTGTTGTAAAATCTCTATAGTAGAGAAAATATAAAATCTGTATAGATCTTGTATATATTATTATCGTGATCAGAAATATGATTTGACTTCAGATTCAAGATTTCATTATAATAAAGTTCCATATTATATATTTGTGGTTTTAATAAAAATTATGTTTCTTCATCACATTCATTGCTTTGGAATGTTCTTATCAGTTGATAATGTAATAGGTGGTATCTCTGTAGAGTCTTTCTTTGAAGGCTCGTCAACTTGAATCTTTGCTTGGTCGTTAACCGTGTTTGTTTTATCATTGTTTGGAGCTTCCTTTTCGTCAATTTCATGAACCTAAAAGTATTGCACATTTTTTTGCTTTTATGATACAAACTGATGAACTAATTACATCAAACGAATGTACTAAAGTTACTCAAATAGATGCACTAAAGTGCCTCAAATAGATGCACTGAAGTAATATATGAGAATGAACACATCCATTAATGTAAATAATAAAAGAATGCACTAAGTGTAATGGAGATGAAAGGATAAAGCTGTATATTAAAAAGAATATATTTCTTGTGCGATTGGGAGTAAAAAAATATCAACCGAAAAATATAGTTGAACAAAAAATATCAATAAACATAAAAATAAATAAGTAGTCATGTTATGAACGAATTAATGTTATTAAAAACTTAACTTGCCAATCAGAATACAAGAGATGCATTTTGCATTTATGAGTGATGGTACAATAAGAATACAACATCTCCTAAGATATAGTAAGCTAAAAAAAACAGGCAAATAATATTTTTACAGGCTAAGCAATGACTATCTTCAAATTCTTACAAATTCTGAAACATCCAAAGAAGCCTCTCAAACCATTTACCTTTCGATGCCTATAAATTCGTCACCTTGTAACAAATCATCAGCGTTCAACCAAGAAGAAATGCCATATTCTCATCTGACAAAATCATCTTCGTCACTAAATTCATCGATTCCCGGAAGTTGCAGATGGGGACAGGTCAAATATATATTTCTAAATAGAACCTGAATTAGTTGAACAATCATTATGAGTTGAACAATCATTATGTAATATTCCATACAGATGCCTTATTTTTTTAATACATATGCCCTAAATTGTACACAAATTAGTATATTGTCAAACACCGCTTAATAATCATCATGCAATATTTCACACAAATGCCTTATTTTTCTAATACAGATGCACTAAAATTGTATAAAAATTATTATATTACCAAACACCCCAATGTTTACTACATTGCTTGATAATCCTTATGCAATATTAAACAATTGTAACGTATAATGTTGATGCACTAATGTATAACACAGATGCAATAAGATATTACCCTATGGCAGTCTTGACGTGAGTCCACCGATGCCCATTGTTAAAGAATATAACGTCAGCATTATAGTATTAGTATCCAACTCCCTTTTAATAACGCAATTAAAAATAAAAGAACATGTCAAGATACCTCAAGAACAGTTGTAACTTGAAGTTGAGCATAAGGCAATTCGATTGACATCCATTCAAATTTAAATCTCATCAATGGAACCTTTGCGTCCTTAAAACAGTGTATACCCGACACCTCTACACTTTTTGCAAGCATGTTGTGTAGACTTACGAAAAAATCCTCCTGCATAACGTAAAATAATAATTGTTATCAGAATGTTGCATTTCCATGTTTTCTTTCCTAAGTGTATGCCAATAAATGAATTAAACAGATGAGATTACAAGTCATTGTCAAAATGGCGAACCACAGGCCAACACAAAGAGCATCAATGTCGTATTAGGCATTATATACCTACACCAGTTTTGAAGAAAAAATAGAGCCAAATAAAATCTTGCTACAACCAAAAATGAAAAATAAGTAACATAAACAGAAACTCGCACCAAGACCATAAGATCCATATGTCAATATAGTTTCTGAGGCAGTATATCGAACCCACAACTTTTCATAACTCGATAAAGATTTAAAACTGTTGCAATACCTTTAACTCTCTATTGTTAAGATCTTTAATGGTGGCAATAGCAGCCAAATCTTGAAACCTAAAGGTCACAAAAGCATAGCCTTTGTCCTCACTTAAGTATTTACCTTTCATCACGTTAAATAACATTAAAATACATATATAGCAACATAATTTTCTATAAAATAAAAAGAGAGGGAGAGGGGGGAGAGAGAAGGTTACCTCGGTGACTTCTCCAATAGATTCACCAAACTCTTTCATAACATATTCAGACACATCAAGAGGAATCCGCCAAGCATACAAACAGGCGCCCAAGTATTTCCAATGGCGCACTAAACATACAAATGGATGCCCTACTATGACAACGATGCACTAAACATACAAACAGTACACTATAAAAATACAGATGCCTTAATATCTTTGACAATGCACTAATCATACTCACTGATGCCCTAATATGTTCGTAGACGCACTAAACATACAAGTATATTTTAAAGTATTTCTAGCGATGTACTAAACATACAAATGCATGCCCTACTATGACCAACGATGCACTAAACATACACACTAATACCTTAATATGTCTGATGATGCACTAATCTTACTCACTATTGCAATCATACTCACTGATGCTCTAAGATGTTCAATGATGCAATAATCATACTTATTGATACCCTAATATGTCCATCGATGCACTAAATATACAAATAGAGGCCCAAGTATTTTCAAGAATGCACTAAACATACAAATAGATGCTGAAGTATTTCCAGCAACCAGAAACACAGATGCACTAATACAATCTGATGCCCTAACTTGTAATTCTAAGGCTGCAAATATACACACAGATGCCCTCAGATGTCATATAATTCTCGTATACTGAAAATTAGTGCATCACAGCTTTAAAATCTTATTCAGACATTTTATCAAACACCTGGTGTGCAACTTTAATAAACACATTTTATATGATTTTTTTCGTCAAAATTGGTTCCAAATCTTGTAGAAAGCATGATGATATGATTATAAACTTTCAACAAAAGTTAAAAAGTCATTACATCATAGTTAAAAACTTACAGATTATGTACAATTAAAAGTTACCTAATTAAAAACTTATTCTAATTGCCGAAATTGATAATTATACACAATTATATTATGATTAAATCAATAATATGAACCAGAAACATTAAGTTAAACAAATGAATGGGAAGATCAATTCATAAAGAAAACAAACAGGATTGAGAATTGATGGTATGATGTTGTGGTGGAGGAATGGTGTTGATACCGTTGTGGTGTGATGTTGATTGGTGGCGGTGCAGTGGCTGTGTGGTGGTGGCGATGGAGATGGTCAGATGGAGATGGTGAATGAGAGGAATCACGACTCCACATTTGCATCTGTGTGTTAGCATCTGATGGTTAGCAACTACTACGTATTTGTTTGCTTTGTTTCAAAATTTATCCTCAAGTTTGAGATGTTTGCAAAACCTACCTCAGAATTTTTTTCTCACTTTTCTATCTAATTACACTTTTCTATAGAACCGGACTATATATATATATATATATATATATATATATATATATATATATATATATATATATATATATATATATATATATATATATATATATATATATATATATATATATATATATATATATATATATATATATATATATGTATATATAGAATCCGGATCGATTGAGAAGATTGAGAAGGTTTTCAAAACTATAGATCTTTAATTTTGATTCATGTTTTCAAGCGTAAAACTCATTTTAATGTGATTAAAATTAAAAATGTGTAAAAAATTTGAATCAATGTTAAAAATCTCTCGATTTTGCGATATATGTAGAATACTTAATCATCTGTACAAATTTAATGAATCAATATAATAACTCGATTTTAACAATGATTTGTGAATCAAATTCGTGATTTATAGATTCGATTCACCATAAATTGATGTTTACTTGTGAATCAAATAAAAACATGAATCAATTTGCTCAACGAAGATTTCTCAATCTTCTCAAAATAAAACCTTCTCAATGGAACCGGTCTATATATATATATATATATATATATATATATATATATATATATATATATATATATATATATATATATATATATATATATATATATATATATATATAGACTCGGTTCCATTGAGAAGGTTTTATTTTGAAGATTGAGAAATCTTCGTTTGAGCAAATTGATTCATGTTTTTATTTGATTCACAAGTAAACATCAATTTATGGTGAATCGAATCTATAAATCACGAATTTGATTCACAAATCATTGTTAAAATCGAGTTATGATATTGATTCATTAAATTTGTAAGGTTAGTGTAAGGTTATTTTCAGAACCAAGAAAAGGTCGAGAACTGCGAGAACCGATCTCAACCATCTATTTTTCAATCAATGAAAGGTGGCATAAATGTAATATAGTAAAAGATAATGCATTATATTAACTATTTATTGTCGACGGTCATATGCAAAATAAGTTATTTACAAACCGTTTGATCAAATGGATGTTCAATCTTGACCATTCTAATTCCCTATTTATCTATATGTAACTAACTAGAGGTAAAATAGTTAATCTGAAAAAGTCCCACCATATACATGCGTTAGTTTTAAGAAAATGATAAGGTATAACAAACTTATCCAATAAAAGAGGAAATGTATACTAAGCCTTTCAACCAAAATTCTGTCTACATGCATTCTTTCATGTTTTAAAACTTCTAATCTTTGGCGCCTATTCTACCCTATGCATCCCATAGGTTTAGCTCATTTTTGTACTATATATATATGAATGTCATTTTCACTGATTCTTTACAAAATACCGTACAACATTAGCTTTCACTTTCACTCTTTAAGTTTCCAATCAAAATGGCAAACCATCAGGTACATATAGGTGTTCATAACTCATGCATATACACAACAAGTTTAACTATCATTTTTTTTAAACCATGCATCTAATCTTCTTCTTTTACTCAGGATCTTGCTGAAATCAACCTTGCTATGATGGCAAACCACAACAACCAGGTTATACGTTATATACATCATGCAATTTGTATTTTTTTTATGTCGTAGTTGTTTTTTAATCTATTGTATTGTGTATTAGGATATCGCCATCAACAATGATCAAGCAGCAAAGAAGAGAAAACGTGAGGAGAACCTCATGAACTGGAAATGGAATGAAGTAATTCTAGTCGATGATCTTCCGGATATAATTGAACCTGCTAATGTTTCTAATGTCCCGAACACTGCTAATGTCGCAGATCTGACACTCATTCAGCATGTAATTACATTAACATAGTTATTTACATACTTAACTTTTGTTTTTATCAATGTAGCACATATGTTCATTAACTCATGCACTAACTTTTCATGCAGGATGTTAGTGATGATGAAATACCAATGGCCCCGATCAAGAGAAACAAAAAAAGCCAAATCAAAATAACTGGAAGAAACAGGTGCAAGAAACTATTCGATGAAGATGAGAGCGAAGAAGATGACAGGTTCAACCTACCATTTGATGAAGACGAAAGCGAAGAAGATGAAGACACCGAAGATGACGATTGGGTTTAGCAAGAACACAACTATTTTATGTTTTAGTTTCTATTGTTAGGCTACTATCTTAGTAGTAACTTTGTTTAAGTTCCATCACTTAGACTACTATTTAGTAGTATGTCTTTTCATTGTCTTTTAGGTTATGAATAAAACAAATGTCTTACTTTATCTTGTCAGTTTACAAATGGATATGTGTTTCTTCAGCATCCTAATTGTCCCATATTATACTTCACGTATCGCATGTTCATAAGCATCAACACATGAGCATCCTAATAGTCCCATATTATACTTCACGTATTGCATGTTCATAAGGGAAAGATATTGACTCCGATACAGGTATTATCAAAGTTTATGCATGTTTATGTATGACTAGGGAGCGCTTATAAATCTGCCTGGCATTGAAAATCAATCACAACAGGTGCTATGCAAGTATCACCCTTATAGAAAGACCTTCATTATTCTACTAAACTTATTGGCTAAACATATGTTGTAGGTGAACATGTACCCATTTTCATAATCGTCACGAAGTTATTGTTGATATTGACTCCGATACAGGTATTATCACATAATAAGTAAAAAAAGATATTCACTCCGATTGAACATGAGTCGTGTTCATAAGAACGATAAGTCTTCAATTTACCCACTAATTTACTGGTGTACAATTTTGGTTCATGCTCTTTTTGGTACATCAGTTGTGGACTGCACATGATCTGCAATTTTTTTGTTTGGAACATTATCTGCAATTTTTTTGATTGGACTATGGGAAGATTAGATTGAAACAAATTTGAAATGGTCAACATAATCACTAAAATATCTAACTAATTTCTGTTCTCAGTTACTTAGATAAAGTTGATACCTTTTATTTTGTTAAATTTGTTAGTTATCCAATTAATTACTTAAATTAAAATTTTTTACTTGTGAATTAGTGGGTAAACTTAGGCGCCAAAAACAATTTACATATTTATTTTCACTCATCTTCTCATATCTTTCAGCTGCAACTTTCGGGGCCATCGCCATTTTCGCCGAATTCTGAGGTATTGTAGTTTTATACCCATGACTCATGACTGATTATACAATTAGCATTCTCAGTATTAATGGTATCCTATGGCACATTCAATGGTTCCTCATAACTTTTTTATTCAGTGTATATAGTACCTCACCCGTTTTGATCTATTTTGAAAACTGACCCATTTTGAAAATTGTTTGAATCCAAACAACCCCTTTAACCTGTATGTGTCCAAACAACCCCTTTAACATGTAGTGATATAGTGATGTAAAACTAAAAAAATTTAATCTTGGATATTCTGATGTTACAGCATTTTACCATTGTATTTGTAGGTACCTCCACTTTACAAAGAAGCTTTTTGCCATTTTATTGAATCCTTATAGCATGCTGTGATGTTCAGCATGTTTCATGATAGTGCATTTAGGTACTTTTCATCATACTGCCGTTTAATTGCTTTTTGTATTTCTTGCAGCTACTGAAGATAAATATATAATCAATTAAAGTTGGATAACGTGTGACAGGTTATTTTCTACCTCTCTTTAAGCTTTATTTCGTTATTGTATAAAATACCAGCCATAACATTATGTAATTATAGAATCAACTTGTAGTTCACATATATTGTGTCGGTCCATAGAACTACAAACGTTTCATATATTCTAGATATTGTTCTATCTGTCATTGGATTAGTAGCAATAAACACTCATATCAACAACACTCCCAAAGCATATATGAACCAATAAGCAATAAGCAGATATGAACCAATAAGAACTTATAACAAGAACACCCCCAAAGCTTATATACTTAAACTTAGGCTGATAGGAGCTTTAATGAGCTTGATAGAAGCCTTTGATATAGTAACATTGGTCATTTAAGTTGCTGGTGCAGGGGAGAATTTCTCCCAACAGCTCTCTTTAAGCTTATCAAAAGCTTAGAAAGAAAAATTATAAAAATCAACCAAAAATGCTAGCTTATAGCTTACCTTCCAAACTCTATTATCCCCAAGTTTTAACAGATTTGGACTCAAAATGATGAAATTAAAAATGCAAAAGTATTCCTACTTGAAACTGTTTTTGATTTTTTTACTTTTTTTTTTACTTGAAACAGTTTTTGATTTTTTACTACAAAAATTTAGGAACACCTTTCCAAATAGTTTCATAAAAGTAGCTCATTCCATCCCTCATTTCGTCTTGTGGGGTTGGAGGGGTTCTTCGGATCTCATCACATCCTGTAAGCAGCGTGAATCTGCAAAAAATGGAAAAGAACTAAAAATGGCCAGTCATAGCAACTGGACTGTGACATTAGTACACAACATCAGACATTTGACTAATACTCAAACATTGTCTTACTTGGACCATAAATGTCAAACCAAAAAATACTTTGTATCAGGTTCATAATTGACATGCTATTTAAATTTTAAAGAACTAATGTCTGCATAGAAACACTTACTGTAAGTATTATATAGAGAAAACTAACTGGTATAAGTCTTTTAAATACTTTATAAGTATTACTGATTAAGCGAATACATATACGATGTTCAAAGTCTATGAATAAATGGTTAATACTTACTTCCCGCTGCAAAGCCTCATCAAACATGAATGGACATAGTAACCATTTATTGAATTGTTGTTCTATCTGATAGAAATGAGGAGGCAAGTATATGAGAACTATGATCCAAATGCAAACATGAATGGACATAGTAACCATTTATTGAATTGTTATACTACTTCTACAACACCAAATGTGCAACCATTAACTGATATTAGAAATATCAGTCGGAATACATTACCTCATCATAATGCCGTTTCATCAGTCTTGAATTCTTATCAAACACCTCAAGTTAGGAGAGGTTGAGGTCGTCCGCGGTTAGCCACACAACCTTCAAGTTTTAACAATAATACTACAGTTACACAACCACGGCGTCGTGGCAGGCCTCCATCTCGAGTTGGTTCTCCATCAGTATCTCGCAATGTTAGACAACGCATAAATCATGATGTCGAAAATGTTGGTACTCTGCCTCCTCGCTCAAACATAGTAGTTAACCACGATGTCACATCAGGTGAGTAATTTCAATTTACTTTAATTAACTTTTTCAAATGCTTTTTCCAGCCACTTTCAAGTTGTTATGTGATTTTATAAAAAATGATTTTACTCGATACATTGCCATTGCCATTGCTCACATGATAATGTAACATTGTCATTATAGGTTTGACTTTCGATGATAACCATGTTCGTGTGTCAGCGAGCAACTCCACAAACTATTATTACTTGAGGGTTGTTGTTGATAGCAATGGCAACCAGGTTTATGGCCAATCCAGTTCATGGTCTTGGAAGTTTTAACACCTCTGTAAACTCGATGTCACATTTACATCACATAAGAGGGTCTACTTTCAGCAACAACACAACTAATTCGAGTCAAATTGCACAACAACGACGTGCCCCACAAACTATTATTTGTTCCAAGACTGTGGTTGATAACAATGGAAATCCAAGTTCAGCTCATTTGGCCAATACATTAGATGTGCCGGGACTAAATAACACATCAGTAACATCAATACCACGTTCAACGCGCTCAAGAAGGCCTGCTCCCGCCAACAACGCAACAGATTCCAACGTGTATCGAAACGCACGACAACATCATAAGACACTAAATCCTATTCTTATTTTCATTTCAATTATGTCTAATCCGTTATGTTATACTCATTAGACCTCTAAATTTTCTGTCTTTTTAGGTCGGATGTTTGAATACTGGGATTGTGGCGACGCTGTGCACCAGTGTCCCCATTGCACAGCGATGTTGTGGTATGAGGAGCGAACAATTAAATCACGTTCTCCGCGTGTCCCAAAATTCTCGATATGTTGTAGTGAAGGAAAAGTTCAACTGCCTTTTCTTGAAGATCCTCCACAACTATTACAAGAATTAATGGATTACAATGGTGGTGAACGTTCTAAACTCTTTAGGAAGCATATAAAGCTTTTATGCTCGATGTTTTCCTTCACGTCAACAGGACGAAAGATAAACAAAGAGATAAATAATGGTGGTGCACCTTACACGTTTCGAGATAAGCGGCCATAACCATCACAAAATCGGGACTCTCTTGCCAACACATGAGGACGGACGTCCTAGGTTTGCCCAGTTGTACATATTTGACACCGTAAATGAAGTTGAAAACCGATTCTACCCATTAAACAGAAGGCTAACCTCAAGTCATGAAGATGTGATGCTTCAAATGTTGGTTCATGACCTTATAACCATGCTTAACCAAAACAACCCATTAGTGCAGGCCTTTAGGATGGCAAGGGACAGATTTAGTGTTGCTTCAATGCAACCCGTTACTCTTCGTTTAATTGCTACACGACAAAGAAATGCAAGGCAATACAACCTACCAACCGCTTACGAAGTGGTGCATTAGTACCGAGATAGTAACCCACATTCTCGAGATGTGTCGGGTTGAAGAAAGGGGTGGCGAGGAAGGTCAAAATTGTAAAACCCTAAAATCTAAAACGCATAAAAGACTATTTTGCCCTCTAAATTTAAAACTTATAAAATACGTAAATGTTCATTAAATGTAAATGTGACCTAACTTATAAATTGTTGTCAAACCAAGTATGCGAGAATGATTTACGTTTAAGTTTAAAAAAAATCATCACACTTCATCTTTTAGTTTTGCATGAACCAAGATACATTGTAATTAAACTAGGAGCCCATTTAACTTATAAATAAAATTTGGACTTGGACTTGGCCATTGTCTTTCCTTGGCTCGTCAAAAACAAGACCCACACAAGCCCTCCCCATTTTTTCTGTACACTTCATATCAGGACTTCACAATTCAAAACCCTAGCCACCAAAAGTGACGGCAAATCCCTTTCTTCTCTATTTTCCCAGTCGACAACAAAGGTGGTTCCAAGAGGAGATTTGTAGGCTCGTGTAGAGACTGTGGTCTGGCTTGTACATGTGGCTATTGTATTTCTGTTGAATTGGTAAATGGTTCATCGTATGTGGTCTGGCTTGTTAACTTGTTTAGTTCTTTGTATTAGGACCTTGTTTAGATTATTCATTCGTTTATAATGTTCGTTACGTAATTCATACTTGGTACATGTGGCTATTGTATTTCGACTCTTGGTATTACTTCCTTTGCTACGATCTTGGTTAAGTTATTTATTGTAAATTATTTGACTTGTGCGATTGCCATGCTCACTTGCTAATTAATTGCTTCCGCTTGCCTTTAGGTTTCTGTTTGTCTTGGATGTCTTGATTCCACGATTTGAGTGTATGCCATATATATATGTTGTGTGGATACGTACGCTATGCTTACTTATGTTTCGATGCTTTCGTATGTCCGGTTTATATGTGCTTGTATCTATATTATTGATGCTATGATTTGCTTCGTTCTCCGTGTTATGTGTTCTTTGGATATCAGAAATTGTGTTCTGCAGGATCCTCATTGACTCATTATTCTCATTCATTTGCAACTTTGTTATCCGTTTCCTTTGTTCATTTGCATTTGATTTTATTTAGCTTTCGTTTTGTTATATCATTCCTTGGGCTTTTTAAGCTCGGCCGCATTTCTTTTCTGCTGCGGGTTTTAGGTTTGAAGATGGGCTTCGATGGGCGAGAGTTAGAGTATCTTAGTGGACCAACCCTAGTACCATAGTACTTATGGACTTACTTTGAAGAGTTTTGTTTTGAGATTTCATTCATTTTGGATATTGTATTTTCCTCGTCGAGACAATTGTTTATATGATTTGAAACTTCATTTTAAGGTTTCGTTTGTAAATATTTTATTTGTATGTTACGATATGACACGAATGTGACACTTCTACCCTTGTCGGGTTGGGGTGTTACAATTATGGTATCGAGCAAAGGTTTCGTCTTGTTGACCTTAGGATTGACATGTGAGGACTTGGGTGACACTAGGTTTACATGCATTACGATCTCTTCCGATTCCTTTTGATTGTCATTCGATTGGCGTCGATAATCTTCGTCTTCCTTTGTTTTAGCCTTCTTCTTTTCGCGTCGAACTTTGTAATTTTGTCTTCGTACATCCATTTGTCGACCGTTAGATGGAGACTACCCGTGGAGCCGAAGTTGATGGTGTCGACCACGCATCGCCTGTGATCCACAGTGGAGAGGTTCGTGAAGCGAAGCCACACCCGACCGTCTTTGTTGGAGGCATCGAGATCTTCTTGGAGGAAGCTGGACGGACCAACCAAAGACGCAAAAGACGGAGACAAGAGTCAACCGGTGGTGAGAGGTTCATCTACTTCATATGATTTAGGCGCGACTTATGTTACTCCGATTTTTGGTCATGCGTTTGAGGCGGTTTGATATTACGTTAAGTGATTACGATCGGTATTGCTTTTCTTGATTTGTTGTCTGTATGTTATCTGTTTGATGTAAAACCCTAAAATCTAAAAGTATTATGCATAAAAGACTATTTTGCCCTCTAAATTTAAAACTTATAAAATACGTAAATGTTCATTAAATGTAAATGTGACCTAACTTATAAATTGTTGTCAAACCAAGTATGCGAGAATGATTTACGTTTAAGTTTAAAAAAATCATCACACTTCATCTTTTAGTTTTGCATGAACCAAGATACATTGTAATTAAACTAGAGCCCATTTAACTTATAAATAAAATTTGGACTTGGGCTTGGCCCTTGTCTTTCCTTGGCTCGTCAAAACAAGACCCACACAAGCCCTCCCATTTTTTTTTTCATGCGCTTCATATCGGGACTTCACAATTCAAAACCCTAGCCACCAAAAGTGACGACAAATCCCTTTCTTCTCTATTTTTCCAGTCGACAACAAAGGTGGTTCCAAGAGGAGATTTGTAGGCTCGTGTAGAGACTGTGATCGTGAGTTTTGGTTCAAAGAAATCATTTGGTTTGGTCTTGAGTTTTGGTGCTGCTGGTCGTAGGGTTCCAGGGCAACAAAAAGGGTGTTAGGTTGTTTCGTTTTTGGTCTTGTTCCTTCTCTCGTCACGCATCTAGGGTAACACATCTCCATCTCGCTCCTTTTCTTCTTGTTTCTTGATCATGTCGTATGGTATACACCCTTTTATTACATGATATACGAAATTATAACACATGAAATAATAACTATGCTACACATAAAATGATAACTAGTGGTCGCATAAAATCAAAGCGTAGAAAACCCTAGGTAATTAATTAGGGGCTGTTTTGTTTCAAAAAGATGAGATTGGGGGCTGTTTTGAATCGACTTGGGTGAGTAAGGGTATGTTTGGTTCGGTTATGTGTGAGTTTGGGTCGTGTATGGTGTGTTTGGAATAAGGGTTTCGTGTAGTGTGTGTCATATCCTACGAATGGTATTAGTTTGTTAATTTATGATTTTATGTGAATGAAATTATGTTGTTAAATGGTTATGGTTATGATTATGTAATGTTCCTTACATGTTAATAGACTTATATAAGTGGTGTATGTTCATTTTTTGGAATCATTGTAAGGTTTTATAAGCCATTTTCATGTTAAACTCTAATTATGAATTCATGATTTTATGTGGACATGTTAGCGTTAAAAATGGTACTTAGGATATGAGAATTTGGAAACGGCTTTCATAACATGTTTATATGTCATATAGAATGAGTACATGAACTTTCAATGATGGGTGATAACATGCTTATGGATGAGTTTGATAGCTTAGGAGTTCATGATTTTATGTGAAGATTATGGTGATGTTTACTTGACTAAAACTTGTAATCTTGTGAGATAGGATGGGGAATTGTATGAGATGGATGATTAAACTTTTATTTCTGTGATTTACTGATATTTGATGATGGTTGCCTTGTGGATATGATTTGGTGGGTGATGGATAGGTTTGCAACATGTTTAGGACTTGTTATTAGCTTTCTACATGAAATTATGGACTTATAATATGTCAAAATGCTTGATATTATGCTCCATTGGTTAAATTGATGACACCTCTGTACAATTCATGCTATTAGACCCTAAACATGATGTATAATGAGTTTGGTTATGTTTGGCATGCTTAAAAGATGATTGGTGACTTGTTTGTTGCTTGGTTATGATTGCTTGTTAAGCTGTCTAGAATTTAGGTTGGATTCATCTAGGTGTTATCTGATGATACTTACATGTTTTTGAGTGATTCTTGAGCCTAAATTGTAGTACTTTGAAATAGCTTTCTGGAAATATAAGTCTTGTATCATTTGCATACCTGTAAGTATGATTTTACATTTTGAAGTTAGGGTGTCTCGAATCTGAATTTCGAGTTGAAATTTATGATGTAGTATTTGATTTTTAGTATTTAATCTATGAGGTTCTGGAACTTTTCCTTTGGTGGCTATGATGTTTATATATTGTGTGACACCTGTAGCTTTTGGTTTGATGTGTTGAGTAGGGTGAGTGTGTTTGTTTGGGCTATACTTTTGGTGTGTGTAAATCTGGGTGAGTTCTGGACAGGTCTGGACTTATGATTTTCCATAGGCCATTTAGCATGGAAATAGAACCCACCAATTTTTGGAGAGTCTTTTAACTCATATGGGAACCCCTGGGATTTTACTTGATTTCATTTGAGCTAAGTAAGTATTTTATAAAAATCGCTAAAGTCTGGTCCAAATATGAGTTTAAGAAAATGAAAGATAAAAAAAAGGATATCAATAAGTAAAACACTTACACATGCATAAGAAGCTTATAAAATGAGTATATAAGTAATATATGATATCAATTCGTGTAGATACGTTGAAGGAAATACGACGTTGCTTCCCGGTGTAACTTTCTTGTTTGCTTTGATTTCGTTGCTAAGGTACAGATATTCTGACCTTTTCAGTAAAGGTTTCTCATGATTTTCTTTCTTTGGCCTTTCTCTTATGCTTATTAGGGTTTCCTATGCCATTGCTATGAATCCCTTCTGTTCGTCTGAATCTCTGTTTGTCTGAACTTCTGTTTGTTGAACCTTGCTATATATGATTTGGACTTTCTGATTTGGACCTTATGATTATGAACCTTCTGATATGTATTTCTGTTTTGACCTTTATGATTACCTATGATCTGTGTCATTTCTGACAATATGTTTGACCTAAGTTAGTTTGACACCCGAGCCATTATTTCACTAGGCATGGGGGTTCCATGTCCGTGTCGTTGATGCACCTCGACATGACTCTAGGGCGAGAGTGATGTTCGCCACGTCCTTGATGGTGGAGCATATTTTGTATATGTAGGTTGGGCGTATGGATGCATCCTAGATCCGCTTACATGTCGATATGTTATGCTATGATATGATTTGTCGGTGAATGATGTCGTGTGCAATATGCGTCTTCACATTCGGGAGCTAGCTACTCCATTGGTTCTTGAGGTCTCCTCCTATTATATATGGTATTCCGAGGTCACCCTCCGAATAAAATGGGTACTTATGATATGATATGATATGATATGTTTCGGGCTCGTGGTAGATGACTAAACCTTTATCCGTTATTTCGATTTGCCTATTACATTTATGATTACAGATTTCCCAATACACCATACTCAGTATTATCTGTTCATTACTCGGACTTTATATGACTCACCATACTACCAAGAGATATATATATTCTATTGCTTTGATCATCACACTCTCATTCCGTTGCTTGGACTATCATTCCATTCACGCATCGGGTTATTATATGTTTATTGAATTTGATTATGCTATTCATGATTATGTGACTCACCGATTACCCTGCTATGATATGATTAATAAATGGTTATCGATTTACCTGTGGTCATCTAATGATATGTAATCTTCTTGTTATGTGACCCTCGATTTGTCTGCTTATCATGTGTATTTCGTTCGAGTTATGTTTATGGGCTATGATTATCCGTTAGGATTCTTGTCTGTGATTATTGACTGATATGCTACATTCTCGCTTATATTTCATTGAATTGGTAAATGGTTCATCGTATGTGGTCTCGCTTGTTAACTTGTTTAGTTGATGTATTAGGACCTTGTTTAGATTATTCATTCGTTTATAATGTTCGCTTACGTAATTCATACTTGGTACATGTGGCTATTGTATTTCGACTCTTGGTATTACTTCCAATCGCTACGATCTTGGTTAAGTTATTAATTGTAAATTATTTGACTTGTGCGATTGCCATGCTCACTTGCTAATTAATTGCTTCCGCTTGCCTTTAGGTTTCGTTTGTCTTGGATGTCTTGATTCCACGATTTGAGTGTATGCCATATATATATGTTGTGTGGATACGACGTCCGCTATGCTTACTTATGTTTCATTTTCGTATGTACGGTTTATATGTGCTTGTATCTATATTATTGATGCTATGATTTGCTTCGTTCTCCGTGTTATGTGTTCTTTGGATATCTCAGAAATTGTGTTCTGCAGATCCTCATTGACTCATTATTCTCATTCACTTGCGACTTTGTTATCCGTTTCCTTTGTTTCATTTTGCATTTGATTTTATTTAGCTTTCGTTTTGTTATATCATTCCTTTGGGCTTTTAAGCTCACCGCATTTCTTTTCTGCGGCGGGTTTTAGGTTTGAAGATGGGCTTCGATGGGTGAGAGTTAGAGTATCTTAGTGGACCAACCCTAGTACCATAGTACTTATGGACTTACTTTGAAGAGTTTTGTTTTGAGATTTCATTCATTTTGGATATTGTATTTTCCTCGTCGGACAATTGTTTATATGATTTGAAACTTCATTTTAAGGTTTCCGTTTGTAAATATTTTATTTGTATGTTACGATATGACACCGAATGTGACACTTCTACCCTTGTCGGGTTGGGGTGTTACAATTATGGTATCGAGCAAAGGTTTCGTCTTGTTGACCTTAGGATTGACCTGTGAGGACTTGGGTAGACACTAGGTTTATGTCTGTTTTGATCTCTTCCGATTCCTTTTTGATTGTCATTCAGATTTGACGTCGATAATCTTTCGTCTTCACTGTTTTAGCCTTCTTCTTTTCGCGTCGAACTTTGTTATTTTGTCTTCGTACATCCATTTGTCGACCGTTAGATGGAGACTACCCGTGGAGCCAAAGTTGATGGTGTCGACCTGCATCATTCATGCAACAATCCCACAGTGGAGAGGTTCGTGAAGCGAAGCCACACCCGATTGCCGTCTTCTTGGAGGCATCGGGATCTTCTTGGAGGAAGTGGACGGATCAACCAAAGACGCAAAAGACGGAGACAAGATTCAACCGGTGGCTGAGAGGTTCATCTACTTCATATGATTTGGGCGCGACTTATGTTACTCCGATTTGTTTGTCATGCGTTTTGAGGCGGTTTGATATTCTGTTAAGTGATTCTGATCGGTATTGCTTTTCTTGATTTGTTCGGAACTCGGTTTGAATCATGAAGTTTTATCGTTTGGCATTTTGTTAATATCTCAGCTTTTCTTTTGGATCGTCAGTAATGAGTCATGAGGAACCGATTCGAGCAAGTTGGTGGCCTTCTTCTTTGGTGATATGGTAAGTTGTTTGATGTAGTATATGTTGTATGTATGTGATCGCTTGCTTTGGTATGTTACTTGTTATCAGATGTTATCTGTTTTGATGTGATATTGGTTATGTGGTTTGTCATGACCGGGCGAGAATATGATGACAATAAGGACTTGTTATGTGATGCAAGTATTATGGCGCTGATCACCGTGATAATACCGAGATCATATAATTTGAACTTATTGAAATCATACGAAATCTTGGGAAATGCCTGGGGTTGGTACGTGAATGGACTAGGACCTATATTCGTTATTTGTCACTCCTCATGTTCGTTTAGAATTCTGTACCTCTTTGAGAGATTCGCATCGACATCTGTTATGTATAAGTTTGGTACGCTTTGAAATCGAAATCGGTATGATCTATGTGAGACTATGGATTGCTACGTGCGCTTAAACTCGTACGTATCCGTGTACCTGCGACTTCAATTTTCGAGGACGAAAATTTTGTTTTAGAGGGGAAGAGTTGTAAAACCCTAAAATCTAAAATGCATAAAAGACTATTTTGCCCTCTAAATTTAAAACTTATAAAATACGTAAATGTTCATTAAATGTAAATGTGACCTAACTTATAAATTGTTGTCAAACCAAGTATGCGAGAATGATTTACGTTTAAGTTTAAAAAAAAATCATCACACTTCATCTTTTAGTTTTGCATGAACCAAGATACATTGTAATTAAACTAGGAGCCCATTTAACTTATAAATAAAATTTGGACTTGGACTTGGCCCTTGTCTTTCCTTGGCTCGTCAAAAACAAGACCCACACAAGCCCTCCCCATTTTTTTCTGTACGCTTTATATCAGTACTTCACAATTCAAAACCCTAGCCACCAAAAGTGACGACAAATCCCTTTCTTCTCTATTTTTCCAGTCGACAACAAAGGTGGTTCCAAGAGGAGATTTGTAGGCTCGTGTAGAGACTGTGATCGTGAGTTTTGGTTCAAAGAAATCATTTGGTTTGGTCTTGAGTTTTGGTCTTCATTGGTCGTAGGGTTCGAGGCAACAAAAGGGTGTTAGGTTGTTTCGTTTTGGTCTTGTTCCTTCTCTCATCACGCATCTAGGGTAACACATCTCCATCTCGCTCCTTTTCTTCTTGTTTCTTGATCATGTCGTATGGTATACACCCTTTTATTACATGATATACGAAATTATAACACATGAAATAATAACTATGCTACATAAAATGATAACTAGTGGTCGCATAAAATCAAAGCGTAGAAAACCCTAGGTAATTAATTAGGGGCCGTTTTGTTTCAAAAAGATGAGATTGGGGGCTGTTTTGAATCGACTTGGGTGAGTAAGGGTGTGTTTGGTACGGTTATGTGTGAGTTTGGGTCGTGTATGGTGTGTTTGGAATAAGGGTTTCGTGTAGTGTGTGTCATATCCTACGAATGGTATTAGTTTGTTAATTTATGATTTTATGTGAATGAAATTATTTTGTTAAATGGTTATGGTTATGATTATGTAATGTTCCTTACATGTTAATAGACTTATATAAGTGGTGTATGTTCATTTTTGGAATCATTGTAAGGTTTTATAAGCCATTTTCATGTTAAACTCTAATTATGAATTCATGATTTTATGTGGACATGTTAGCGTTAAAAATGGTACTTAGGATATGAGAATTTGGAAACGGCTTTCATAACATGTTTATATGTCATATAGAATGAGTACATGAACTTTCAATGATGGGTGATAACATGCTTATGGATGAGTTTGATAGCTTAGGAGTTCATGATTTTATGTGAAGATTATGGTGATGTTTACTTGACTAAAACTTGTAATCTTGTAAGATAGGATGGGGAATTGTATGAGATGGATGATTAAACTTTTATTTCTGTGATTTACTGATATTTGATGATGGTTGCCTTGTGGATATGATTTGGTGGGTGATGGATAGGTTTGCAACATGTTTAGGACTTGTTATTAGCTTTCTACATGAAATTATGGACTTATAATATGTCAAAATGCTTGATATTATGCTCCATTGGTTAAATTGATGACACCTCTGTACAATTCATGCTATTAGACCCTAAACATGATGTATAATGAGTTTGGTTATGTTTGGCATGCTTAAAATATGATTGGTGACTTGTTTGTTGCTTGGTTATGATTGCTTGTTAAGCTGTCTAGAATTTAGGTTGGATTCATCTAGGTGTTATCTGATGATACTTACATGTTTTTGAGTGATTCTTGAGCCTAAATTGTAGTACATTGAAATAGCTTTCTGGAAATATAAGTCTTGTATCATTTGCATACTTTTAAGTATGATTTTTACATTTTTGAAGTTAGGGTGTCTGAATCTGAATTTCTGAGTTGAAATTTATGATGTAGTATTTGATTTTTTGTATTTAATCTATGAGGTTCTGGAACTTTTCCTTTGGTGGCTATGATGTTTATATATTGTGTGACACCTGTAGCTTTTGGTTTGATGTGTTGAGTAGGGTGAGTGTGTTTGTTTGGGCTATACTTTTGGTGTGTGTAAATCTGGGTGAGTTCGGACAGTGCGGACTTATGATTTTCCATAGGCCATTTAGCATGGAAATAGAACCCACCAATTTTGGAGAGTCTTTTAACTCATATGGGAACCCCTGGGATTTTACTTGATTTCATTTGAGCTAAGTAAGTATTTTATAAAAATCGCTAAAGTCTGGTCCAAATATGAGTTTAAGAAAATGAAAGATAAAAAAAAGGATATCAATAAGTAAAACACTTACACATGCATAAGAAGCTTATAAAATGAGTATATAAGTAATATATGATATCAATTCGTGTAGATACGTTGAAGGAAATACGACGTTGCTTCCCGGTGTAACTTTCTTGTTTGCTTTGATTTCGTTGCTAAGGTACAGATATTCTGACCTTTTCAGTAAAGGTTTCTCATGATTTTCTTTCTTTGGCCTTTCTCTTATGCTTATTAGGGTTTCCTATGCCATTGCTATGAATCCTTCATTCATCGAATCTCTGTTTGTCCGAACTTCGTTTGTTGAACCTTGCTATATATGATTTGGACTTTCTTTGGACCTTATGATTATGAACCTTCGATATGTATTTGTTTTGACCTTTATGATTACCTATGATCCGGTCATTTCGACAATCTGTTTGACCTAAGTTAGTTTGACACCGAGCCATTATTTCACTAGGCATGGGGTTCCATGTCCGTGTCGATGATGCACCTCGACATGACTCTAGGGCGATGAGAGTGATGTTCGCCACGTCCCTGATGGTGGAGCATATTTTGTATATGTAGGTTGGGGCGTATGGATGCATCCTAGATCCGTTATGTATCGATATGTTATGCTATGATATGATTTGTCCGGTGAATGATGTCGTGTGCACGCTGCGTCTTCACATTCGGGAGCTAGCTACTCCATTGGTTCTTGAGGTCTCCTCCTATTATATATGGTATTCGAGGTCACCCTCCGAATAAAATGGGTACTTATGATATGATATGATATGATATGTTTACGGGCTCGTGGTAGATGACTAAACCTTTATCCGTTATTTATATTTTATGTATTACATTTATGATTATTTTCCCAATACACCATACTCAGTATTATTGTTCATTACTCATTACTCTTATATGACTCACCATACTACCAAGAGATATATATTCTATTGCTTTGATCATCACACTCTCATTCCGTTGCTTGGACTATCATTCCATTCACGTCTCGGGTTATTATATGTTTATTGAATTTGATTATGCTATTCATGATTATGTGACTCCGATTACCTGCTATGATATGATTAATAAATGGTTATCGATTTACACGTGGTCATCTAATGATATGTAATCTTCTTGTTATGTGACCCTACGATTTGTCTGCATTTATCATGTGTATTTCGTTCGCTTATGTTTATGGGCTATGATTATCCGTTAGGATTCTTGTCTGTGATTATTGACCGCTATGCTACATTCTGCTTATATTTACATTGAATTGGTAAATGGTTCATCGTATGTGGTGCGGCTTGTTAACTTGTTTAGTTGATGTATTAGGACCTTGTTTAGATTATTCATTCGTTTATAATGTTCATTCGTAATTCATACTTGGTACATGTGGCTATTGTATTTCGACTCTTGGTATTACTTCCATTGCTACGATCTTGGTTAAGTTATTAATTGTAAATTATTTGACTTGTGCGATTGCCATGCTCACTTGCTAATTAATTGCTTCCGCTTGCCTTTAGGTTTCGTTTGTCTTGGATGTCTTGATTCCACGATTTGAGTGTATGCCATATATATATGTTGTGTGGATACGACGTCGCTATGCTTACTTATGTTTCGATTTTCGTATGTCGGTTTATATGTGCTTGTATCTATATTATTGATGCTATGATTTGCTTCGTTCTCCGTGTTATGTGTTCTTTGGATATCGTAAAATTGTGTTCTGCAGGATCCTCATTGACTCATTATTCTCATTCCACGCGACTTTGTTATCCGTTTCCTTTGTTTCATTTTGCATTTGATTTTATTTAGCTTTCGTTTTGTTATATCATTCCTTGGGCTTTTTAAGCTCACCGCATTTCTTTTCCTGCGGCAGGTTTTAGGTTTGAAGATGGGCTTCGATGGGCTGAGAGTTAGAGTATCTTAGTGGACCAACCCTAGTACCATAGTACTTATGGACTTACTTTGAAGAGTTTTGTTTTGAGATTTCATTCATTTTGGATATTGTATTTTCCTCGTCAGACAATTGTTTATATGATTTGAAACTTCATTTTTAAGGTTTCCGTTTGTAAATATTTTATTTGTATGTTCGATATGACACCGAATGTGACACTTCTACCCTTGTCGGGTTGGGGTGTTACAATTATGGTATCGAGCAAAGGTTTCGTCTTGTTGACCTTAGGATTGACTGTGAGGACTTGGGTAGACACTAGATTTACATGCATTACGATCTCTTCCGATTCCTTTTGATTGTCATTCGATTTGGCGTCGATAATCTTCGTCTTCACTGTTTTAGCCTTCTTCTTTTCGCGTCGAACTTTGTTATTTTGTCTTCGTACATCCATTTGTCGACCGTTAGATGGAGACTACCCGTGGGCCGAAGTTGATGGTGTCGACCACGCATCACCGCCATGATCCACAGTGGAGAGGTTCGTGACGAAGCCCGAATTGCCGTCTTCTTGGAGGCATCGAGGATCTTCTTTGGAGGAAGTCGGACGGACCAACCAAAGACACAAAAGACGGAGACAAGAGTCAACCGGTGGTGAGAGGTTCATCTACTTCATATGATTTGGTGCGACTTATGTTACTCCGATTTTTTGTCATGCGTTTTGAGGCGGTTTGATATTCATTAAGTGATTACGATCGGTATTGCTTTTCTTGATTTGTTGAACTCGGTTTGAATCATGAAGTTTTATCGTTTGGCATTTTGTTAATATCTCGACTTTTCTTTTGGATCGTCGATAATGAGTCATGAGGAACCGATTCGAGCAAGTTGGTGGCCTTCTTCTTGGTGATATGGTAAGTTGTTTGATGTAGTATATGTTGTATGTATGTGATCGGCTGTTTTGGTATGCTACTTGTTATCTGTATGTTATCTGTTTGATGTGATATTGGTTATGTGGTTTGTCATGACCGGGCGAGAATATGATGATAATAAGGACTTGTTATGTGATGCAAGTATTATGACGCCCGATCAACGTGATAATACCGAGATCATATAATTTGAACTTATTGAAATCATACGACATCTTGGGAAATGCCTGGGGTTGGTACGTGAATGGACCATGACCTATATTCGTTATTTGGCACTCCTCATGTTCGTTTAGAATTATGTACCTCTTTGAGAGATTCGCATCGACATCTGTTATGTATAAGTTTGTTACGTTTTGGAAATCGAAATCGGTATGATCTATGTGGGACTATGAATTGCTACGTCTGCCTTAAACTCGTACGTATCCGTGTACCTGCGACTTCAATTTTCGAGGACGAAAATTTTGTTTTAGAGGGGAAGAGTTGTAAAACCCTAAAATCTAAAACGCATAAAAGACTATTTTGCCCTCTAAATTTAAAACTTATAAAATACGTAAATGTTCATTAAATGTAAATGTGACCTAACTTATAAATTGTTGTCAAACCAAGTATGCGAGAATGATTTACGTTTAAGTTTAAAAAAAATCATCACACTTCATCTTTTAGTTTTGCATGAACCAAGATACATTGTAATTAAACTAGGAGCCCATTTAACTTATAAATAAAATTTGGACTTGGACTTGGCCCTTGTCTTTCCTTGGCTCGTCAAAAACAAGACCCACACAAGCCCTCCCCATTTTTTTCTGTACGCTTCATATCAGGACTTCACAATTCAAAACCCTAGCCACCAAAAGTGACGGCAAATCCCTTTCTTCTCTATTTTTCCAGTCGACAACAAAGGTGGTTCCAAGAGGAGATTTGTAGGCTCGTGTAGAGACTGTGATCGTGAGTTTTGGTTCAAAGAAATCATTTGGTTTGGTCTTGAGTTTTGGTGCTGCTAGTCGTAGGGTTCCAGGGCAACAAAAAGGGTGTTAGGTTGTTTCGTTTTTGGTCTTGTTCCTTCTCTCATCACGCATCTAGGGTAACACATCTCCATCTCGCTCCTTTTCTTCTTGTTTCTTGATCATGTCGTATGGTATACACCCTTTTATTACATGATATACGAAATTATAACACATGAAATAATAACTATGCTACACATAAAATGATAACTAGTGGTCGCATAAAATCAAAGCGTAGAAAACCCTAGGTAATTAATTAGGGGCTGTTTTGTTTCAAAAAGATGAGATTGGGGGCTGTTTTGAATCGACTTGGGTGAGTAGGGTGTGTTTGGTTCGGTTATGTGTGAGTTTGGGTCGTGTATGGTGTGTTTGGAATAAGGGTTTCGTGTAGTGTGGGTCATATCCTACGAATGGTATTAGTTTGTTAATTTATGATTTTATGTGAATGAAATTATGTTGTTAAATGGTTATGGTTATGATTATGTAATGTTCCTTACATGTTAATAGACTTATATAAGTGGTGTATGTTCATTTTTTTGGAATCATTGTAAGGTTTTATAAGCCATTTTCATGTTAAACTCTAATTATGAATTCATGATTTTATGTGGACATGTTAGCGTTAAAAATGGTACTTAGGATATGAGAATTTGGAAACGGCTTTCATAACATGTTTATATGTCATATAGAATGAGTACATGAACTTTCAATGATGGGTGATAACATGCTTATGGATGAGTTTGATAGCTTAGGAGTTCATGATTTTATGTGAAGATTATGGTGATGTTTACTTGACTAAAACTTGTAATCTTGTGAGATAGGATGGGGAATTGTATGAGATGGATGATTAAACTTTTATTTCTGTGATTTACTGATATTTGATGATGGTTGCCTTGTGGATATGATTTGGTGGGTGATGGATAGGTTTGCAACATGTTTAGGACTTGTTATTAGCTTTCTACATGAAATTATGGACTTATAATATGTCAAAATGCTTGATATTATGCTCCATTGGTTAAATTGATGACACCTCTGTACAATTCATGCTATTAGACCCTAAACATGATGTATAATGAGTTTAGTTATGTTTGGCATGCTTAAAAGATGATTGGTGACTTGTTTGTTGCTTGGTTATGATTGCTTGTTAAGCTGTCTAGAATTTAGGTTGGATTCATCTAGGTGTTATCTGATGATACTTACATGTTTTTGAGTGATTCTTGAGCCTAAATTGTAGTAGTTTGAAATATCTTTATGGAAATATAAGTCTTGTATCATTTGCATACCTGTAAGTATGATTTTTGCATTTTTGAAGTTAGGGTGTCTGAATCTGAATTTCTGAGTTGAAATTTATGATGTAGTATTTGATTTTTAGTATTTAATCTATGAGGTTCTGGAACTTTTCCTTTGGTGGCTATGATGTTTATATATTGTGTGACACCTGTAGCTTTTGGTTTGATGTTTTGAGTAGGGTGAGTGTGTTTGTTTGGGCTATACTTTTGGTGTGTGTAAATCTGGGTGAGTTCTGGACAGGTCTGGACTTATGATTTTCCATAGGCCATTTAGCATGTAAATAGAACCCACCAATTTTGGAGAGTCTTTTAACTCATATGGGAACCCTGATTTTACTTGATTTCATTTGAGCTAAGTAAGTATTTTATAAAAATCGCTAAAGTCTGGTCCAAATATGAGTTTAAGAAAATGAAAGATAAAAAAGGATATCAATAAGTAAAACACTTACACATGCATAAGAAGCTTATAAAATGAGTATATAAGTAATATATGATATCAATTCGTGTAGATACGTTGAAGGAAATCTGACGTTGCTTCCTGTGTAACTTTCTTGTTTGCTTTGATTTCGTTGCTAAGGTACGGATATTCGACCTTTTCAATGAAGGTTTCTCATGATTTTCTTTCTTTGGCCTTTCTCTTATGCTTATTAGGGTTTCCTATGCCATTGCTATGAATCCTTACATTCGTCTGAATCTCTGTTTGTCGAACTTCTTTGTTGAACCTTGCTATATATGATTTGGACTTTCGATTTGGACCTTATGGTTATGAACCTTCTGATATGTATTTCTGTTTTGACCTTTATGATTACCTATGATCTGTGTCATTTCTGACAATCTGTTTGACCTAAGTTAGTTTGACACCCGAGCCATTATTTCACTAGGCATGAGGGTTCCATGTCCGTGTCAGTGATGCACCTGTGACATGACTCTAGGGCAGTAGTGTAATACCTGGAATTTCTAAAGTTTACAAAAGACCAAAATACCCTCACAATCAAAAATATGAATAAGAGTACCAAATAAGCTAGGTAAATTCAGAGAATTTTAAGGAATATCACACATGACCTAAATAAATATTAAACACTTTGTAAAGGTAATTTTTATAGTTTATGATTTTATAAAAATTAGTTTTGTATTTTATAATTACCGAATATATTTAAATAACTTTATAAAAGGAATAAAACTAAATAAAAGCCCAATATAATTTATATTATTAAAAGACCATTTAATTTAAGTCCAATGCATTATAAATCCCACAAGAAAAATAATAGCTCAAGTATTTATACAAATATTCGGTTCCTATAATCCCTTATTGCCGATAACCCTAAAACCGACCTAAAAACCCCTCACAAATCGAATTCTAGTTTCCAGAGTTTGAGACCATTTTTCTTGGACGAGATTCAAGGTATAGAAGGTGGGAAAAATAGTGTTAGAGTTCGAGTTCTGTGGTGATCGTTGTGAGTTTTGGGAGAATTAGGGTTTCGACAAAGAGAGGTTTTGTGCTTCTTTTGTTCCAACGATTCAAGCTCATCAAGGGTATGTTTCTAATGATGAATTCAGTCCTATAAGTCGTATATAACACATACAAATTAGCCATGCATGATTTATATGTCGTGTAATTATTTGAAACCTAAAACCCTAAAAAGCGTATATAATTAACGAATAAGCTTATAATATTTTTAGAGATCATGAATCTATTTTTCCAGAAGCTATTACATGTTATAAGACCTGAATAAAATGCATAATCATGAATTGAAGCTTGTGTGGATTGTCTTGGGTTTTTCTTGATTCGAAACACATAAAAAGGAAAGGTTTTTAAAAGGGGCGATTAGGGTTTTGTATAAACTAGGGTTTCCTTATAATCATGGAAGGTAATTAATGAGGTAGTAATGATAAGCTAATGATTGGTGTAACCTAGGTTTAGGGCTTGTACTTAAATTGTACATTATTCGGTTCTAAATAAAAGGTTTGGGTTGGTTTTGTAAATATTGAAACTTAAAGGTTATTTTTGCAAAACAGTAAAAGACATGTACTAAACGTATAAAATAAGTGTGGGGGTTAAACGTGTGATTTTGGATATTTAGAGGGCTATTCGAATTATATTTAACTAAAAGGGTATGTTTTGTAAATTCTAAAACCTTTGGGCTAGAAGTGTAAAATCTGATAATATAGGGTTAGTACGTATAATTAAAGATGTTAAAGGTGCAATATGTAATTTTGGGTAATTACGGGTCAACATGTGTAAATGAATTTCGTAAGGACATGCGTGAGTTGAGTTAATTTCCGTTTGAGTTTTCATACGTTCTAGGTCAAAGTGGAAATCATTAAAAGGAGTAACATGTTGATTTAATGCGTAATAAATGATGTTAAAAGTATGGAAACCCTAGAACTAAAAATGAGAAGTTGATTAAGGGTTAAAAGTTAATTGTGTAATTTCGTTATTTCATGTGAGTTAAAGATTATGTAAACTATTTTGAAAGAGAATCTTAAAATCCGTCTTTGACATTTGTAAACCCTATGCTATGAATAATGATCATATAAGCTCTTATATAAGATGATTATCATATTAAACCCATACGTTTGACTAATTAATAATTGAAACCCTAAAACGTTGGAATTCGTGTGTCACTATAAATGGGAATAATCTGACAACCCTAAAAGTATTAATGAGATTAATCCGTTATGACATTAATGATGCTAATAAGTATTAAATAAATCATAATCCGTGTAGATTCGTTGGAGGAGACGCGACGTTACATCTTCGTATTCGTTCATTTGTTGCTTTTCTTCTCATTTGCTTTAAGGTACGGATATTACATCTTACTTTAAGACACTTATGTTATCGTCAGATATTCGACCTTTTCGATTAAGGTCCCTCATGTTTTCCTTCTTCGTCATATCTCTTATGTTTATTAGGATTTCCGATGCCATTGCTATGAAACCTTTTCTGAATGTTTGATCTGTTATTTATCTGAATTTGTGTTCTAGTGAACTATGAAATATCTGATGTGAAATTATGTTAGGAAGACTTTGATATATATACATTTGTTGAACCCTGCTATGTTGGATTATGAGCTTATGATTATAAACCTCTGGTTATGAACTTCTGTTTATGAATATATGATATGCTACTATGATATGAATTTATGATGTCCATCTATCGAATATGAACCTTATGATATGAACTATCGATATGTTATCCGTGACCTTGTGTTGACTATGATCGTGCTATATCTGAAATCTGTTTGACTTAAGTTGGTTGACTATAACCAAATATTTAACTAGTCATGGGGTTCCATGTCCGTATCGATGATGCACCTCGATATGACTCTGAGCGATGAGTGATGTTACGCGTCTACGGATGGTGAAGCATATTTGTGAATATGTAGGAAGGCGTATGGATGCATCCTAGATCGATCTGTTATCCGATATGTTATCACGGTGGATGATGTCGGTATGCGTCTGCGCGTCTTCACAAAATTCGGGAGTTAGCTACTCCATATATGTACATTTATTTTCCGTTACTTTGGAAGAAGAAAGATATTTCTGATATGATATGTTTGTGAGTGTGCTTATGACGTATTTGTTTAAGTGATTATTAGTTGCCATGCTAGGATAAGACTAATACGTTAAAATATGATTCGTATATCTGATATTATGATTTGTTATTGTTACGTGAATACGTTGATCCGCGAGATGAATGTGCTAGTATATGATTGAGTGTTTGAAGGTTAATTATCATGCATATGTGACCGCCATGTTTAAACTCGCTAAGGTTAGGATTTGATATGAGAACTGGTTTAACTATTTTGTCTGCCATTGACCTGTTTGCTATTTCCGTTGCTATATATATATTGTATTAAGTGTATTAAATGTTGATTAATTGATTTGTATGAATGCCATGTTTATTTGTTTAGAAGTGTTTTCCGTTAGTCTCTAGACTTTCCGTTTGGCTTATACGTAATCTGTTATTGTTGATATGTTAAGTGTTTGGTTGTTTCGATGTGTTTGTGTTTGTGTCATTAATGTGCTATATGATGTCTAAACATATGTGTTTGTTTGGATTACGTATATTTGTGCTTCGCGAATTCTAAAAGATCCTTCGTCATTATTTCATTTTGATTTCGTATTTGTATATTTAATCAGATAGCTTTTGTTTCGTTATATCCGTTCATTGGGCTTTGTAAGCTCACCGCACTTTTCTTTTCTGCTGCGGTATTTAGCATTTCAAGATGGGCTTATGGGATAGGCGATGCGGGTTTGAGAGTAGAGAGAGCAAGACTTTGCCATAGAGATCTTAGATTTATTTTGAAGTTTTAGCTATTTATGTTTTCTTTTGGATATTTTGTAAAGGCTTCCGCTTTTGTACATTAGTTAAAGTTCTGATATGAAACCGTATTGTGATATCTTTACCCTTGTCGGGTCGGGGTGTTACAAGTAGAGTGATGTTCTGCCACGTCCCTTGATGGTGGAGCATATTTTGTATATGTAGGTTGGGGCGTATGGATGCATCCTAGATCTGTTATGTATCTGATATGTTATGCTATGATATGATTTGTCTGGTGAATGATGTCGTGTGCAATCGCGTCTTCACGATTCAGGGAGCTAGCTACTCCATTGGTTCTTGAGGTCTCCCTCCTATTATATATGGTATTCGAGGTCACCCTCCGAATAAAATGGGTACTTATGATATGATATGATATGTTTCGGGCTCGTGGTAGATGACTAAACCTTTATCCGTTATTTCATTTTATGTATTCATTTATGATTACATATTTCCCAATACACCATACTACTGTATTATCTGCTCATTACTCAAGTACTCTTATATGACTCACCATACTACCAAGAGATATATATATTCTATTGCTTTGATCATCACTCTCATTCCGTTGCTTGGACTATCATTCCATTCACGCATCGGGTTATTATATGTTTATTGAATTTGATTATGCTATTCATGATTATGTGACTACGATTACCCCGCTATGATATGATTAATAAATGGTTATCGATTTACATGGTCATCTAATGATATGTAATCTTCTTGTTATGTGACCCTCCGATTTGTCATTTATCATGTGTATTCGTTCGATTATGTTTATGGGCTAATTAGGTTTTGTTATATAGTTTATTCGATCCGCTTCCATGTCGATTCAACGTTAACTATTGGTATGCATTTCTCATTTTTAAGTAATAGCTTCGTATACTCTACAACCTAATATCTTTTTTGGTTAAAACAATACCGACTATAAGTCGATCGATTGGATATTTATCTCGACATATTAGTAATCAATTTTTTTTTTTTTTTTTTTTTTTTTTAATTGTTGATTATCATTCACTGATACAAATAGACAAAAACAAACAACGTTTTGATATTTTATAGTTATTAATTTGAGGTATATATGTGTGGTCTGATTTGTATAAGTTGTATACTAAATCTTGCATTTTTCTTTTAATTGATAAAATTGGTGTCTAATTATTATTTTTTTTGCTGATTTATATGTATCTTATTGGGTAACTCAAATTGTGAGGTAGGATTTATTAATTTTAAATTCAAATGTGGTTTTGAATGGTTTATAATGTAGTAAAAGTTGTAGACGAGTTCCTATCTCTTTAAATATTGAATCTGGATCCACACTTACGATTTGATGAAACAATTTTGTAGTTTTATGTTATAAGTTTGTTCTATGTTAAGACGCATTTTATGAAAACTTAGACAAGTGTTGTTGTTATGTTTAAAACATTTGTTAACATAATTTGATATTGGTAAAAGAAAAAGTTTGTTCAATACTTTTTATTGCTCTTACGCTCAGTTCTCGAGTTGAAAAGGAAGAGGAAAGTAAAGGAAACGGAAAGTTTTTTGTGTTCTTGAGTGTTTTTTAAAGGAGGAAAGGGAAACAGAAAGGAAATAGAGAGGAAGATTTGATAAGTAAATCTTCCTCTCACTTTTGGGAGGAAAAGGAAAAGAAACGGAACCATATATTGTGTAAAGACTAATATACCCTTTGTTAAACATTTGACATTAATAATTAAAGGGCATATATGTAATTTGACCAACTTATTTTCCTTTTCCTCTCAGTCAGGAACATGATTATGATTACTTTCATTTTCCTTTCCTCTATCTCAAAAACATAACAACTAACACTTACTTTCCTTTTCCATTTCTTTTCCCTTTCCTATTCTTTTCCATTTCCCTTCTCTAAAAACTCGAGAACTGAGCGTTATAGTTTCAGTGTGCACATGTGTTTTTGAGTGTGCACATGTGTTTTTTACACTTGTGAATTTGAAACCTTCTATGCATATGTGTTTTTACAGTTTCATGAACTTATTTCTTTTGTTTAATTTCAGTTGTTATGAAATGACTGTGCATATATGTTTTGTTAGTTGTTACAGGTTTGAGTATAATGAGCAATATGAAGAATGCACATACGTATATATAAGGGCATATGGACGAACTCAATTGTACATATGCATACAAAGAGATCGAGAGTGGCCAATGAAGAAAAACACATGTGCACAAGGATTAAAAACACATGTCTAGATTTCATGGGTTTTGAACAAGACGAGGAATACATGCGCACGCCTAAAAGATGAAACAACTATTAAAGACATTGTATTATGCACGTGTGCACGCGTCATATATTTGTAATAAAACATATTTATGTAATATTTTTTAATAAAGTTTTGTTGTTTGTAAAAAATTGCATAAATGTATTAATAAAGTTTTGTTGTTTGTATACATACTTATGTTATATTTTTTATAGATACATGTGCAAATACAAAACACCTATGCATAAACGGAAAATACAATTATCACAAACTGAAAAACACATGTGCACACAATGTAAAAAAAAGAATACTAGAATAACGGGAACTAAAAAAACATTTTTTTGTAAAAAAAAAATCAAAAATAAAAAAAAGTAATTTTACCATTATACCCTTTTAAATTAAATAATAAAAATTAATATAAGAAAATTTATGATTAGTTGATCTTGGTTCTCAGCTTCTCGCATTTTTCTTGGTTACGAAAATAACTCTTCCCTATATATATATATATATATATATAAGAAAATAATTATATATATATAAATCGATAAAGCATACGGGGAATCTAAACAAGCTAAAATACTCAACAAACCTATCAAGATCACGACGGGGGAAAACATTTCACTTATTCGTAAGTGAGGATCATTAACTAAGGCAATGTAGCAAGTAGAATTAACTTAAAACGTTAGGCACACACGCACGCTATTGGATTGGACAATCCAATGATCTATTGAATAAGAATATTCAATGCTATCTTATTTTGGTCGCGAACCAAAATGTTCATCATACTGAGACTCGCCATCTCATCATTTTTAGGTTTCGGTTTGGAACCTCCGCTACATTGTGCTTGATCTGTTTGTGCTTGTTCATATCATGAAGGTGAGTTTATAGCCTCGCTTTTACTTATATTTTGCAAACCCCGCGAGGGAGATACATGCTCTAAACTATAACACAAGGTTTTCCATAAATGTTCGCTTCTTGATTATTGAAACTGCCTAAGTATTTAGCCATAAGTCCCATGTATCATGTACCATTCGTCACCGCTAGTGAACGCAGATATCGTGAATAGTACTATGGGAATGTGACCCGTCTCGGTTATAGAGAAATAACCAGGCGCACCACATTTGAATTGCATTAGGTAATTGGCTATTACCTCCTTTGGGGCAAAACTTACGTACACCGAGGTCGGTGTATGCGGTTGAGTCTTGGTTGCATGAGCTTAGCGCATAATAATCTGTGATTTTCCTTATGATATTGTTAGTTTACAATGATCATGCTCTTTACTTGTGTTCAACTTTATTTAAACATATGAATTTCACTCAACATTTTTGTTGACCTTTTTAAGCATGTTATCTCAGGTAATCTGTGAAGATTATGACCAAGGCGCGAAGTGGGGCATGGCAAGACTTTTCTGGTTGTGTCAAACATAAAGTTGTCATTTCTTTCAAACTCATGATCTTTATTTTGGGAAAAACGCTTGAACAATTTACAATGTTTTGTAACAAATATGAGTTTTCGATGAATGATAACTACTTTTAATAAAACGTCTCTTTCGAGTCGTTTTATATAATTATTGACTATGATCTCCATTCGAGTAACACCCGAATTAGTCTTCCGTTGTCATTAAAATTTTCAGGGGTGTTACAAAACGCAGAAGGTTTAATGTGTATTCTTAAGTGCTTTGAAGATATATCCGGGCTTGAGTGAATTATAATAAAAGTAGGGACGAGCTCGGTTTCGGAACCAACCCGAAACCGAAAAAATCGAGAATTGAAAAACGCATATTTTAGGAACCGAGAACCAAATTCAAGACCATTGTTCGGTTCCGGTCCGGTTCGGGTATTTCGGTTCTACCGATTCGAACCACAAATTTTTAAAAAGCGCCCAAAATTCAATATTCTATCGTGCTTTCACTAATATACGTCTAAACCATATAGAATATTGAACGATTAAAGCACGTGAAAATATTCGAGTTACGTTAATCGTTGTTTATGAATGGGCAACACAATTTTTGAAAAACGATGTGTGTGAAACATCAAAAAGCAAACATTCCTTAAAACAATATATTATGGTCAAAATCTCACTATCCAGTTATTTATCGACATTTGAAAAACGATGTGTGTGAAACATCAAAAAGCAAACATTCCTTAAAACAATATATTATGGTCAAAATCTCACTATCCAGTTATTTATCGACATTTGAACTTTTTAAAATATAATCATCAAAGTTTTTACTACTTTTCAAGGACAAATATAATCAATTTGTTCATTTTCGTTACTTCATTATACTTTATGACTTTATCAACCGCTAGCTCAAGTTGGCATAAAGTTTCAACTAGCATAAAGTCATAAGTCACTTAAAGTTACACACATGAACAAGGTTCGTTCGTGTTTGCTCGGTTCATTTACAGCTCCGAGCGTGATTTCACCGGGTTGATCCAACCACGCTGACCCACCATGTTGATGCCTTTTGGTTGGTCCGCGGTGATAGATGGACAGCCACTTTGGTCCAACAAAGTCGTTGACGAGTCAACTTGAGAAGCTAAAATAAGTTAATAAAATATTCAGAGACTCAAATATTTAATCCT